>CM065593.1:274776134-275336134 GCA_033119425.1 Bufotes viridis | reverse complement strand
CATGACATTGGACTGAGGTCCACTGGCTCCAGAGACCATTTATGCAAATGCACTGTCACCACCAAAACACCGATGTACTAAAGGGTCAGCTAGGACAATACCATGCATAAACCATACACAGTATTGGGGTAGAGGAGATGTAGACAGCAGAAAGAAGGAGTTTTATGTTTGAGGAACCTTCTCCTATTGTCAGCTGATAGCCTCAGCCTTTCTCTAAGTCTTGGGGTAGAGCTGGTAGAGGAGATGTAGACCAGCAGAAAGAAGGAGTTTCATGTTTGAGGAGCCTTCTCTTATTGTCAGCTGATAGCCCCAGCCTTTCTCTCAGTATTGGGTAGAGCTGGTAGAGGAGATGTAGACCAGCAGAAAGAAGGAGTTTCATGTTTGAGGAGCCTTCTCCTATTGTCAGCTGATAGCCCCAGCCTTTCTCTCAGTATTGGGGTAGAGCTGGTAGAGGAGATGTAGACCAGCAGAAAGAAGGAGTTTCATGTTTGAGGAGCCTTCTCTTATTGTCAGCTGATAGCCCCAGCTTTTCTCTCAGTATTGGGTAGAGCTGGTAGAGGAGATGTAGACCAGCAGAAAGAAGGAGTTTCATGTTTGAGGAGCCTTCTCTTATTGTCAGCTGTAGCCAGCCTTCTCTCAGTATTGGGTAGAGCTGGTAGAGGAGATGTAGACAGCAGAAAGAAGGAGTTTCATGTTTGAGGAGCCTTCTCCTATTGTCAGCTGATAGCCCCAGCCTTTCTCTCAGTATTGGGGTAGAGCTGGTAGAGGACATCTAGACCAGCAGAAAGAAGGAGTTTCATGTTTGAGGAGCCTTCTCCTATTGTCAGCTGATAGCCTCAGCCTTTCTCTAAGTCTTGGGGTAGAGCTGGTAGAGGAGATGTAGACCAGCAGAAAGAAGGAGTTTCATGTTTGAGGAGCCTTCTCTTATTGTCAGCTGGTAGCCCCAGTTCTTCTCTCAGTCTTGGGGTAGAGCTGGTAGAGGAGATGTAGACAGCAGAAAGAAGGAGTTTCATGTTTGAGGAGCCTTGTCCTATTGTCAGCTGATAGCCCCAGCCTTTCTCTCAGTATTGGGGTAGAGCTGGTAGAGGACATCTAGACCAGCAGAAAGAAGGAGTTTCATGTTTGAGGAGCCTTCTCCTATTGTCAGCTGATAGCCTCAGCCTTTCTCTAAGTCTTGGGGTAGAGCTGGTAGAGGAGATGTAGACAGCAGAAAGAAGGAGTTTCATGTTTGAGGAGCCTTCTCTTATTGTCAGCTGATAGCCCCAGCCTTTCTCTCAGTATTGGGATAGAGCTGGTAGAGGAGATGTAGACCAGAAGAAAGAAGGAGTTTCATGTTTGAGGAGCCTTCTCCTATTGTCAGCTGATAGCCCCAGCCTTTCTCTCAGTATTGGGGTAGAGCTGGTAGAGGACATCTAGACCAGCAGAAAGAAGGAGTTTCATGTTTGAGAAGCCTTCTCCTATTGTCAGCTGATAGCCCCAGCCTTTCTCTCACTCTAATACAATTACCCATTAAAATTAACCATTCTGCAAACGTCAAACTGGAACTGCTCATTAGATGCTGCATAATTTTCTCATTTCACACGTTTTACAAGATCTTCAGACACCCAAGTTGAATATCAAGTAGGACGTGTAAAAAAAGAGATTATCACTTTCAATATTTTTTTTTTTACTTTATGTTTTTATGTTTATTTGGTTTTACTCACTTATCCTAAATAATACAAAATGAATCCCTCTGGTCCACTTGTTCCTCCTGCATTTAATGGGTTAAATAAGTGTATAAAATGATATAAATATATATCTTCTCTAAAAACCTTATCCTCATTTTTCTGCTCCTGTAGCACCTCAGCTCTTAGGTGTAGGCTCTCGTGTCACCCAGCAATCGAACCATTGTTGATATGTTAATCAGCTATTTATTCTTGGTGGTTAGAAGCAAGGGAAATACTAGGAAACTTTCTACCATTAGAGGGAGATCTCAGTGCACCAAAGCATTGCACCAGCATTGCTCACTCTCTCTGTACAGCACACAGGGGCTCTAGACTTTTGTGGGGACAAGGAAGAAGAAGAAATCCTCTTCCAAAAAGCCCATGAAAATGCTGTGGAAACTAACGGATAATATCAAATATGAAGAGTGTGAGGTAAGGAGTAAGTGTTACTTTCCGGCCATGACTATCTGACCCAGCTCATTGTGGTCTGCAGAGCTTGGGGTTAGCCTGTGCTCTCTGCATGCTGGACTTTCCATCCAGTTAGAAAACAGGGTATGCAAAGACCCCTGACCTGATATAGGTACATCATTATCACCAGCACTTTCCAGGACTACATTAAACTGCGCCTTCATGTCACATTTTTCATAAGTTTTTTTTTTTTATAGTAGTGGGTATTTCCATAGTTTGGTTATGGTGATTTTTAATTTTATTTTTGTTCTGATATTTTATAATCGATCATTTGGATCTAGCAGCTAACTTACTAGTAATAATAAATAGAAGAAGCGGAGAAAACGTGATTTTTATTTTATTTCATTAGTATTATTATTTTTTTTATTTCTTTATTTTTTTGAGGTTGTGGAGTTTTTACTATATGTCGGTACATACAAAAGCACACAAACAGTACAAAGGCACAGAGCTGGCACATGGATCACTGTCTTGTTATGACTTGCAAGCTGCTTTTGTGAAGATTCCCCAAGTAGTCGGGGCAGTTTTAGGGACGGACAAAAGGCTCGCGTTCTGTTTATTTTATCCATGATAAATATTTATTATTATATATCATAAATATTATTTTATTTGTGTAAACAGTTGGCGAGGGAAGTTGTCGCAGAGCCCGGTGGAGGTGGTAGGAGGCTCTCCATGTTTCTGCTGGTGGAGCAGGCAGTTCAGCAGCCATGGTGGAGGAGAGGCTGCAGAATAGTGTGCTTCAGAGCTGGAGATTAAACCTGTATTTTGTTAGGTGTGCATAGCTTTGTAGGAACATGCAGGCGCTGGATGACTGTTGTTATTCTAACCCTAGCCAGCTCTATAGAGTTGACTATGTCATATTTTGGAGGAGTTGTTTGCTGGAGTTGCAGAGCCAGTCCGACGGGTTTGGAGCTGGAGTTCGAGCCAGGATCGGGCGGAAGGGAGGTAGCTGTAAGAGCCGGGCCGATCGGTGCTGGACCGGGCCGTCCACAGATGACCAGGGCTGGAGCACCTTGACCGCAGTGGAAAGGGCCAGGCGTGGGACCTAAGGCACTGGGGGGGCTTTCGGCACTGGAGAAGAACAGGAAACCAGTAGGCTCCAGCAGAAGAACAAAGTTCCCCAGCTGCCTTCTGGGACCTGCATGCTGCCACAAGCCCGGGACTGCTTCTGCCTCCTCCAGGACTGCTGCCCCCCCCTCCTTGTCTGAGACCCTCATGTGAGCACATTGCCCTGGATGCATCCACATAAAGGAGCTTTCTATCTGAAATAGAAAGAGCTGAGACCCTAAATTAGAGCTGAGGGGAGAGGGCTGGATGCCCCTGCCTTGACTGGCTCGGCTGAGACGATTTGGTTGGAATAGGAAGCTGTGGTTGTTGTGGTTGGAGCCCATCGGGCTATGGATCAAGTTCAGAGGGCAGGAGATCCGGGCCCCTCCGATCCCGACATGAAAAGCAAAGGGCTGGAGAGCACCGAGAACATTCCTAGCAGCAAGAGGAGGACATCAGAGCTGCCCATGGCTTATCCAGGATATTCCCAGGATTCCCAGGTGCCAATTCCCTTTATTCCCCCCCTTCCCTGTCACACTCATTCACTTTTCATGCCCTGCAACCTTTAAAATGTCCCCCCCTATCCTGTGATTCGCCAGCCCCCCTCCCCTCTCTCCTTCCCTCACTGGTGTCTCTCCCTCTTTTCCTCCCCCTCCACCTCTGATTAGATACACTGATTCTTCATTCAATGGACGTCATTTAGAACAGGGCTCTGCCTTGAGTTGCCTCCTCGGTTCACGCTCGATTTCCAGCCATTCTTCCTTTATTAAGTATTGCTGTAATATTAATAGTCATGAATATCTGCTGCTATTAGGGCTTGGAGGGGAGCAGGCTGCAGCAGAGGCATCGCACACCAGTCCACCAAGGATTAAGGAAGAGACATTTCTAACCAGAAACTTTGCATTTGGCCAATCCTGCCTTTTTCACATGAAGAATCGCCGGCAGATCTGATGGATTATGGTCTTTGGTCGGCGGCCGATATTCCTTGTCCCTATGATTTTCTAGTGGCGATATACTAGGGCTGGCGAGGGTTCTCTCTGTTCGTCTGGTTCCACTCTTGTGCAATTTTCTTTTTTTTTTCTCCATTGATTTTTATCACTAGCAGCACTCATGTTAGTGCACAGTTTTTCCGCTATGGTGAGTTGTTTTATTATATGTATATATATATATATATATATATATATATATATAGTTTTTTCTTTCTTTCTTTCTTTTTTCTTTTCTTTTTTTTTTTTTTGCTGTGCCTTTATATACATAAATCTGCTCCATCCAATTCCATCCGGTCCTGCCTTCAAAACCCCATTGTGTAGTCCCCGTGATTTGTATTACCGCTATTACTTACATGTGATTGTATCTTATACATCCTGTGATTTCTCCCTGATCAAATGACTCCTTAATATTATAAAGCATGGATATATATATATATATATATATATATATATACACACACACACACACACACATATATATATATATATATAATCTGTCGTCCCCAGCTAAACGTAAACATATGCTTGCATGGGGCATGTGATTTCATTGAATGCATATTTTCCTTAAATTGCTGCTGGATGGTGAAAATGGCAATATTCGTATATTTCGTATATTTTTTTTATAATATGTTATGGGTTATTTGTTATGTATTTCAGACGTTTGCCATGTCCATTGCAATATTATTATTATTATTATCTTCAAATAATAATGCTGAAATATTTTTAATATAGTGTTATTAGTTTAGTATCTCGGTGCCTCTTCCGAATCTAAAAGTAATTAGCTATTTTCACAGATGTAAGTTCAGAAATTCGTTGTATCTATGAATTAATAATAATTTGTTGCAAATGGAATAGATATTATACTGTATGATATTCATATTTCTAATAACTGTAATGTAGATATGTCATACTAATTGCCCTGTTTTTGTTATCTGTAGGATCGTCACGACGGTACCAGTAATGGGACAGGCAGGTTACCCCAGTTGGGGACAGTGGGCCAGTCCCCCTATGCCAGTGCTCCCCCACTTTCTCATACCCCCAATACTGACTTTCAACCGCCCTACTTTCCTCCACCGTACCAGCCCATATATCCCCAATCACAAGATCCATATTCCCACGTTAATGACCCCTATAGCCTGAATTCTCTCCATGCTCAACCTCAACCTCAGCATCCAGGGTGGCCAGGACAGAGGCAGAGCCAGGAGTCCAGCCTATTGCACACACATCGGGGGCTACCACATCAACTGTCTGGCTTGGACCCACGCAGGGATTACAGGCGGCATGAAGACCTTCTGCATGGGCCTCATGGGCTAGGCTCAGGAATTGGGGACATCCCCATCCACTCCATACCTCACACAATAGAAGATGTCTCGGTAAGACTTTTGTTTTATGTTCCTACCTACTCCTCAGACAAGTCCTCACCCTTTTGTACAGGATGAACCTCCATAGATGTGTCATCCTAGAGCAAACACCCTCCTGTACAGCTGTGCACCTAGCAGAGATGGCGAATGAAGGCAATCAGTCCTCAGATGAAAGCTCTGCCTAGAAGGATGGATGTGTTCTGTAATAAATAATCTGTCCTTTATAATTAAGGAAGCTATTTAATACAATTCATCCCCATACCTGCAGCTGCAATGTCTGCAAGACATAACAAATGAAACTGAGCCCTGTTCCCATTCTCCTCCTCGGTATATCATTACACAGACCCCATCAGGGCCAACCACTCAGCCACTATTGGATTACAAATAATAAACTATTTCACTGCGGTTTGCATATTAATAGTTACCGATAAAATGCTTTACAATTAAACCTGACATGAATCATTTAGTAAAGGGGGAAACGCCATACAATCAATACCCCGCATATTACCCATGACTTGTCATCTTCCATTTATATTAGGCGTTTTGTTGCACAAAACCATATTGATGATCATACAAAAAAAGAATAAAAAAGAATAACAATACAATTGACAGCACGTTTCCTTATCATACCAAATACTTCCAAAAATCTGGGATTAGACACTGCTGTGAAATATGTGATGACAGATTAACGATTACAGTCTCAGGTTGCAGAGCTGGGGTGGTGGAAGGATGAGATTTGGGGAAGAGGGGATATCATTTAAAAGCTTTGTTGTGATGTGTTTTGTGTGGGATGGATGTCACAGCTAATGTGATCTGTAACAACTTGAATCTATGCATATATTATCTATCTATTTATTTATCCATCTAATATCTATCTATTTATCTATCTAATATTTATCTATCTACTATCTATCTATTTATGTGCGTGTATGTACACCTTTATTTTTGCCATTGCAATAAATAAGTTAATGTATAAACACAAAACAAAATAACATAAAAGATGTGAATATAAGATAGATGGTAAAAATATATATATCTTTAGTTATAGATAGATAGATATTAGATGTATATATAGATATTAGATGGATAAATAGATATTAGATGTATAGATAGATAGATATTAGATGTATAGATAGATAGATAGATAGATATTAGATGTATAGATAGATAGATATTAGATGTATAGATAAATAGATATTAGATGTGTAGATAGATAGATAGATAGATAGATATTAGATGTATAGATAGATAGATATTAGATGTATAGATAAATAGATATTAGATGTGTAGATAGATAGATAGATAAATATTAGATGTATGTATAGATAGATAGAAAGATAGATAGATAGATATAAGATGTATAGATAAATAGATATTAGATGTGTAGATAGATAGATAGATATTAGATGTATAGATAGATAGATATTAGATAGATAGATAGATAGATATATAGATGTATAGATAGATCACTGCTTGAGAAAGGTGCCATTGGGTGCACCGAAACGTCGCTTTTTACCCAGTAAATAAAGTAGCAAATTTTTTTCATTACCAAGGAAGTGCTGTGGAATTACTTTTACTACATTTTTTGTGGACATAGGGGACTGTCCATACAGCCATTGGCACTCCAGTTTTTTCTGTTTTGAACCTGCTGTGCGATCTACTGCATCTTTTCTAGATAGATAGATGTATAGATAGATAGATAGATAGATAGATAGATAGATACTGATAGCTGGTCCATGTGTGTACAGACATGTCACACCTCAATTAAAGTTTTAGTTATTATTCTGGATCTTAGTTGCTCGGTGCTGATGACTATATCTTGCTAGAATCGCCCATAAATACAGTACACAGTCGTGTATGTTCTGGAGCACTGGTGCTGTGTCAGTATGGTACCGGTACCATATTGAGTAATATGGGAAGTGATGTCTGAGCCCGAACTCCAAGGTTTGGGAGATCCGGCATAAAGGGATGCTATTTCCCCGCATAGTTAAATGGATAGTAGTCATCTCTGAACATTTCTCTATTTAATTCGACTTAAATGCAGGAGCACTTTAGGCAAGTTACAAATGAGAGCAGTGAGTATAATAAAAGCCGTAATAAAGCAACGCAGCCCCATCCACCCGGAATCATTGAGATCAGACACAATTAACAGGAGCATAAATCCACCAGCGAATGGAAAATGTCCTCATCCCCATGATTGCTGGACAATGACGAGTGATGGGGAGGACCCCAGTCAGTGTCCCATCCTGGGGGTCAGAACCACAGCCCAGGCCAGCCACTGTTACCAGCCTGGTCACAGTATGACAAGGCTCACACATCAAAGGAATAAATGGATGTGGGGCCAGACGGATCTCCCCACTCATTATACAATTAGGACGCCTTATAATTTATGGTTCCACATCCATTTCAGCTGATCTCTCCTAATCTTGCATCGGGAGCATGCTTCCTCTTCTCTTTGTAATGGCAATGCTTTCTACACATAGAAGCATAGATGCCAAATGATCTCAGCTCTTCGGCTCTGCTACATTAAGTAAGCTGACAACCGACAAAAAAAATATAAATATATATAATCAGAGAGTTTGTGTTGTGTACTTTTTCTGGGAGCAGGTCCTTTTCCTGATCAATGCTCTGGTGTACATGGTGACACAGGACCTGAGCATTGCCCTGCCTCCTGTTGTAAATTTGCGCATTAAAACATTTGTGTATTTTGTGTTGCAGCATGTAGAAGACCAAGGTATCAACATCCCAGATCAGACTGTAATTAAGAAAGGTAGGCTCTCTTCTTGTGCATTCCTTACAAGCCCCTACAAGCTTTTCTTTCCATGCTCCAAACTGCCAAGCTTCATCCTTAAGTATGTCAAGACTGTGTGACTGCAATATTCAAGTGTGTGCTTCTCTACAGAAGAGTATGTGTCTTATGTTTACCCTGGACACACACGTGTGGCTGTATGCATGCAGGCTATTGTTCCTCACTGTATAGGGCAATGTGGAGGAGATACAGAGCTGAGAGCAGCTGTAATGTGATATATTAGAATGTTTCCATCTGATCTGTAGTTTATTCCCAGGGCTTTATCTATCTATCTGCCTATTACCTACCTATGAACTATCTATCTATCTATCTATCTATCTATCTATCTATTACCTACCTATGAACAATCTATCTGTGCATTATCTATTATTTATCTACGAATTATCTATCTATTAATCTACCTATTACCTACCTATGAACAATCTATCTATGAATTATCTATTATTTATCTACGAATGATCTATCTATCTATTTATCTATCTATTACCTACCTATGAACTATCTATCTATCTATGAATTATCTATTATTTATCTACGAATTATCTATCTATTACCTACCTATGAGCAATCTATCTATGAATTATCTATTATTTATCTCCGAATTATCTATCTATTTATCTATCTATTACCTACCTATGAACTATCTATCTATCTATGAATTATTTATTATTTATCTACGAATTATCTATCTATCTATTTATCTACCTATTACCTACTTATGAACTATCTATCTATGAATTATCTATTTTTTATCTACGAATTATCCATCTATCTATTTATCTATCTATTACCTACCTATGAACTATCTATCTCTCTATGAATTATCTATTATTTATCTACGAATTATCTATCTATCTATCTATCTATCTATCTATCTATCTATCTATCTATCTATCTATCTATTATCTACATATTCCTTACAGTGACTGAAATATTATAAAATACTATTGCTGGATAGAGTAGGTGGCTGATGAATGAAGCCATATTTCTCTCAAGAAAATGGAATGGGTTTATTAGGTGAACACATTGCCTCTCTAGCAGGAAGGCAGACGTTTTCAGCTTTATTTCTTCCTCCAGTGTAAGTTGATCTAACTGAGATGCTCTTTCCAAGTCAACATGATAATTGGCTCTTCTATTAGTAATCTCAAGAGTTCGTTTAGCTTCCATTGTCTCTATTAGCCTCCCCAGAGCTATTAATGTCACAAGTGATCTATCCAGAGCCCCCATACGTCTGACTCTCCCCAACAAATGAAATGCACAGGCCATCCATACCCACATGATTAGAGCTGCCGTCACAATAACAGGGTGCACTGTGTCTGGCCACAGCGCCTTCAGTCCCAGGGTATATGCAGGATTCTGGGAACAATCCTTCTATTTATTGCATTTACTTTGGAGGACCGATGTGCTTGCTTTTGTCCTGTTCATGCACAATTACATCGGGATGACAGTGGGTGCGATTTTATTTTTCAGTCCTAAAAATGCACTAGAATTGTGGATTCAAATCGAGACAATTGCCCTTAAATACGGTGTACTCTGCCTCTGTGGACTGATTATTAGTGAGGGTAATGTAGAAAGAAGTGTAGAGACAAATTGGGATAATTTAAATATGTAAATAAACACAATGACATGTATATATAAATAAATTAATACATGAATAACTATAGATAGATAGAACTTCGTTTGCAATATTCGCAATAATATAGCATTAGCCGAAGTTCAGATATTTATCGAAATATTGTTATAATAATTATATAATTACATTCCCTGTTTGTTTGAGGGCAGAACATATTTGATGGTATTAGGAAAGCAATTTATTTCTTCCCAGTGATAAGTAGGGAGGTTATTTTGTTTGCTGCTGTCTATACAGAATAAGGAACATCTAGCCTGCATTGTCAAGTGCTGTGATAGATGCATGCCTATGTGTGAAGAATCTTAATATGAACTCCAAATGGTGCGTTGGATGAGGTTGTGTGGGGTGTATTATACTAGGGAACTATCTAACTTTAATCGGTAATTAAATCAGACAGGCTTTCCCTTAGCAGACAATGTGCAGCAGCACTTCCACTTTCTGCCTCAGTGTGGCGCTTGTGCTCCTCTCTCTCTCTCTCTCTCTCTCTCTGCCTGCGGTATTAACCCTGATCACTGGCAAGTTAGTTAACCCTGAGCCCTGCGGTGACATCTTTAGGTACATTGCCTTCTAAATAGTTAGGAGATCTGATTTTACATATATACTATTAATGAATATTGACATTTCTCAATTTGAGATGAGAAAGGCTGTAATATTATTACAGTATGGACAGATTGTCCCCCATAATTAGTAGTACTTCTACCATGGTTAGAATACACATGAGCATTCTATAAGAGATTCCCTTATTGCTTTTAGAGATGTCCCCAGAAGCCAAGTGTTTGTACCCAGGCCTTCTAGTTTCTTTCCCTTATTGCTTTTAGAGATGTCCCCAGAAGCCAAGTGTTTGTACCCAGGCCTTCTAGTTTCTTGGCATCATTGTCATCCTTCTCTTTTCAGGGCCTGTCTCATTGTCTAAATCCAATAACCATGCAGTGTCGTCCCTCTCTCTCAACAAAGACAATCTCTTCGGTGGAGTAGTGAATCCGAATGAAGTTTTCTGCTCAGTTCCTGGACGACTGTCTCTTCTAAGCTCCACATCAAAGTACAAGGTGACAGTGGCAGAAGTACAGAGGAGGTTGTCCCCGCCCGAGTGCCTGAATGCTTCTTTGCTGGGTGGAGTGCTCAGGAGGTAAGACTCTTTTATCTACACAGGCATTTGTTCTGCATCCTCCAGGGATGTGAGGGTTAAATGATCAGATTGTCAATGGGCCATAGGGAAACTGTGAAGGGGGTTTGTCCAAATGCATCTCGATGGGGACACACAAAAATATAGACCACATGCAGTCAGTAGATGACTTTTTGGATGCAGACAACAATTCCTTTTATGGTTGGTCTCTGGGAGCTACCTGCATGCTCAGGCTCATCTCCAGATACCTACCTAATAGGCTCAGTCAGCCCATGCTGGGATGTGGTCATTACAAGGCTTGCAGGTTCATTCAGTGTCAGGTTGCATCTGGCTGAGCATGTGAGGACATGGTGTGGAGAACATGTGGGGTGAGATACAGCAAGGCAACATGGGATAGCACAGACAGGGAACAGGTTATGATCATATTGGCTTCCATAATACTTTCACTAAATGTCATGTATGAATGGACATTGCCCTCCCTCCACATAGAAGAAAACCTAGTAGTGGTCTTACTGTTCTAATAATGGCCTGAATATGTGTCAGGAAGCCATAGTTCCTATACTGATGCTAGTAAGGCCAGGAATGGGACAGCCTTCTGATGTAATTATTTATCTCTATATTAAGTATATTATAATGTGTAAAATACACTTCACTTGACTGTCCCAATTGACATTCGTATTGAATGGACTGATACCATAAAGTCAGATCCAAGTCTGTACAATGGCTAAAAGGGAAACTGAAGTTCTGGTGCATTTACACCAACAGATTATCTGACAGGTTTTCTGACCAGTGATTGGTCAGATGGCCACGTACACACACAGATCTTTTATTATGGACCCCAACTATTGGTCAGAAAATAATCTGTTAGTGTAAATGTACTCTTAGTCTTTTACATTCTCTAACTTTATGTTAAAGTCTTGATTTTGGCTAATGATTCCATCTCTGGTAATTACACTATGGATTCACAGTTATGCCACTTAATGCTTATATGGACAGAACTGATTTGGATGTAATTAGATTTTTGATTAGCTACAAGTCATAAACACTGCCTCCTGGTTACTATCAGAGGGGAATGTGTTCTGTGCATACTTCATCTCTTCCTCTACACCAGACCCATTCCCATCACTTTGTGGATGTACCAACATCCAGTGCCTTCATTTCGTGTGTCCTCCAGCCTGACAATCCACAAGGCCCTGGTTTTCTCAGTCATTTGATTCTTCTGATGCCCTTTAGAGATGTCCTAGACGCTGGGCTTAATACCATGGTCTGTGTCTACCCCCAATAACTATGAGGCCATTCATGTATTTCTGTAAATTACATGAATGAGAATGTAAGGAGGCTTCATTTTCCTGGGTCAGAATAGGTCGCTTTTTTCAGCAATGATGATCTTGGTCTGCGGCCATGTCAACACATTCCTCTTCCCAGCACACCAATTACATTCTGCAGCTTATCTGAAAGTTTTCTGGGCTGAAGTGTTGGGAGGGGGATCCCTCCAGAGAGACCAGTAGTATGTGGGGGAAATATTGTGGAAACATCTCCTGAAACAGCACAAATAAATCAATAAATATATTATTGTTGTTGTTGTTATTATTATTATTATTTTGTTAATAATAATAATAATAATAATAAAAACAATTATATTACTACTACTGCTACTATTTATGGTAATGTATCTTTCTATCTATCTATCTATCTATCTATCTATCTATCTATCTATCTATCTATCTCTCTTATCTATCTATCTATCTATCTATCTATCTATCTATCTATCTATCTATCTATCTATCTAATATCTATCTATCTATCTTATATCTATCTATCTGCTATCTATCTATCTATCTATCTATCTATCTGCTATCTATCTATTTATCTAATATCTATCTATCATTAATATCTATCTATCTATCTATCTGCTATCTATCTATCTACTATCTATCTATCTATCTATCTATCTATCTATCATTAATATCTATCTATCTATCTATCTATCTGCTATCTATCTATCTATCTATCTATCTATCTATCTATCTATCTATCTATCATCTATCTAATATTTATTATCTATCTATCTGTTCTTTATCTATCTTCTATCTATCTATCTATCTATCTATCTATCTATCTATCTATCACCTATCTAATATTTATTATCTATCTATCTGTCTATCTATCTATCTATCTATCTAATATCTATCTATCTATCTATCTATCTATCTATCTATCTATCTATCTATCTATCATCTATCTAATATTTATTATCTATCTATCTATCTATCTATCTATCTATCTATCTATTTAATATCTATCTATCTATCTATCTATCTATCTAATATCTATCTATCTATTTAATATCTATCTATCTATCTATCTATCTATCTATCTATCTAATATCTATCTATCTATCTATCTATCTAATATCTATCTATCTATCTATCTATCTATCTATCTATCTATCTATCTATTTTATCTACTAACCATCTATCCGTCTTTCATATTTAGAACACAGTGCTATGTATTATTTATTGTATTTTATACTATAGTTGATATTCCCTGTTATCTAATAATTGTTACATTCTTCACAGGGCGAAATCTAAAAACGGTGGCCGATCACTGAGAGAAAAATTAGATAAAATCGGATTAAACCTTCCAGCTGGGAGGCGTAAAGCTGCTAATGTCACATTGCTGACATCCTTAGTGGAGGGTAAGTGGCCTGATGTTTCTCTGGCAGTGGTAAATATGCACTAATCGTTCTCGATTGTCTCCATTTTGTGCTCTTTAAGAGAAAGCCATTTCAATATGATAATAGTTAAATACCTAAACCCAAAGTTGTTTCCACTGAAAACAGTGCACTAAATCATTTAAGCTGGGCTGCCATCTGCATTGGAGAAGTGCCTGACCAGGACTTCCTGAATTACATGACCTGTGCCAGAGGGCAGCATTATACTGCGTGGATCTGAGGGACACACTGCTGCTTCTCATTTATGGTCTACCTTCTCGTCCAAAGAGCTGGGCCTCCCCCTCCTCCATTAATAAATCTGCATGCATTATACAATCACTGCTGCACACTCGGTGACAAAAACTGTGCAGCTCAAATGAACCATTAGATTTCAGGAAAAAATGTGTGTGTAATATATATATATATATATATATATATATATATATATATATATATATATATATTAGGGTCTATGACATGTGTAAATAGAGATGGCAGTGGTCAGGAGTCGGCAGCATGTGATGATGATGGTGATGAGTACTGTTACTGTGGAAGATCTGCTCCATCCTTGTGGAAAGGCGCTCTTTGAAGCGCTAATTGGCGCATGCGTCCTTCCGGAGTGCAGCTAATAGCAGGAAACCCTGCAGTAAAATCCAACTGCTTCAGGAAATTAAAACCAAAGATCTGAAAATCAACAGAACAGACAGACTCGGTGCACTGACCCCGAATCTCTCTCAGCTAATCGCTCAGGATATAGAAAATAAGAGCATTGTAAAACAGGGACTCTCACAAGGGAGGCAATAATGGGAAAGTTCCCCCCATTACTAATGACAGCAGAGTGGATCTGGACTGTCAGCTCATAAGGCGAAGCCTTCTTTGCAGCCTGGGGTCTATAAACCAGTCATTTACGTTTAAGCCAGTCACATTGAAATCCACCATTGATGAAAAGATAAGTTGTGGTTAAGAGTTGCACTTTAAAGGACCACTCCAACCCTCCTGTAGAGGACAGTAAGAGATGCTATTGGTTATTCACAAATCTGTATGTTTCTAAAGGCCATCATAACAGCATCCATTAGTGGCTTTAGGTATATATATATATATTTATATATTGCAAGTGTGCTTATGGTGATTGGTACTGTATATATATATGTTCTTATAATGATTGGTACTGTATATATATATGTTCTTATAATGATTGGTACTGTATGTATGTGCTTATGGTAATTGGTACTATATATATATGTACTTATAATGATTGATACTGTATATATGTGCTTATGGTTATTGGTACTATATATATATATGTGCTTATAGTGACTGGTACTGTATATATGTGCTTATGGCAATTGGTACTGTATTTATATGCTTATGATGATCGGTACTGTTTATATATGTGCTTATGGTTATTGGTATTGTATATAAGTGCTTATGGTGATTGGTACTGTATATATGTGCTTATAATGATTGGTACTGTATATATATGTGCTAATGGTGTTTGGTACTGTATATATGTGCTTAAAGTGATTGGTACTGTATATATATATGTGTGCTTATAATGATTGGTACTGTATATATATGTGTGCTTATAATGATTGGTACTGTATATATATGTGTGCTTATAATGATTGGTACTGTATATATATATATGTGCTTATGGTGATTGGTACTATATATGTGCCTATGGTGATTGGTGCTATATATATATATATATATATATGTGCTTATAGTGATTGGTACTGTGTATATGTGCTTATGGTGATTGGTACTGTATATATATGCTTATGGTTATTGGTACTGTAGATATGTGCTAATGGTGATTGGTACTGTATATATATGCTTATGGTGATTGGTACTGTATATATGTGCTTATGGTGATTGGTACTGTATACATATGTGCTCATGGTGATTGGTACTGTATATATGTGCTTATGGTGATTGGTACTGTATATATGTGCTTATGGTGATTGGTACTGTATATATGTGCTTATGGTGAATGGTACTGTATATATATGTGCTTATGGTGATTGGTACTGTATATATATATGTGCTTATGGTGATTGGTACTGTATACATATGTGCTTATGGTGATTGGTACTGTATATATGTGCTTATGGTGAATGGTACTGTATATATGTGCTTATAATGATTAGTACTATATATGTGCTTATAATGATTAGTACTGTATATATGTGCTTATAGTGACTGGTACTGTATATATGTGCTTATAGTGATTAGTACTGTATATATATGTGCTTATAGTTATTGGTACTGTATATATATGCTTATGGTGATTGGCACTGTATATATATGCTTATGGTGATTGGTACTGTATATATATGCTTATAGTGATTGGTACTGTGTATATATGTGCTTATGGTGATTGGTACTGTATATATGTGCTTATAATGATTAGTACTGTATATATGTGCTTATAGTGACTGGCACTGTATATATGTGCTTATGGTGATTGGTACTGTGTATATATGTGCTTATGGTGATTGGTACTGTATATATGTGCTTATAATGATTAGTACTGTATATATGTGCTTATAGTGACTGGCACTGTATATATGTGCTTATGGTGATTGGTACTGTATATATGTGCTTATGGTGATTGGTACTGTATATATATGTGCTTATGGTGATTGGTACTGTATATATATGCTTATGGTGATTGGTACTATATATTTGTGCTTATAGTTATTGGTATTATATATATATGTGCTTATGGTGATTGGTACTGTATATATATATATGTGCTTATGGTGATTGGTACTGTATATATATATATGTGCTTATGGTGATTGGTACTGTATATATATATGTGCTTATGGTGATTGGTACTGTATATATATATATGTGCTTATGGTGATTGGCACTGTATATATATATGTGCTTATGGTGATTAGTACTTTCATTATGTTTTAATACTTTCATCATCATCAGTTGCTTTATTGGAACTACTTACCTGATGACTTTTATGCCCTGCCCCCATGTAGGTGAAGCTGTCCATCTAGCCAGGGACTTTGGCTATGTTTGTGAAACGGAATTTCCCGCCAAAGCAGTAGCCGAATATGTCAACCGACAACACTCAGACCCCAATGAGCAGGTGACCAGGAAAAATATGTTACTAGCCACCAAGTAAGTGAACAGCCACATACTTCTACACAACACACTACTTCTGACTTCCCAGATCTGATAGACTATAAACTTTAGTACTACCTGCCTCCTATGAGCCACAATTCATTATAAACGCAAAATCGTTTCAGTGTTTTAATTTTTGCTTTAATTTTCGTTTTCATTTTCCAAAATCTCTCAGTCCAGCATCTGCCACAGCTGGGGTTCCCAAGTTTACCCACCTTTTGACCTGAACTGAAAACAGTGTAATGAACATTTTGCTGTGTCCTGGGTTAATCAGTTGCTAGAAGTAAATTGCTACCAACATGAAAAGGATTAAAGACCTCATTGAAATACTTATCTAATTAACGGGGAAATGGCAGCCCGTTATATACAGCTGTAGACTGGTATTTTATTATCTTATGCAGTGTAATGATAAGCCACCAGATGAATACACTGCAGCAGGTACAGCTTGAGGAGCTTGCAATCTATTTCGGTCTATTACTTATAGTTTTACTGTTGCCAAGCCCTCAGCAGTGGAGTTCCTATGGCTTTTTTGCAGAGTTTTGCTTCAGTTTAAGGTATTTTACCAAATGCAGGACTTCTCCATAATCAAAAAAATGTTGTAACAAATCTATAGGGGTCTTCTTTGTACATATGTTCTCCATTTCTTATGGACCACTGATGCCCCAGGAAACCTTTAGTAACATCCCCCCAGTCTGTGGATGTGTCAGAAGGTTACTCATTCTCCCAGGGACTTTTCGGGTTACACCAGGAAATGAATGGAAGATGTGTTTAGTTATGGTGCTTGTGGGGTTTCCAGACTTGAATGGATTAAATCAAATGTGTTATCCACAATGGAGATTGCTATCACGTGGTATGCCCAGGCTCCCATGCCTGATCATGTTTATTAACTCATTGCATACCCCTTTAATGTAGTCCCATGCCTATAGGGAATTCAGGTGCGCAGAAAGCAGTGCAGTGTGAAGGTGAGCTAACCTCTGTTTCTTGCCTTGCAGGCAGATTTGTAAAGAATTCACAGATTTATTGTCACAGGACAGATCCCCTTTGGGTAACTCTAGACCATCCCCAATTCTGGAACCAGGTATCCAAAGCTGCCTGACACACTTCAACCTCATCTCTCACGGATTTGGCAGTCCAGCAGTATGTGCAGCCATCACTGCCCTGCAGAATTATCTCACCGAGGCACTGAAAGCAATGGACAAAATGTACCTCAATAACAACAACCCCAATAGCCACACAGACAACAGCAAAGGGGGTGACAAAGATGAAAAGCACAGGAAGTGACCCAGCCTCCCATCATTTCTACCCCCTTGACCCATCCTTGTGTGCTGGCTTCTTGTCCAGTGGGGCAAAGAGAGGAAGACCTATTGCCATCCTAACTCCGGAGAAGGAAGGCTCAGCCACCGAAACGTTGTCCATTCCTTTTTATTGTCTCTTGTTTGGATTATTAATGGAACAGGCAATGGAGCCAGGAAAAGTTTTGTCTTTAGTGTTTGGACATTTTGTAAGAAAACTTTTTTTTTTTTTTAAAGAAACAATTTCTTGTTTAATATATATAAATCTATCTATATATATGAGAGTCATCGAACTGATCACCACCTTCCCTTACGCTGATGCTTCTTCAGATGAGATTGTAGCCCTAGTAAGAAAGGCTGCGGATGACATTATCAGTATTGTGAATAAACTTGAGCACAAAACTTTGCAGTTCCATGTCGTGTCTTCAGGTTGTACCTTTTCCCTCCTAAAGGTAAATGCCAACACCGTGAACTTTGTGTTTGGACACAGATCATGGTCACTCTATAAGGGAATCAGTGTTTTCTGTATATATTTATTTATGTGTAATTTAATGGGGATTGTACATATGGTGAGTCTGTTAAAAAGAACTTTTTTTTTTTTAATTTATCTGGTGATCTCGTTTACCTATTGTTTAGTGGGTTTTTCAATTTCCCTCTTAGTTCATGTGATTCTTGGTACTTATTTAGAAAGCAGAACTTTTGGGTTTCTTTCTATGGAATTCCTCATTTTTAGCCCTGTTGTAGCATGTTAAAGACGACAACGAAGCAGCAGAACAAATAAAAAATAAAAAAATAAAATTGATTTTATATATGATTAGTATTACAAAAAGTCTTTTCATTTCCTCAAAGCAAACAAAGGGATCTCACTATAAACACTGTAGTGTTTTATTTATAGGAGTAAATGAGGGACAATTATGTGTGAAGGGCAATACATAAGTGCTATCATGTATACTGGTTCCATTGTGTAAAGCGATGGGGCTGCAGGGATCTCACTGACCACAGTGACTCCATTCCCTCACCTCTAGCAATGTATTATAGTTTTTATTGTTGACCAGGTGAATAAATATTTGATACGCTTTATGTCGATTCTTTTTATTCAGTGGTTGTCTTTTACTCAGGCGTATTTTTGTCCTTGGCAGTATTTTTTATTCAGTATGGTTACAGTAATTGAGTTTAACTCCCCCTTGACAATTGCTCCCTGCAATAAGCAGCTGAACCCATTGTTTCCCTCAAGTATAATAAAAACTTACTTTCAACTCGGAGTTCAGCGAAGGGAATCATTTTGATATTTCTAGTCTAAACTGACACTTGTAATAACCTTCATCGTTCAAAAATGGTATTATCTGGGACAATAATATATTCATAAATAATATTTATTATTGAAATGATGTTTATTATCTAAATAGAATATTATATATATATATATATATATATATATATGGAGAGAGAGAGAGAGAGTATTTCTATGTATTTCTATGTATCTGTAAGATAGATATATATTTATTAGTATATATATATATATATATATACTATTTAGATAATGAACATTACAATAATAAATATTATTTATGAATATAATATTGTCTCAGATAATACAATTTCTTTAAAACGAGTGGAATGAATGATACAATTTATATATGTGTATATATATATATATATATATATATATATATATATATATACATATATATAAAATCTATCAATCGCTCCACTAGTTTTAGAGAAATTGTAATTATTAGTTATGTATTATATTATAATAATAATATTATATTATTATAACAGAAATACTATTGTATTTATATCTATATAAAATTAGTATATATATTATAATTATTGTGTATCTATCTCTCTCTCTCTCTCTTTCTCTCTCTCTCTCTCTCTCTCTATATATATAAATCTGTGAAATCTGGAGGCCATTAATTGCCATAATCGATAGAATACAACAGCAAGATAATGATTAAATCAAAGAAAGTAATGATGAAGTATTATCTTCATGTATGGCTGCCCCTTGTATTATTTGAACAGGCAGACCCTGGAGCTGGGGAGCCCGGGGATCATATGAATGGGGGCCTTTGGAGAACGCTTAGGGGCATGCATGATAATTGCTTGGAGAATGCGCACTTTGAGCCACTGGAAAGAGTTAATATTCCTGGCCTTCGTTAAAGGAAGATAAGATGAGATTTGAGTTGAATGGAGAGCTTCTCTTGCTGATACATAATCGCTTTGGGTTGTGTGGTTTGATGGCACTGCGCATGTTGTGACTTATTTCTATCTATGGAAGGAATGATCTGTAACTGGAGACCCCCCCCCACCCCATTGCTGTTCCCAATGCTAAAATAATAGGAGCACTTGAATAGTGCAGATTAACAAGTGTGTTCATAGATAAGGTCAATTCAGCTTGAAATGCAAACGAAATAGCAGAAATTGCCAGTGATTTGGGCTCCTTCTCCCCTTCATTTATGTGGAGTTGTTTACAGGGCAGGAGAATTAACATTTCCTCATGCTGTTTGACGTTTGCTTGAGCTGTTGAAGCAACACATTAGATAAAGCGCAAGATGTTTCATTTTGCTGGGTAATCTACTTATGGAAGGCACTGGAAAATCAATCTTGCCAGGCTGAAGGGACTAGCACTGCTCATTCTATTTGCATCAGGCAGCTAGTTCATAACAGCAATGATACATATTTCAATCCAAATTGAAAGTGGATCAAGCAAACGCACAGCTGCCATTGTCTCCTCTCCTCCCAGGATGGGAACAGCTAGATATATGGGGGTCTCCTGGCTGTATGGAAGGAGGAAGCCTTAGTGCACACAGCCCGGCAGAAAGGAAAAGCAGTGGATGGCAGCAGGTGAAGGGAAGCATTGTCTGGATCTGGGCTGTTGTTCTTGGCCGCTTCTCAGATTGTGTGTGGGATCCTCACCTCGGGCACAATAGGCTGCGATATATGGCTGCTCCTTCTACTGCTGCACAGAGATACTCATTTCTAAAGCAAAGCGACCATAGCCAGCTCTGCTCATCCTTCTGGGCATCCAGGAATAGTGGAGACGTGTGTGCAGCGGAAAAACCTCTCTGTATCCATCTATTTATCTATCTATCTATCTATCTATCTATCTATCTATCTATCTATCTATCTATCTATCTATCTATCTATCTTTGTTTATTGCTATATCTATCTATCTATCTATCTATCTATCTATCTATCTATCTATCTTTCTTTCTTTCTTTCTTTCTTTATTCTTCTTTCATCTACCTATCTATACATGTAATCTATCTATCTATCTATCTATCTATCTATCTATCTATCTATCATCTGTCTATCTATCTACCTAATCTATTTGTGTTTGTTTGTTTCTTTCTTTCCATATCTGTCTATTATTTATTTATTTCCTCTAATTTTATCTATCTATCTATATCTATCTATCTTACTATCTATTATATATCTATCTATCTGTCTACTTTTCTGTCTATCTATCTATCTATTTTTGTTTGTTTATTGCTATATCTATATATATACTTTCTTTCTTTCTTTCTTTCTTTCTTTCTTTCTTTCTTTCTTTCTTTCTTTCTTTCTTCTACCTACCTATCTATATGTGTAATATCTTTTTCCATCTAATATCTATTTATCTATCTCTTTATCTATCTATGTCCTATCTATTCCATATTTTATTCTCTGCTGTATTTTGCATTCATTGTATCCTTTTTCTTTCTTTCATTGTTTCTTTCATTATATCCCATTTTTTCTATCTATCTATCTATCTATCTATCTATCTATCTATCTATCTATCTATCTATCTCCATCATAATGATCATCCCCCTACCACATAGGGTCCTTTGTGCTATGTGAAGTTTGGTATTGGTAGAGTTGGAACCATATATTATTTCACTTAAGCCTAATAATTTAGATACCGGTTTGTACCTATATGTGCCACTCACCTTCTCTCCCCCCCCACCCCAAAAAAAGGAAAAAAAAAAAATCGAATATGAATATAATTTGAGATTTAACTGGTGGAACAAGCGTCAGGATAGCAATGCCCCGCAGCTGAAATAATATTAAAAATAGAAGGGATTTGACATTTGAGAAGTCAGTGGCTTGAAATACCCAGTTGTACTTAGCTAATTCAGTCCTTAACCTCTGGTTTCAAATAAATCAATTACAGTCGATTCCACTTCAGTTCAGAAGTGCACCAGAAATTTTAGTTAATTGAATACAGTTTATTCATTCGGTATAAATATTCATATTTTAAACTCTTGACTTCCTTTGGCCCTAATGTAAAGTACATTTTCCACTAAAACCCATGGAGTCTGGTGCAGTTTGTGTTCTGTGGTATGTGCTGTGCACTCTATGCTACCTGCAGGAAAGTTATTTATTATTATTATATTATTATTATTATTATTATTATTGTTTTATTAGTCTCCTGGAAAATGATGCATATTGTTGTTGTTTGTGGTTTCTGGTGACTGGGATCTTCTAGGTCCCTGGTGCCTAGTGGTATGTCTGATCCACCTCCACCTAGACTTGGGTGTGTGTGGTGTTTGCAGCACCCTGCTGGCTACGGTAGGTCCCACTGTTTGGTGAGGAAAGGGGTTAATTAGCGTCATTATCAATCACTAATGCTTTCCTAACGTGTCCTAAGGATAATGGGGCTTCAGAGGTCTGCATGAAGCCAACATCTGCTTTCCCCGGTTAGGATCCCATCCATCCATCCATTGCTGGGCTGCAGCTATTGGCAGTTCCCTCACGTCTTGTGCTGAATTGTGTGTATTATTGGCATATAAACCATGCTCCAATCGTTATAAATCCGGCTACATGGGGAATTTCAGACATAAATAACAAATGCAGATTTCTTTTTTTGCTATAGGATTTGCAGGTGCAAGGCACAGCTGATAGAGAGAGCAGGTCATTTTTCATTACCCCCATTGTTTCTTGGCCTGTCTACTCCCATGATTGTGCCTAAGGTAATGAAAAACATCCAGCATGAGGCCTCCTTCACGTTCCGTTTGTCACTGACGTGTAAGCAAATTGCGGATGACACACGGATGGTAAAAACACATGGACCAACCACGGATTCCTTCACGGTCAGCTTCACGGATGAAGCACGTACGCTTTTTTTCACGGACGTGAACGAGCCCTAAAGGTCTTATATAGATGTATCAGTGCAGTATTGCATAGGTTGGCTGAAGTAATCTTTAGCACTAGTGACTTAGTTCTCCTGCGCACAAACGTATTTTATTTCCGTGTCCATTCCGCTTTTTTTGCGGACTGTATGCGGAACCATTCATATCAATGGGTTCGCAAACAAAACAAAACAAAAACGAAAGCTACTCCGTGTGCATTCCGCTTCCGTATGTCCCCATGTCTGTTCCGCAAAACATTAGAGCATGTCTTATTAGGATAGGACTGTTCTATTAGGGGACGCAAAATATGGACATCATCCGTATTTTTTTGCGGATCCGTGTTTTGCGGACTGCAAAATAAATACGCTTGTGTGCATGAGCCCTTAGGCCACTTTCAGATGAGCGTATTTCCAATGCGTATATAGTCCGGATTTTAAATAGAGCTATTCACATGGGCGTATGATTTCCGTCAGTAATTGAAATCCGCAGCATGAGTTTTGTGTGGAAATACGCAAGGAAGGAATAATGAAGGAAGGAAGAAATACGCACGTAAATCCTGATGAAATCCTTCTCAATGCAAAGAAGGAGACTGTGTCTAATCTGCGGCTTTTCTGCAACTAGCTCCGCAGCGCGGCACACGCCCTCTGGTGCCTTTTTCCTGCTGCGGATTTGCTGCGGCAGAAAATCCGCAGCTTATCAGTCACGTGTGAACCTAGCCTTAGGGCTAAGTACTGGAGGTGTTAGGTACATCCAGGGCTTATACAGGCCTCGTAAAATCCACAGCACACGTTGTATATCTTGACAAGGTGACAAGCGCTGCACCGGCTTTTGGAAGAGATCAGTGGGTGGGTTTAATGTGCCCCTTATGGAGCAGCCAGGAAATAGGGCATTGATTATAAAAATGGTGCAAAGGGGAAATCAAAGTTTAGGGTCCAAGAAAGCATGGTGATGTCCTAAGAAGTGATTAGCATGGGAAAGTCAGATGAACACATGACGTATATAGTATACAGTATACAGATGCCTTATTTCACTTATTTGGAGCCCTGATTGGGAATTCTAATGTACCTTCAGCAAATAAAGCAAACCTCATGTGTTGATTTTGGCCTTTCACTGTTGTGTATGCAGGTACAGCCTATAATACAAGTGCAGCGCAATGGAAAATAAGCCTTTAGTTCCTCATCAAACAAGAAACAGTAACATATGCAGAGATTGATTCTACACACATGTCAATGCATAAAAGGAGTTCAGTTTGGATTTTTTTAGTTCTATTACCATTTTTTTAGGCAATATTTTAGAGGGGTCCACAAAGAGCACTAAGTTTATGTTCACATCAGCATCAGAGGCTCCCTTAGGGCACGTTCATATATATATCTGGCTATCTGTTGTGCAGAAACGCTGCAAGGAAACTGATCCTACAGTTTTCATGTCGGATGTCTCCTAGCACTTGACAGAAATACAGCTGGATGCGCTACTTTGTCTAATAAAATGCTGGGCTGCCTGACAGAAAACTGACAGACCCCATTATAGTCAATGGGGTCTGTTGGGCGTTGCTTGTGCTTGTTTTGAAATGGACCTGGTGTATCTATTATTTTCATCTTTCTGGTCCTATAACAGAGCAGAACAGCAGAAACAACGGTGCCAATGTGAACCTAGCCTAAGGCTGCACCTACATCTGCGGCTGTAGTTACATAAGTAGTCATAAGAAGAGAATAGAGAATTGCAGTATATGCCCGAGACCAGTGGATCACTATGGGTCAGCTGGGTTTTCGATGTGTATACTCTCTCTGTGCAGGAAAAATACGGCTACGTGCCGGCGGTCTCCAGCATGTGCTGGATATGGTAATTCCGCTATCCTGTTCCTATGCCGGAATAACAACCTCAGGCCTAGGGCCTCATGCACATGACCGTATGGCTTTTTCAGTATTTTGCGGTCCGCAAAAAACAGATCCGCAAAAAATACGGTTGACGTCCGTTTGCATTTCGTTTTTTGAGGAACGGAACAACTGGCCCCTGATAGAACAGTACTATCCTTGCACACGAAAGTTTTTTTTTATATTTACATTCCGTTTTTTCCGTATACGGAACCATTCATTTCAATGGATCTGCAAAAAAAACGGGAGGTACTCCGTATGTCTTCCGTTTCTGTATTTACATTTTTCCGTTCAGTTCAAAGATAGAACATGTCCTATTATCGTCCGCGTAACGGAGAAGGATAGTACTGTTCTATCAGGGGCCGCAAAAACGGAATGCAAACGGACGTCATCTATATTTTTGCGGGTCAGTATTTTGCAGACCGCAAAATACTGAAAAAGCCATACGGTCGTGTGCAAGAGGCCTTACAGGGAAATTTCCCGGTTGGCTGATCCCCAGGGGGTCGCCTGAGCCCTCCTCAAGGCCAGCCAGGGGAAGTTTTTGGGGATGTATTTTGTGCTGCTAGCGGCAGTATTTTGTGATGGACTGTGCTATTTCGCTCTGTTGGGGCGGTGTAATCTGCCACAATATGGTACTGCTGGCCCTGCCTTCCAATAATTTGGACCCGACTACAAAATGGGGCCACTTTTAGTATTTTTTCCAGGGCCACTTTAAGTTCCCAGTCCGCCCCTGATCATTAGAGGTGAGCATACCCGAACTGCAAACTTTTTCACTCTGGGTTCGGTGTTCGCGTGATTTTATTATTTTCCATTATAACTCAGTTATATTGGAAAATAATAGCATTCTTAAGACAGAATGCAAAAGAATATGTCTATTTACAGGTTAAAAAGAAAACTCACCTCATCCACTTGATTGCGCTGCAGCAGTCTCTTCTAGCTTTATTCAGCAGGACCTGTCAAAGGACCTGCGATGTACTCAATGACGTCTCTGTGCTCTCCCATGTGGGAGAGAGCAGTGACGTCATTGTGCACAGCGCAGGTCCTTTGGCAGGTCCTGCTGAATTAAAATAGAAGAGACTGCTGCAGCGCAATCAAGTGGATGAGGTGAGTTTTTTTTTTTACCCCTTTAATGGCCATATTCTTTTGCATTCTGTCATTTTATAACGGAAAATAATAAAGTGAAGTTCAGGTCCCCATTGACTTCACTCGGGTTCGGGTTCAGGGTCAAGTTCGGGTGCCGGACCCGAACTTTGACCTGAAGTTTGGCCGAACCAGGCATACCCGAACTTCCACGGGTTTGCTCATCTCTATCCATCAAAAAACTAAAATTGTGCTGGATTTATTGCAGACCCCACTGGCTAATAATGGTGTGTTGGGTTCCGCCGCAGTGTCCATCTTTTAGACAGGAAAAAATGTTGCCAGTGCAATAGTGTCTCGCAGTGAAGCCTCTGATGCAGATGTCTGGAATCTGGCCAAAAATTCCGGCTGGATACAAATAATCAGTCAAACCTCTTTGAGATGGCCACCGAAATAAGACTGAAAAGTTGTCCTTTAGTGGGTTAGTCTTATCGAAAATATTGCTAGTATGGCCCATCATATATAGTGTTACTAAAAATGTGTCACAGAACATCTAGACTGGATAATTGGGTGGTCTTCTCAAAGAAGTGGTCATTTGAAGAGGTATCACAGTGTATGTGAATGCATCCTTAAAAAAGTCTCCAGAGATGTCGCTGAAAACGATGCGATCATTATTTTCCTCCCATCTTTTCTATAAACAGACAGAGGTAAAGGAGCCTGAAGAAGGTATACAGGCCAATAAACCCTTAGTCTGTTAGTGATTCTCAATGACACACTGACAATATTGCACAATAGGATGTTTCCTATCCTATTTTCATCTGCTTGGTAAGGACTCTTCTGTCCCACACACCTTGCCTTATAAAGAAAAATATGTTGCAACATGTATAGGTATTATTCATCTGGGTATGAGAGAAAAGGATGGGCGGTGTGAATATGAACGGCAACTGAATATTCTCGCAATCTAAAGATGTAGCATAGCTAATGTGCCAGGAAGCTGGCATACATGGCTTGCACCCTATTTATTATGTGTGTAAGGCTTCTTTCACACTAGTGTTAGGCTTGTCCGGCAGGTTGTTCCCCTGCTGGAACAGCCTGCCGGACAAGTGTGACGTTAGTGTGAAAGAAGCCTTAGGCTGGCCTAACCTACCGGACATTACTTGTGTCCAACCAGATGTTTTATGCCACAGCCAAATGATGTATGTGTATTTTAGTGCCCCCGATCCGGCATCCATAGACTGAAAGTTCCAGACAAAAAAACAGGCTGCATGCTACTTACGTTTTTCTGTCTGGCACTAGGAAACATCTAGCATCAAAACTGATCTGCCGGAATCCATGAATAGCCCCATAGAAAACTATGGGATCGGTTCTGGTATAAGTTTCCCTCCAGGGTTTCTATACCATGTGAAGGGATATTGAAGTGGGTGGCACATGTGGAAGAGGAAAGAGTGGTGTCTTTGTGGGAAAAACAGTTTAGCTTTAGATGAGCCAATGTGCACCAAAAAATGTCTCCAAATTTTGGTGCAAAAATAAGCCAATCAATAGACAGTCTAAAATTTGACTAAAGTGACTAAACTCCTCCATACACGTTGCTCAACTGTCGGCCAAACCTGCGGAGAATGGTAGGTTCAGCGGGTAATCTAATGTGTATGGAGAGCTCCCAACTCGCCCAATAATTACCTGTGCATCGGCCCATGCAATGAGGCTTTATATCTACCCCATCGTGAAGGCAGGGGAATCGGCTGCTATGGGGCCTGAACTCAGAAAGAGCCCGCCCGGGAGGAGGACTGAAAGATTTCATTGTCAGGGCCCCATCAACAGTATTATTCAATGACATTATGTACAGTGACATGACATACAGTGTATACGTGTAGGAAACGGACCGAGCGGCTGCTGGGCCTGGTCTGAGAGAGCTATAGTGACGACCGCAGGAGAGAGGATTGCACAGGAGGTGGGGGTTGCTGTGGGACCCAGTCAGTCCTAGTTACGCCACTGATCAAAAGGTTCACTTTTCTGTTACAGTATAGGAAGAGAAACACGAAAAGAAAAAAAATGGATCCGACATATGCCAGACACCAACGTCACCCCGCCGACCCCTTTGACTATAATGAGGTCCATTCTGTTACGGTTTCTGCCCCTCCCCCAGGAAATAGACCAGTTCATGCAGTGGTATTTTATCTTGATGATCTCCGTCGTATCGTGAAGGTAGCCTTTATATGTAGAGATGAACAACTCGATTCTAAACAAATCAAATTCGCTACGAATTTCCCCAAAACTTCAGTCTCCAACCAATACAATTTTTAGATGATTCGTCCCTCATAAACCACACAATAAGGCCTCATGCACACGACCGTTGTTTGATTCCATGTCCGTTGTGCCATTTTTCGTGGGTCCGTGGAAAACTCGGCAAATGCACCGTTTGTCCTCCGCGTCCGTGGTCCGTGATTCCAGTCCGTCAAAAAAATATAACCTGTCCTGTTCTTGTCCGCGAAAAACGGTTCGCGGACCCATTCAAGGCAATGGGACCGTGAAAAAATGAGGATGGCCATCCGTGTGCCATCCGCGTTCCGCGTCCGCATTTTTTTGCGGATCCCTTGGCAGGCACTTGGCAAAAATTGTCAGCCTGTCTTTTGGTAAAATCTTTTCGGTCATGTCCGCTAAAAAAACGGAAGACACACGGAAACACAACGGAAGCAAAAAGGGACACGGATCACGGAACAACGGAACCCCGTTTTGCGGATCGCAAAAAAAATACTGTCGTGTGCATAAGGCCTAAGACAGCCTCTATATTATGGTCCAGAAGGCAGGGAAGAAGGCATTTTCCACCAGAAAAATGATACTTTTTGGACCATTTTTTAACTTAAAAAATCAATCCGAACGTGAAGTCTGTTATTAAATAGGCCATATATGTCGCGGATACTTTACCACTATTAATGCTGTCTTGGCATTAAGGGGCTAGAAAGGAAACCTCAGAGTGCCCTACACAACTCTTCAGGGTAATTAGGTCTTCTGATTCTGACTAAATTCATTTGGACCAAATCGTCAATTCAGCCCGAATTGGATCAGACATGAATTCTGGTAAATTTGCTCATTTCTGTTTATGTATGAACCTGAATACATTGAAAAGGAGCCACTGTATGCACATACAAGGAATGAAATGGCTAATTCAGCTCTGCTACATTTGTTTGACCAGGGAAATCCCTGACTATTCCAGCAGGATGAGTAGTAAATTGCTTGTGTGAATGTTTTGTATGTATCAGATGATTGGTAGTGCCAGGCAGATAGGCCACCCCATCCCAGGAGCTGCCTCCCTTGATGTGGTGCTAGGGAAGAGGCTTCTGCTCTAGTTGATATTCCAGGTCCAGCCTCCCATTCTGTAAGCTCAGCCAGGGGGAGTGTCGCCCCAGGCCAAACATATGCTTCTTTCCATTGCACTAATCCACCTTCAGTGCAGAGGAATAATTGCTGGAGTGTCCATAGATTCACAGCGCATTGTCCCTGGCTGGCTCCCATCAGCAAGGCACACGCCATTTCAATCATCTCTATTCAGGATACTGTCTCCCTTTATTAAAGCCCAGACCCTGCAGATGATGGGAACATTTAACAAACCAGCACCACTTGGCACAGGGGAGCCCCAGCTCTGCAGATGTAGGGCACAATGGTCCACAGGGTGTGGGGGTGCAGGGGTCCCAGGACATAGAGACAGGGGTGGGATAAGGACTGGAGTAGGTGCTGCGCCTGGTGCTAGGGTCACACATGTAGCAGAGCTGGATTTGTCTTTAACCGCTTCTTTCACTTTTGAAATGTTTGTCCTAAAGTCCTGCTGCTTTAAAATGAAGAGGAATGTGTGGCAGCTCCAGTGCACTCCGCCTGTTCTGTCTGAGGAGAAGGAAGGGGCTAACTGGGGATTTTAAAAACTTATAAAAAAAGATGTAAGTGCACAGAAATAATGTCTTCCACTGGGACAGACACATGGAGCCGGGACTAGATAAGTCTGTTAATAAAAAAGAACATCTATCTAACTATTATCTATCTAACTATGATCTATCTATCTATCTATCTATCTATCTATCTATCTATCTATCATATCTATCTATCTATCTATCTATCTATCTATCTATCTATCTATTATCTATCTATCTCCTATCTATCTATCTATCTATCTATCTATCTATGATTAATATCTATCTATCTATCTATCTATCTATCTATCTATCTATCTATCTCCTATCTATCTATCTATCTATCTATCTATCTATCTATCTCCTATCTATCTATCTATCTATCTATCTATCTATGATTAATATCTATCTATCTATCTATCTATCTCCTATCTATCTATCTATCTATCTATCATTAATATCTATCTATCTATCTATCTATCTATCTATTATCTATCTATCTCCTATCTATCTATCTATGATTAATATCTATCTATCTATCTATCTATCTATTATCTATCTATATCATATCTATCTATCTATCTATCTATCTATCTATCTATCTATCTATCTATCTATCTATCTATCTATCTATCTATCTATCTATCTTTCTATCTATTGTAACCTATACTGTATTTTACATATTTTATTTTATTCTTTCTATCCAATTTTCTTATCTAATGATCTATCTATCTATCTATCTATCTATCTATTTTATCCCATACTATATTTTTCCTTTCGTTCTTCATTTAATTATATCCCTTTTTTATCTATCTATTTTATCCTATACTGTGCTTTACATTCTTTCTTTCTTTCTTTCTTTCTTTCTATCTATCCCTTTTTCTTATCAAATGATCTATCTTTCTATTTAATCCAATACTGTATTTTTCCTTTCATTCTTTATTTCATTATATCCCTTTTCTTATCTAATTATCTCTATCTATCTATCTATCTATCTATCTATCTATCTATCTATCTATCTATCATTAATATCTATCTATCTATCTATTTATCTATCTATCTATCTATTTTATTCCATACTATATTGTTGCTTTCATTCTTCATTTAATTATATCCCCTTTTCCATCTATCTATTTATTTATTTATCTATCTATATATCTATTTATTTTATCCTATACTGTATTTTTCTTTGTTTCTTTCTTTCTTTGTTTCTTTCTTTCTTTCTTTTTCATTATATCCCTTTTCTTATCTAATGATCTATCATCTATCTATTAATTTTATCCAATACTTTCTTTCTTTCTTTCTTTCTTTCTTTCTTTTTCTTTCTTTCCTCTCTAACATATTTCAGAAAGTATGAAAGTCTCACACCTTCTTCTACATCAGAGATGACATGAATCAGCCAGTGGCAGTATCTGCCGGTATATGGAAGCAGATCCAGAGATCAGAAGCAGAATGTAGGCAGTGCTGGCGCCGACGCTCCGCTTCCCGATGATTGCGGTACGTGCCCCTCTCTGCAGGAGCTCTGCCTGATGAAAGCCCCTCCTGCACCTCGTACTGTGGACACAAAGTCCTCACACTCCGGACGGCTCCATGGGAAATCGAAGCGCTCCCCATATCTCATGATTTCTAATATATTATAGGTTTGTTTGAGTTAAAAACGAATTATATAATCGGAATGGACATAATTCTAAATGCAAAAAGGTGCCTATCCTTAATCTTTATACCGAGGAGGGAGGGGGTTATGCTCATTCCTCAGATGTATATAGAAGAGAAGAGATTATAATAATACAACATCAATACAACTAATTGATTATTAAATGATGACACCAGTAGTGGTAATAGTGATCATCATCATTCTCTATTCCTCCTGGATCTTGTCTCTTTGTGTGCTGGTACAGAACCGAACTGGGTTACAGCAGGCAGTATGTTCTGTACTGGTTTGTATGGAGGAATGCCCCAGTAAGACAGTCCTGAGGGAGAAGGAAGTACAATCAGATGGGAGTGCAGAAATTATTTCTTCCACAGAGACAGATCAGTCTTAATCAAAATTAATATCTATCTATCTATCTATCTATCTATCTATCTATCTATCTATCTATCTATCTATCTTCCTGTTATCTATCTATCTATCTATCTATCATTAATATTTATCTATCCATCAAATATCTATCTATCCATCATCTATCTATCTATCTATCTATCTATCTATCTATCTATCTATCTATCTAATTTGTCTATCTATCTAACTTATCTATCTATCTATCTATCTATCTATCTATCTATCTATCTATCTAATTTGTCTATCTATCTAACTTGTCTATCTATCTAATTTGTCTATCTATCTAACTTGTCTATCTATCTATCTATCTATCTATCTATCTATCTATCTATCTATCTATCTATCTATCTATCTATTCTAATGTAACCCCTTCAGTCCCAGGATGCCCCTGCTGCCTGACATGTGGTGGTTATTCTAACAAGTAACCTATGAAGTGACGACTACATGTATTTGACTTCTAAAACATAATTTCTCTCTTGATGTCATTAATCTAATTTATCTAAACGAGAGAATGCCTTCTTTTGCCGCCCAGAGCGGCCGGCTGGAGATGGTACCTGGCACCATGCCCCTGCTTACAATGGCGATAGTTCTCGGGCACACAGGTCACCTGGCAGCTGTGGCGGGCTCTCCTCTATGATGAAGCTGCTGATAGACTCGTGTTGCCATAGGGCTTTTGCTGGAGGGAAGCCATAGCCAGGGGCAGCGGCATCGCCACCCGGTGATAAAGGGCTTACCCGGTGTGATGGAGATCAGAACTAATCACCGCCTCAGTCTCTGCTTTACTGACTGCTTTCTATTCATTTCACGTGTGTGACACACCACAGTACCACACATATGTATACACAAACACATACACAGGCACACACACATGCCTGACACGCTGCAATACTTTACTGACTGCTTTCTATTCATTTCCCATGTGACACACACCACAGTACCACACATGTACACACACACATACACACACATGTGACACACCACAATACCACACATATGTACACACACGTGTGACACACCACAGTACCACACATATGTACACACAAACACACATGTGTGACACACCACAGACAGGACCACACATATGTACACACAAACACACATGTGACACACCACAGTACCACACATATGTACACACAAACACATACACAGGCACACACACATGCCTGACACACTGCAATACTTTACTGACTGCTTTCTATTCATTTCCAACGTGACACACACAACAGTACCACACATATGTACACACACGTGTGACACACCACAATACCACACATATGTACACACACGTGTGACACACCACAATACCACACATATGTACACACACGTGTGACACACCACAAAACCACACACAAATATGTCCTACACAGATACAACACTAAGGCTTTCACATACATTCCCTCTCACACACACGTACACACACTGACGTAATCTCTCATAGACATGCCTGTAAATACACACATCATACTGACACACATGTACACAGATACCACCCCTCCCCACACCACAATACCACACATATGTACATACAAATGTATGGGATTGCAGTATAGCGGTGCTAGCATACAAATGAAAAAGGTCACAGCACAACTTGCACTTGTACTAGCATTGTTAGATTTTTGGGGATTCTGGGGTTGCAGTCGCGACATATGTGAAAATTGTGCTGTGATCCCATTCATTTCTTTGCTAGCACTGCTACACTGTGATCCTCTGGTGTGACAACTATGTAGCGAAGGGTACCTTCACACTATGCGGTTCACACAAGTTTTTTCCATGTGGGTTTATGTGCGTAATCCAGTACCAGAAAAGTATATGAGATTAGGTAAATTTCATGTACACTTGGCTTTTTTTGTGCAGAAATTGACCTGCCTGCAGATTTAGAAATCTGCATTGGGTCAATTATTTGTGAGAATAAACTGTGCAGCTTTTACCTTCTTCAATGCAAGCACCAAAAAAAGCAAGTAACACAAAAACCGCGCTGATTTTCCGTATTGAAATCTGCACTTGTGTGCAGAAACCCTTAGGGAACCTGTATGCAGTGCAGATTTGTATGCAGAAAATTCGCATCAAATGTGCACAAAAATACACATAAATCTGCCCTATTTATTACAGTTTTGTTAAATTTTTTGTGCGTTTTTTAAAGCATTTTTGCGAATTTTCGTGCTTTGTAAACTATCCCATTAAAGTCTATGGGAAAACCACTCTACAGAAGGTGCGTAATCGCACAAATCATTGACATGCTGTGGATTTTAAAATCCGCACAACAGTTCAATTTCTGCCCAGAAGAAAAATCTGATTCCTTTTCCTTGGTACTGTATTACGCGGCTGTTTTTCTGCATGACGATCTGAGCAGAAAAACCCTATTAAATTCTGAAGACGCAATGGCACATACTTCAGGTATTTTTGCAAGTCTTTTTATTTTTTTGCAAAAATGTTACCACCAAGCCAAAAACCATAACACTTTGTATGTGGACTTCTCAATATATTACTATTGATTTTAATATAACACACAAACACACATGCACACTAGTAGTACGGCCATACATCATCAGCGCACTTACACTTGTGACGGTATTGTCAGGAGTGACAATGTATCGGGACTGGAGACTTTCATTAACATTTTCTCCACAATCACATTACTCTTTAAGTGAGCATAAGCAATTTTACCCATCATTGATTTATTTAAACGCCGCAGACTCAATTATAATCCTCGCATGAAAATATTAGAAATGCTATATTTTCAGCCATTTTGCAGTTGATTGATGAATGAATATTTATTTGTGCTGTATTCATACAATACCGTTTATACTCTAGTCACACACAAAGACTCACATGTAACCCACATATTGTAAAGATGCACTGATGATGGTCCTTGATTTACCAAACTACTGGAAGTTCTGTGCCATATGAAATATCTTACTCTCTCAGTACACAAATGCATTCAAAGCTTCCTGTTCTCTTGCGAGAAAAAAATTCGATTCGGCAGCTTCGCCGAAGTTCGACAAGAAATTTGATCAACTTCCAAATTATTTAGTCAAGAATCGGGATAAATATGGCATACCCAGGCCAATCTGCCTAATCATATTCTTCCCACTTGGGGGGGCAATCTCAGTGGGAAGGCATAGAAGTGTGCAGCAACTGTAGAGTGCACAGAGAGCATAGGAGACTGCCAAACTACAGACTCTGCTACAATTTATTGCCCTGTACATAACTGTGCAGTTCACCAATATTCAAGTAGTGGTCCCATGACAGTGAGAGTGGGGAGGGTGGTAGTAGCAGTGGCAGTAACGGGGACAATAGTGACCCCATGACGGTTAGTCCTTCAACATTTTGGGAGGAAAGTCAAGTTCTCTTAGGGGTAACTATGCTGCCCGCCACACTGAACATTTGATGTGATGCCACACTATTGGCCGGCAGGAAAGCATGTTCATGGCAAACTCGGCCAGTTGCAGTCACACTTCAAATTTACATGCCCAGTGGTCCAGGGGATCATGGATCATGGGTGACAGGGTGCAGTCCAAGTATGCCACCACCTGCTGGTTGAGGTTCTGCTGCAGGTCTCACTGCTGCTGCTACTGGGTGGTTTCTTCAGAAGGCGGCTGAAGAAAACTGCTCATCAGCAGACTTAAGTTGCTGCTTATGGAGCTGATGCTGGTGCTGGTCCGCCCCCTCCCCGTGAGCGCAGAGGGTTCCCCTGGTCAGACCTTTCTGAGGACGAGCAATGGCGCTCATAAGTAGCGACCAACCGACTACACAGCATGTCTTTATAGTAGTCCATTTTGCATCTCTCTCAGAAGGCTTAAAAATGCATCCCTTTTCGACCGGTAGCGAGGGTATAACAATGTGAATAGCCAGTAATCATCCCTCTGGTGAATCCTGAGAATGCGACTGTCAGTACGCAAACAAGAAAGCATGCATTTGGTCATTTGCGCAAGTGACTCGGAGGGTCTCCCTGCCTCAATCTCCACTGCATACAGTCTGTCTGGGTCTTCTGCTTCGTCTTCACCCTCCAGCTCCTCATGCTCCTTCTGCTCCTCTCCTGTTGCTTGGGCAGATAAACCACCTAGTTGTGTATAAAATGTCCTCCTCCTCCTCTGCCAGTTTATCCTCCTCAGGTCTCAGGTAGCCTTGAGATGTAGGTGACATGTCTTTTGTCCCCTCGCCAATATTTATCACCCTCCCCTCCAGGATGTGAAGGAGTGGAGTGACATAATTCATGCCGTAGTTCTGTCGACTAACAAATAAAGTGGCCTCAATAAACGGCCTGAGCAAACGGCACGTGTCAGGCATGAGCTGCCACTGGCTAACATGGAAGTTACACCAGGGAGTAAACCTGTCTGTCTTCTGCATTAAGAATTTTTTCACTGCCTTCCTCTGCATATGGAGTATGGAATTCCAATGGGTAGAAACATTGCATATCGGACGATGCTGGAGAAGAGCATTTTACCTTTGCACCTTAATTAGGGCTTGTTTTGCACAGTAAGGGTCCATTCACACATCCGTGTGTGTTTTGCGGATCTACGGATCCGCAATTCCGCAAAACACGGACACCGGCAATGTGCGTTCCGCATTTTGCTGACCGCACATTGCCGACACTCTCATAGAAAATGCCTTTTCTTGTCCGCAATTGCGGACAAGAATAGGACATGTTCTATTTTTTAGCGGAATGGAAGTGCGGATCTGGGCGGGATATAGTGTGTCCCCATAGAAATGAGTGGGTTCACAATTCCGTTTGAATGGAGCCTAAGAGTGGCTGAAGTGCATGTACATTTTCCTGGACATTTTTTAACAGCTCTTGCAGCTCAGTGGAAGACTTGAGGAACCAGGTGACAATGAGATTAAAGACCTGCGCCATGAGAGGTACGTGGGTCAGCCATCTATGATGCAGCACGGACAAAACGTTCTTCCTGTTATGAGTAACCATGGTTCCTATCTCCAGTTGGCGAGCAGACAGCCAGTGTTCGATTTCTTTATTGATAATGCAGAGCAGTTCCACCCTGCAAGGCCAGCGTCAGCACCCGGCATACCTGGGCAAGTGCTGGGGCCGACAGCATAGCTGCCAGAGGCCAGAAGCATTGAGTGCTTCCATCAATACAATTGGTAGCGCTCATTGCCGGAGCACAGGGAGCTGGGTCCTGTCACTCACTGCTCAGCTCCCCCCCTCCTCCCCTCTTTCAGGCCGGGGGCGCACAGAATGGTGAAGCAGGAAGACTTCTCCCTACTCCACCATTCAGCCTACAGGCACGGATCGCGCTGCTGGGCTGTGTGGGCAGAGCCTGCACCCTGGTAATCTACATAAGCTCTGCCCACACAGTGCTGCAGAGCAATCTGTGCCTGCAGGGAAGAGAGGACTGTGAGCTTCAGGAGCGGGACAAGGTAAGTAGTTACATGTTTTTTTGTTTTTAATACAGAGGGATCACAGAGGTCTTTATTACTATGGAGGGGGCACAGAGGTCTTTATTACTATGGAAGGGGCACAGAGGACTTTATTACTATGGAGGGGGCACAGAGGACTTTATTACTATGGAGGGGGCACAGTGGGCATTATTACTGTGAAGGGGCCACAATGTGGATTTTTACTACGAAGGGGTCACAATGGGGATTATTACTGTGAAGGGGCACAGAAAGGGCATAACTACTGTGAGAGGGCACAATGTGGGCATAACTACTGCGAGGGGGCACACATCTGTGCAAAACTACTGTGAAGGTTGTACAATGAGGGCAATACTACTGTGAGGGGGTACAATTTTTTTTAAAGCGCAGATAATGGGAGGAACCAGGTGATTAAGGCGAGGAGTATTTATTGTTTTTTTTCCACTTCCTGTAAAGGGGGCATATCTTGGCATAACCACTGTGAAGGGGGCACTGGGCACATATCTTGGCATATCTACCGTAAGAGGGAACACATCTTGGCATATCAACTGTGAGGGGGCACATATTTTGGGATATCTACAATGAAGGGGGCACATATCTTGGCACATCTACAGTGAGGGGGCACATATCTTGGCATATCAACTGTGAGGGGGCACATATTTTGGGATATCTACAATGAAGGGGGCACATATCTTGGCACATCTACAGTGAGGGGGCACATATCTTGGCATATCAACTGTGAGGGGGCACATATTTTGGGATATATATTGTGAAGGGGGCACATATCTTGGCATATCTACTGTGAGGGGGCACATATCTTGGCATATCTACTGTGAGGGGGCACATATCTGTGAGTAGACCTGAAGGACTGAAACACTGGGTAGAAAAAATTTTAGGCACATAAGGACTGATTCACATATATCCGCTCTGTAGCATGCTCTGTGTAAAGTATTTTATCTATAATACATGCAGTTTCATTGCTGTAAGCGCCGTGCAAAATGCCACAAGGGGGCCCACTTAGACTTTATCGCCCAAAGGCCCACATGAACCTGAAGCCGGCCCTGCCTCCCTTGTATGGCTCTGTTCAGCCAGCCTGAAGAGGTGCAGAACCACATTACAACATTACGCCTAGCTTTGCATTGGTAATATGCTGGAGGACCACTGTTACTTATGCCTAGAGGGGAAGGTGAGGACAAGGTGGAGGATGAGGAGGCAGAGGAGGACAATGTCACAGAAATCCCACTATTACCTGGCCAAGTTGCTGATGTGCCTGGCCCGGAACAACATTTACCAGTGGGCTGTGAACGACATATATTGTCCTTGACCATAGTTACAACTCCACATGTCAGCGCTGGCATGAACTGTACCAGACACCTACGGGCAAAAGGACTGGCCCATCTTCTGCCCAACGTATGTGTGCCAGGCTGGTACAACTTTTTTAGGAAAGTAGTGTCCCCTTGGGACTCTGCACCTTAGGTGGGCACAAGCCATCAGTTCTCTGAAATGTGCAGAGCCTACATGGAAAGGGAGGGTCTGTAGTACCAGCAACTTGGCCAGGTGCACATTCAGTTTCTCTGCCACTGAATGAGTGCACGCATGCTGTTTCCTTTTTGCAATCGTCTCGGTGATCGGTTGCTGGCGAAACACGTGATGAGGAGTAGGAGGAGCATTGGGTGCAGTAGATGACATTGAAGTCTGTGGGAAGGAATAACAGTTTCCTTCTGATGACGGTGACAAGCCCTGATTGCTGAAGAAGGGGTGTGGAGCAGTGGGAGATGCAGTGGTTGCTGCATAAGGCTGCAACACTCCATGAGTTGCATGGCTCAGCTTACAGGACAATGGCGTAAACCACGCAGGATGAGGCTTTTATAGGAATTTGTAATCACAGGGTATGGCTACCTGCGGATTGGCTTGCTGCATGGCATTATGGGTGATGTTGCATTTTTGGCTTGTCTCCTCTGCACATACTTTAACTTTCTAACATGTGCAGCCACCGTTTTAGTTTTTGAGCATGCAGCGTTTTTTTTATAGGGCACTATTTGTCATCCGCACTGATGCGCCAGATCTATGAGGATGATCCAATTGAAAACTATGGGATCAAATCTGGCTTCAGTTCCCCTACAGCATTTTTTGCTTCATGCCATGAGGGGAATTGTTAATATTTAGTCACTGACTTACTGGCCAACGTTTCGGTCTAACCTAGACCTTGTTCACTGCCTTAGACATTGTGGTGAGTTGTATGCAGGATGACGCCATCCTGCATACAACTCACCTCAATGTCTAAGGCCGTGAACAAGGTCTAGGTTAGACCGAAACGTTGGCCAGTGACTAAATATTACTATTTCTGGATAGATTGAAAATATAATAAAATAAGAAGTTCATGCAACAGAACTTAGAGTGCCGTGGTTTGTTCTAAATTTATGAAGATTCAATGTACCAGTGAGCACCACCTTCATCCTAGAGGTGTGCCGTTCAACTCTCTCTTCTATTGAGGCGAACTGGGACTGATAGCTGGACATATATGTAGGCGGCCTATGTCTATATTGTGCCATTCCTCTGTTATTGTTCTTAGAAATGTATGAATTAACTGATTCAACAGTTAGGGTGTGTGCTGATAAATTCTGAAATTGACAAATGAGAGTTTACAGTGTCAGGGGGGTTTCACACTACATTTTATTTTGTTTAAAGCAGCATTTTTCTGTCGCCTTTTTTGTAGCAAAAAATGCTGTGGCCGGATGTTAGATGCTGGCCGAAAGAAATTATAATGCAACCTACAAGCATGATTTTTTAATTTATTGAATTTTTTAAATCACAGCTTTTAAATCTTTCATGACTGGCTGGAGTAAAAAAATTTCACCCCAAAACATTTGTAATTAAAGGAATTAAACAGAGTTACAAGAAAAGATGTTCCAGGATTGTTGAAGTCCGGAGAAGTGACAGGTCCTCTTTAATGTTCACATTTACAGCTATTTAATTGCTCTGATGCATCTAAGATGCAACTTTGTAAATAGTCTTAATTAAAAATATCCCACTCTCCTGTGCCTACTGCTGATATGCAGAACTATATGTCTTCATTATAACAATCCACAAACTCTGTATCTTCTAAAATATATTTGGTAGCATATGGCTACATAGCAGTAGCGTAGCTGCAGGGGTCACAGGGCCCCCTTGCCAGTGGCATTTTTATTTTTCCCTTTTTTAAGATGCAGTGCATCTTATAAAGCGAATACTAGTGAGCGCTACCATTATGGAAGCATTCATTAGTCTGCAGGAGGTGGGGAAAGTGAAGCGCTGTGAGCGCTGTACTCACCCCATCTCCCTAGTCTCCTCTGGGCTGCGCTGCACTGTCCTGACTGCATACAGTGTCAGAACGTAGTGCGCGCACTAGGACCTGACGCTGCAGGCAGTCAGGTGACGGTGTAGTGCAAGCCCAGAGAAGACAAGGAGCTGAGAGAGTGGGGGAGATAGCCGGAACCCAGAGAGGAGCGGCAGAGCAGGAGAAGTAGAGGTCTGATGCTTGGGGGAAGGTCTGATACTTGGGGGCAAGTCTGATTTGAGGTCTGATACTTGGGGGCATTTAATTTGAGGTCTGATACTTGGGGGAGACTGATTTGAGGTTTGAGACTTAGGGGGGGTCTGATTTGAGGTCTGATACTTGGGGGGGGGGTCTGATTGGAGGTCTAATACTTGTGGGAGTCTGATTTAAGGTCTGATACTTGGGAGGTCTGATTTGAGGTCTGCCACTTGCGGGGTATGATTTGAGGTCTGATAGTTGGCGGGTCGGAATTAAGGTCTGATATTCGGGGGCTCTGGTTTGAGGTCTGATACTTGGGGGGGTTTGATCTGAGGTCTGATAGTTGGGGGGTTTGATTTGAGGTCTGATACTTGAGGGAACTCATCTGAGGCCTAATATTTGTGGGGGTCTGATCTGAGGTTTGATATTTTGGGGGTCTGATGTGATGACTGCAACCTGAGGTGTCTGATTTGAAGTCTGATACTTGGGGTTGTCTGATTTGAGATCTGATATGGGGGGTCTGATTTGAAGTCTGATACGTGGTGGGTCTGATTTGAAGTCTGACACTTGGAGGGTCTGGTTTGAGGTCTGATACTTGGGGGATCTGATTTGAGGTCTGACACTTGGAGGGTCTGATTTGAGATCTGATAGGGGGGGGGGGTCTGACATGGAGTCCTGATCTGAGGTCTGATGTGGGAATCTCATATGGAAGTCAAAAGGGGCTCTGATCTCAGATCTGACATTGGGAGGGGGGGGGGGGCTGACGTGGAGGTCTAATGGTGGGTCTGATCTGAAGTCTCAAACTGGGGTCTGAGGATTTGATATAGGGGTCTGATTTGGGGATCTGATCTGAGGTGTTAGGTAAGGGGGAGTTTTTTTGTACTGGTGCCCAATATAAAGAAGTATTTTTGTACTGGTGCACATTGTAAGGGGGTATTTGCACTGAGGTACATTAAAAGGGGGTCGTTTTTGTACTGGTGTACATTATAAGGAGGAATTTTGGTACTGGCACACATTTTAAGGGGTATTTTGGTACTGGCACACATTTTAAGGGGTATTTTGGTACTGGCAGACATTAGGTTTTTTTTCTACTGGCACACATTATAAGGATAATTATTACTACTGGAGGCACTGGTAACACTATGCACTCTGGGACATAATTTTATTGGTGGGACTTTGGGGAGCACTATTACTGTGGAAGGCACCCTGGCACAGTTTAGCACAATTATTTAAATATGCGGGAATATTATGTTTACACTATTAGTGTCAGGGACACTGTTTGCTGGGCACAGTTATTTTTTTAGGGCACCATGATCCAATAGATATTGAAGGATGCATGGTACTAGTATTTTTAGGGGGAATGGTTCTGCAGTATAGTATTGGGGAGTGCAGTGGGAACAGTATTGGGGTGGAAGGATGGGGTGTTCAGTAGGCAGGAGTAAGATGGAAAAGTAGGAAACTGAGATGTCTGTCAAACTCTGCAGAGATGATAGATGGCTGAAAGAAATCATCATGGCGGTCTGGTCTGAATGTAGAAGACGAGGTAAGAGAATGTCTACATGAGAGGAGATGTCACTGGATGTAAGAGGTATGTGGCGCTGTATTACCCTTTATGTTTTGTAGCAATGTATGTAATGATTTTCAAGTATGTCTTTAACAGTAGGGCTGGAGAGAAGGGGTTAGGTTGAGAATTTGGAATAGGGGTGGGTGCCGTTTCAATTTTTACCTCAGACAACAGAAAGGCTAGGTGCACCCCTGATCTTGCCACAAAGCACTGAGGAAAGGGGGGCCCAAGCTGAACTCTTGTACAAGGGCCTATGAGTCTTTAGCTACACACCCGCTACATTGAATTTGTAGTCAGTTATCATGGAGACACATAGGTCTGCATAGATGCTGTACACACAAAACAGTAGGAGATATTTCAAAAAGTATTCGCTAAATTGATTCCTAAGCATTATAAGAGCAGTCAAAGGATCACTGCTTTAACCCTTTCAGGACCCTGACATTTTTCACCTTAAGGACCAGGCTATTTTTTGCAAATCTGACATGTGTAATTTTATGTGGTGATAACTTTAAAATGCTTTTACTTATCCAAGCCATTCTGAAATTGTTTTCTCATCACATATTGTACTTCATAGTAAATTTAAGTCAAAATATTTCATTTTTTTTAATGAAAAAATATAAAATTTACCAAAAATTTGGAAACATTCGCAATTTTTAAAATGTCAATTTCTCTGCTTATAAAAAAGACAGTAATACCTTCTAAAATAGTTATTACTTTATATTTCCCATATGTTTAGTTCATGTTTGGATCATTTAGCAAATGACATTTTCTTTTTTTGGGACGTAAGAAGGCTTAGAAGTTTAGAAGCAAATCTTAAAATTTTTAAGAAAATTTTCAAAAACCCAATTTTTAAGGACCAGTTCAGGTCTGAAGTCACTTTGTGGGGCTTATATAATAGAAACCATCCATAAATGTCCCCATTTTAGAAACTACACCCCTCAAGTATGCAAAACTGATTTTACAAACTTTGTTAACCCTTTAGGTGTTCCACAAGAATTAAAGGAAAATGTAGATGAAATTTAAGAATTTCACTTTTTTGGCAGATTTTCCATTCTAATCCATTTTTTTCCAGTAAACTGCTGTATGGGCACATGGCAGGGTGCAGAAGAAAAGGAATGCCATATGGTTTTTGGAGGGCAGATTTCACTGGGATAATATTAAGTTGCCATGTCATATTTGAAGACCCCATGATGCACCCCTAGAGTAGAAACTCCAAAAGGAGACCCCATTTTGGAAACTACGGGATAAGTTGGCAGTTTTGTTGGTACTATTTTAGGGTACATATGATTTTTTGTAGCTCTATATTACACTTTTTGTGAGGCAAGGTAACAAAAAATAGCTGTTTTGGCACAGTTTTTATATATTTTTTTATTTACAATGTTCATCTGACCGGCTAGATCATGTGCTATTTTTATAGAGCAGGTTGTTATGGGCGCGACAATACCAAATATGACACTTTTTTTGGTTGTTTTAGTCTTACATAATAAAGCATTTTTAAAAAAATATTTTTAGTGTCTCCATATTCTGAAAGCCATAGTTTTTTTAATTTTTTTTGGCGACTTATGTAGGGGCTCATTTTTTTTCAGTATGAAATGACGGTTTGATTTTTCCTATTTTAGGGTGCATATGACTTTTTGATCACTTGGTATTACACTTTTTGTGATGTAAGGTGACAAAAAATGGCTTTTTGACACAGAGGTCATTTATATTTTTTTTTTACAGTGTTCACCTGAGGGGTTGTCATGTGATATTTTTGTACAGCAAGTTCATACGGACACGGCGATACCTAATATGTATATTCTTTTGTTTATTTAAGTTTTACACAATAACAGCATTTTTGAAAAAAAAAAAACACCTTGTTTTAGTGTCTCCATATTCTGAGAGCCATAGCTTTTTTATTTTTTGGGTGATTGTCTTAGATAGGGTCAAATTTTTTGCAGGATGAGATGACGATTTGATTGGTACAATTTTTGGTGCGTATCACTTTTTAATCGTTTGGTATTACACTTTTTATGATGTAAGGTGACAAAAAATGGCTTTTTTACACCGTTTTTATTTTTTTACGGTGTTCATCTGAAAGGTTAGTTCATGTGATATTTTTATACAACAGGTTCTTACGGATGCGGTGATACCTAATATGTATACTTTTATTTATTTATTTAAGTTTTACACAATAACAGCATTTTTGAAACAAAAAAAATCATGTTTTAGTGTCTCCATATTCTGAGAGCCATAATTTTTTTTATTTTTTCTGCGATTGTCTTAGATAGGGTCTCATTTTTTGCGGGATGAGATGACGGTTTGATTGGTATGATTTTGGGGTGCGTATGTCTTTTTGATAGCTGGGAATTACACTTTTTGTGATGTAAGGTGACAAAAATTTTTAATTTTTGCTCAGTTTTTATTATTATTTTTTTACGGCGTTCATCTGAGGTGCTAGAGTATGTGAATTTTTTTTAGAGCCCATTGTTACCGATGTGGCGATACCTAATATGTCAGTAGCAGGCAGTAGCAAGCAACGATGGGAAAATGCCTCCCTAGTATCTCGGGTCACACTAAGGAGGCTCATTCCCGTCATAGCCTGCTATTGGAATTGATATGCATTCAATAAATGATAGATTGACCAAAATGGTGCCATTGAGAAATACAAATTGTCCTGCAAAAAGAAGCCCTAATACAGCTAACTCAGCAGAAAAAAAATTAAAAATGTATGGATCTTGGAATGTGACGATGAATAAACAGAAAAACCCCAAATAATTTTTAGTCATTAATTTAATGGAACTGACAAGTAACCTGGTCTGAAAACCACGCACCCATTGACAAACTAGCTACCTGGTTCAACAACAGCTGGCAAACTTGCCATAAAACACTCCTATCACTACAGGGGTCTTTTGCAGAGGAATAGTTGCCCCGATAAGTGCAATCCCACTCATGAACATAACTAACTCTGAGCAGTACCTGCTGGTGTATGGAAAACTATCTTGTGTTCACAGGTAGCTGCAGGCAAGTAGAGTAGAGAGTTTGAGTAGTCACACTGCTTTTAATCAGAGTAGCCCATAGCTGGATTTTACATTATCCTAAAATGTGTATTATCCTTGTCTGATAGAAGCCACCTTGTTGCTGGTAGATGGGTCCGACATATTCTTGATCAAAAGTATGCACAAAGAGCTTCTAATTTTCATATAGTAAGTATTATGGTTCAGTGTAGCGTGCTTCGGATCGTAGAAGTCACTTCCTTTGAATGCTGTTTGGAGACCCGTCTTCCGATTGCAGTTTTAAAATGGTTTTCAAGTTGGATAATCAAAGACTGAAGTTCTTCAATGAAGTCTCACAAGACTTTGAACGTAATGAATTTCACCTATATGTAGGCTTACCACCTGGCCAATATCTTACCTGCCAAGTCCAGCAATTTAGTGCACCTGCCGATGCTAGTAATTTTTTTCTACTGGCAACAATAATTGCTGGTATTTTCCTATAAATACTGTTACTATTGAGCACTTCCATTTTGGAGCGCTCATTTCTACAACTCCCGCCTCACTTGTGTTAAGGAGAAAAAAAAAAAAGAACTCACCTCCTCCATTTGATCACGCAGCTGTGAACACTTGCTGCTGACTGGATGCAGGACATCCAGTGAGATGTTATCACACTGGAGTGTAGGTCCTGTCCTGAGCTTCTAGTTAGCAGTCAGTATTCACCGCGGCGCCATCAAATGGAGGAAGTGAGTTTTATTTTACTTTTTTTGCGCAGAGAAGAGAAGGGGGCATTATTAATTCTGGGGGCACTAATAGAGGCACTACTATTACTGGGGGCACTATTAATTTTGGGGGATGCTAATGGGGGCATTATTAATTCTGGGGGGAACTAATTGGGGCATTATTAATTCTGGGTGGCACTAATGGAGGCATTACTGTTACTGGGGGCACTAATGGGGGCATTATCAATTCTGGGGGCACTAATGGAAGCATTACTATTACTAGGGGCACTAATGGGGGAATCATTAATTCTGGGGGGCATTTCGCGGATCCATAATGGCATTTTACATTGTATGTAATTTTTTGCTGTTGATTGCCATAAGCAACGGACTACAAGTGCAGGATATGCTCCCCTATATATATGCACAACCGCATGTGCGTTTGAGCATATCCTGCCTGTTTAACACCACATTTTCTAATGGTTTGTATAGTCTTATGTATGGAGGTGTATAAACGCCTATTTAAATGTGCCTGTTTTTCATCTACAGGCTACATTCAGGTGCACCTGTTTAAGCCCTGGGCCATATCAGCCAGCCTCGGGTGGGGCTCACAGGCACTTCCCACCTCCCATTGCAGGCATGGCTACATGCTGGAGGTTACTGGTAAGCTGTCTGTGAGTCAGGCCTTATGCTCCCGTAATCCGCCCACTGGCCCCTGGTATTGCCCAAACGGCAGAGGTAGGTGAGTGGTAGGGCCTCGGGCTACTTTGAGAGACCTTGGCGTAGTGCCCAAGCTTAAGACATGTCCTCCTAGTAGGATATGTCGAAATAACCTCTCAATTTTACATCAGTGTGAGGGTTTAGTATTATCACAGAGTGCACCTGTCTTTGCTTTTCTTTGCTTTTGTTTAGTCTTTGCTTTTGTTTAGTCTATGCTATGCCCAGCCCATATTGCTCATGTGTTTGGTGATTAATAAGTTACTGTTACGTTTCAGATCCGCAAAAAAACGGGTCGCATACGGAAACCATACGGATATGTTTTGTAGAATAATGGAACGGAAGAGGACTTAAATCAGAGAAAATAAACCCTCAGATTGGAACAACGGATCCGTGAAAAACGGACCGCAAAACAGCAACGGTCGTGTGCATGAGCCCTTAGGCATATTGCACATGACCGTATAGCTTTTTCAGTGTTTTGCGGTCCACAAAAAATTGATCCGCAAAAAATACGGACAATGTTCGTGTGCATTCCGTTTTTTGCGGAACGGAACAGCTGGCCCCTGTTAGAACAGTACTATCCTTGTCCGTTATGCTGATAATAATAGGACATGTTCTATCTTTGAACGGAAACGGAAAGCATACGGAGTACCTTCCGTTTTTTTATGGATCCATTGAAATAAATGGTTCTGTATACGGTCCGTATATGGAACGCAAAAAACGAAACGGAAACGGAAAAAAAGACGTTTGTGTGCATGATGCCTTAAAGGTGTTTAGGCGTTCTAATCTAAAATCCAAATCTACTTTTCACTTCACTTCTAAATCACTTGGGACTTTTTTATGCCACAAAACTGCCATAGCAGTTTTGATAAATCACCCTCATTTAACTTGTTGTGAGAGTGAGTCACTTATTTTTCAGAAGTGGCAGGTCACTGCAAGGAACAAACATCAGTCATAGATTAGTCATGATTAGCATGCCAAATTTGCATAATCTTTCAATGCACTCACCTAAACATATATGTTGAATCTGTTTTTTACACAATATATTACCATGCCATCCGACTTCTATATTTGTGCCATGTCTTAAATTACCCATGTACGCTATAACAAAACTGGTGGGGCGTTCTTATTTTGGAGTGATCAGTCAATCGTTACCCGACTATGGATTTCTGTAAAAACAATCAGGCATGTTGGGCCTTCCTCAGCTCACAGCTATCTTCTGCAACTTTAGTTTTAACCCGTAGGATACCAGCGCCCTACATGAACGGCGCAGAAATGCGGGACACAAATACCAGCGCCGTACATGTACGGCAGGCTGAGGAGGCGGGTGCAGGAGGGGTCTGGAAGTCACTGATAGCCAGACCCCTGCTGTATGCGCCGGCATTGGTGAAAAGGGGATCAGACCCCCAAAAGTTGAAGTCCCAGAGCGGGACAAAAAATAAAGTGGAAAAGAAGTTAAAAAAATAAAGTTTTCCCATTTTTTAAAAAAATTTCAAGTAAAAAAAAAAAAAAAGCAAGTGTCCTTTTCCCAAAATAAAGTAAAAAAAAAAATAGGGAAAAAAAGAAAAGTGTACATATTAGGTATCGCCGCGTCTGTATCGACCTGCTCTATAAAAAAATCACATGACTTAACCACTCAGGTAAACACCGTCAAAAAAATAAAATAAAAACTGTGCTAAAAAACATTTTTTGTCACCTTACATCACTAAAAGTGATAAGCGATAAAAAAGGTGTATGCCCCCAAAATAAAACCAATCTAACTGTCACCACATCCCGCAAAAAATTAGCCCCTATCTAAGACAATCGCCCAAAATATTAAAAAAACGATAGCTCTCAGACTATGGAGACACTAAAACATCATTTTTTTTTTGTTTCAAAAAATGATATTATTGTGTAAAACTTAAATAAAAAAAAAAAGTATACATATTAGGTATTGCCACGTCTGTAATGACCTACTCTATAAAAATATCACATGACCTTAACCCCCAGGTGACCGGCGTAAAAAAATAAAATAAAAACTGTGCCAAAAAAGCAATTTTTTTGTCCCCTTACATCACAAAAAGTGTAATAGCAAGCAATCAAAAAGTCATATGCACCCCAAAATAGTGCCAATCAAACCAACACCTCATCCCGATAAAAATGAGCCCCCACATAAGAGAATCACTTAAAAAATAAAAAACAATGGCACCCATAAACCTATCCATCAAAATCTGTGCTGCAATAGCCATATGGCGCTCCTTCCTTTCTGAGTCCTGCCATGTGCTACCACAGCAGTTCACCACCACATATGGAATGTTGCTATATTCATTATTAGATTATTCAATTACACATGATTAATTCCTTCCTTCCTGTGTCCGGGCTCCCTAGGATTTCATCCCGCTACAGTCAGTGCCCGTGTGCATGGAGCGTCCCCATCACCATGGGAACGCCTCGGGGTTAGAATATACCATCGGATGTGAGATTTAACGATCTCACAACAGCGAATAGTCTTGTCATAAGACTATGCAACCAATAGAGGAAGCTGTTCAAGAATCATGAGTCATGAACAACGCCCTCTATTAGCTGCATAGTCTTATGACGAGACTATTCGCTGTTGTGAGTGAATAGTCTTGTCATAAGACTATGCAACCAATAGAGGGTGCTGTTCAAGAATTATGGGTCATGAAAAGGGCCCTCTATTGGTTGCATAGTCTTATGACAAGACTATTCGCTGTTTTGAGATCGTGAAATCTCACATCCAATGGTATATTCAAACCCTGAGGCATTGCCATGGTGATGGGGACACTCCATGGGCACAGGAAGTTGGCAACGGGCACTGACTGGAGCGGAATGAAATACTAGAGAGCCCAGACACGTATGAACTGTTTTTTGGGGAACCAGACAGCAGGGAGGAATCAACCATGTGTGTTCACTACTTCATAAAAAAATGACGAATATTCTAATATGGAATAAATAGCACTATATTTAATATATTGCTATATATTCGTTTTTTCGAATATTCGCGAATATATGGTGAATATTCTACAAAATATTCATCAAATATCGCAAATTCAATCATAGCCCCTGACGCTCATCACTAGTAACAAATTATGGGGTGCTTTTTCTCCTGTTACCCCTTGTGAAAATGAAAAACTTGGGGCTAAAGCAACATCTTATTGGAAGAAACTAAACTTTTCATTTTTACAGCCAAGTGTTTCCAAATTTCATAAAACACTTAAGGGGTCAAAGTACCCAGTACCCTCTTGATATATTCTTTAAGGGGTGTAGTTTCCAAAATGAGTTTTTTTGAGGGTTTCCACTGTAGGGTTACGTCAGGGTCTCTTCAAATACAAAATGGTGCCTAAAAACCATTCTAGCGAAATCTGCTTCCAAAATCCATATGGCCCTCCTTTTCTTCTGACCACTGCCACGTGCCCATAAGGCAGTTTACCGCCACATAAGGGGTTTTTCTGAATCAGAGTAATATATATTGAGGTTTATTTTGCTGTTAACCTCTGCAGTGTTGCAAGAAGAAAATTGATTAACATAAAAAATTTACCAAAAAAGTGAATTTTTTTAATTTCACCTCCATTTTCCTTTAACCTTCACCTCAAGAGTTAACACAGTTTGTAACATCAGTTTTGAATAAATTGAGGGGTGCAGTTTCTAAAATGGGATCATTTATGGGTGGTTTCCATTATCTAAGCCCCTCAAAATCCTTTAATAACTGAATTAGTGCTAAAAAAAGGGTTTTGGAAATTTTGTTGAAACTTATAAAAATTGCTTCTAAACTTCTAAGCCCTCTAACATCCTAAAAAAATAAAATGACATATACAAAATGATGCCAACATAAAGTAAACATATGGGGAATGTTAAGCAATACATATTTTATGAGGTATCACTTTCTGTTTTAAAAGCAGAGAAATAGAAATTTTGAAAATTGTGAATTTTTCATCATTTTTGGTAAATTTGGGATTTTTTCATAAATAAAGGTGTTATATATTGACTCAAATTTATGACTGCCATGAAGTACAATGTGTCTCGAGAAAACAATCTCAGAATGGCTTGGATAAGTAAAAGCGTCCACATATAGTGATTAGTGACACGTCAGATTTGCAAAATCGGCCTGGGATTTAAGGTGAAAAGTGGCTTGGTACTGAAGGAGTTAAAAGCCTACATTTTAGTAAATTGTATATTTCTTCAAGACATTTAATATTGACCCCAGTCATAATTAATCAGATTTTATTATACTAGTCTACTATAATTTAAAGATTTCACAATATTATTTTGTTATCCCTTTTAATGATCAGCAAGAGACACAGGTGGCAAAAATGTCATACTAGGCAAAAGTATGCATACCACTATGATTTTTGATTCCATTAATTAGAGTTAATTAGATTCCTAATCAGTGGGCTAACAACCAGGTGTAAGTTTGGCTGGCCCTACGAAATAAAAACAATCTTCAATACCAAACCCTGATCTTCCCCAACAGGTTTGCAACCACATGCCAAACTTGGTTTCAGGATCTCAGAAAACAGGTTTCAGAGGAGATTTACAATGATCTAAGAAAAATTGTTGTACATGCTCATCAAGTTAAAAAAAGTTTAGAAACTGAATGCTCCCCAGGCCAAACTCAGACTTACTGTATAGTATATAAAGGAAGACAGCGCCATTGCTGTTGTTTCCCATGACTAGTAGTCAAACTGCAGTACTTCTAAAGGCCCCTTTACACTGGACAACCATTAGCCAGACTAAGAAATGTTCGTAGAAACTCTCACATTGTAAAGGTGCCGGTGATTAGCTGATGAATGAGCAAAATGCTTGTTCATTAAGTAATATGATCATTTATGCGGTCACCAAAATCATTGTTTGACGGCAGCAGATTGCGCTGTCTAAACAGCCTCTGGGGACTAGCGATGGCATTAGAGATTGCTTCTCCCCATATTGTAGAGGAGATGGTTGTATGTAAAAGGCAGAGTCTCCTTCACTGACGAGCAGACGATTGTCGGGAAGGAATGCTTCCTTCCCAACAATCATCTGCTAAATCTATCAGTGGAGCCTTTAGATCAATGTCTACTTTTTAGGAGATCAGAAAGGCAATATGTAAGGATGTAGCGGTATCTCTTATACTGGCTTATATCAGGAACTCACTAATCAACAATAGTATACTGTACATGGGAGTACAGCAATAAGAAAGACAATGAGCTCAGAGAACAAATGAACAGAAAAGTTTTAGTGGGAGATGATGGTTTGCTCACTAATATCCACAAGTTTAAACTAGTCAACATTTAAAGAAACAGTTGCTCATTGAAAGCATATTTTCACAAATGCATTTCAATGGGTTTGTCTCATGAAGACAACACCTTTATAAACCCTAGTAATCAGCTGTTAATGCTGGGGGAAGCCACCAGTAGTCACATATTTCAACAGAAGCAGCCTATGCAGGAGAAATGTACAAGTAGATGCTGGCCACTTACAAGATTAGCCATCAGTATGCAAGTCAGTCCTTACATAGCTTTGCAATTTCAGAAATGTTACAGATTACACAGGCTGCACAGGTATTCAATAGGCCAAAATGTTTCTTTAAAACAATTTTCCTCACACTGTACTTTTCTAGCTGACTCTTGCATAAGTATCCAGAAGTAGGGGTGCAATACTTTTACTTGTATGATGCAACCACAGGCTGGCCCCAACATCAGACTAAGCTCTCTAGTATCTTTTGTACAGGTTGCCATATTCACAGTTAAAGTTGCTACAGGTTTCCAAATTTTTTCTTTTGTAAGCTTGTCCAGGGCCAGAAGCCTTCACACTATTGGACAATGTTGCTGTAGTTTATAAAGTCCTTTCAGACGACTTATCTCCACAGGCCTTCTACTCACACCTTCTTCCAACACTGGTATGCTTTTCAAATATATAAAGTTATTTTTCTTATGCCTTTCTCTGGCTGGCAAAAGAAGAGCTTTTCTCTCAGATAACCATGTGATTTACTCACTCCTCTGTTCTAACTCAACTTTTCCATAGGGAGAGAAAACAGTCCATCTAGGGATGTAGATATGGCCTATTAACACAGTGTGCATAAAAATGCAGGAATACATTTACATAAAATTTACATACAAAATGCTGTAGAAAGTAGCTTTAATTTTTTAGACTATATTCAAGCTAACCATCAGACAAAATGAGTATTGAGAGAATAATTAAATCATTGAATAATGTCTTAAATAAAATATCTCAACTGTTCCTGGTCTGTGTACATTATCTCATCATACAAATCATTTGCAAATTGAACTCAAAGTTTTCTAACTTGGTGTTAGATAAGATAAGATAAGCTATTTTCAGAATGGCTCTATAACCATTTCCCAATAAGAACATTATAGAAGATATACCAATTGCTTTCCTACACCTCAAAGCAGTGTTTGGGAGTTTTTCTTTTTTTTATCCCTATCAACTAATTTGGACACAAAGACACATAGATATAACATAGAGAGTGCACTTTGAAATTTGATTAGTTCTTTCCACTTTTATGGAAGTAGTTTACAGACTATGTTCTATACTTAGCAAGTTGTAGTCTGGACCAAGAAAGCTATGGAAGGTCTAGAAGATTTGATGTTAGAAATTGTTGGAAGAATTAAAAATATATCTTCCAATCTGGATAATTTTGAAAACAAACACAACCTGTTTAGGTCAGGAAGTCTCAATAAGTAGGCTATACTAAGATCTTAAAAGTTAGAAAATTCCATTAGCTCTCAAATAGGATGCCAGAGGCTTGGGTTCGCTCTTGTTTCATTTAAGTGAAGATCTGGGATACAAAGTAGTATAATGGATTCCCAAACGAACTGATGGAGCATTTCATTCTTGTCAAAGGGAGAAAAAGGCTAATCCTAAAATTGCCACCTTAATGCACTCCAAAGAGATGCAACACAATCCCTTGATGACTGTAGAACCTATAACTAAAGAACCAATGGGACGTTTCCAAGACTGACCTTTTGCAACTGTAAGAGTAGCAAGTAACATACTGCACAAGGTCTACATACCATCCGTGCCAAAGATCAAATTTGACATCTTACTATTAATGACCATGTTTTTGAGAATATTAAAACAAATAATACAAAAAGTAATTTTGAGTATGATTACTAGCTTACTTCAAGTTGAAACTTCTAGCATGAGTCACCATGTCAAATGGAGTAAGGCCTCTTTCACACTAGCGTTTTAGCTTCCCGTCCTAGAGATCCGTCCTCGGGTCTCTAGGATGGAAGGCTACTGATCAGGATTATCCCCATGCATCCTGAATGGAGAGAAATCCGTTCAGGATGCATCAGGATGTCCTCAGTTCAGTACTGACAGGTTTTTTGGCCGCAGCAAAATCCGCAGCATGCTGCAGATTTTGCTCCGGCCAAAAATCCTGAAAGCATGCCGGAAGGACGGATCCGGAATTAATGCCCATTGAAAGGCATTAGTCCTTATCCGGCCTTTAGCTAAACGTCGTTTCCGCGCATCGCTGGATCCGACGTTTAGCTTTTTGTCAATGGTTACTATGGCAGCCAGGACGCTAAAGTCCTGGTTGCCATAGTAAAGAGTAGGGGGAGCGGGGGAGCGGCATACTTACATTCCGTGCGGCTCCCGGGAAGCTCCAGGATGACGTCAGGGCGCCCCAGTGCATAGATCACGTGATCGCATGGATCACGTGATCCATGCGCGCGGGGCGCTCTGACGTCATTCAGGAGCGCCCCAGGAGCCGCACAGAATGTAAGTATGCCGCTCCCCCACTCCCCCGCTCCCCACTGCTACTATGGCAACCAGGACGCTAGTAGCGTCCTGGCTGCCATAGTAACACTGAAAGCATTTTGAAGACTGATCAGTCTTCAAATGCTTTCAGTTCACTTGCGTTGTGCCGGATCCGGCGTGCACTTCCGGCGCCGGAAGTTCGCGCCGGATCTTCACAACGCAAGTGTGAAAGAGGCCTAAGTAGAAAGACTTCAAAAAACAGGACTTTGAGCTCCACACACTCCCAATAAATAAAGTGAATACGATCTGAAATTCTCAGTGTTGGCACCTTAACATCAGAATTTTCTGTATATGACATTTTTATTTTAACATTATCATCTCATTGAAAGTGGAATACCTGACTGCATTGCAACACTTGACCTCCCTTGTAAAGAGAATCCTCTTAAATATGCTTATTCTTTACCCATTGCTGTTATCATACTACAGAGAGAAGGGTAGTTTATGTGATTCTTCTAACGTCTATGCCATAGAGAATTGGTAAGCCATATGCTTATTGGTAAGCCAATTTTTTTTTATATGCAATATGGTTTGTGACCCATCTCCCCATAAAAATATTGTATGGGTCGGAAACCAAGCAATTCTTTTAAGACCATAAGTGTTCAAAAATGTAGAAAACTTTTGAGACTTGTCAGTCTTGTATAAGGCTTATTCCAGACTTTACACTTCAGTTGTGTGTAAATCTCAGTCATGGCACAGCCAAAGATAAAAGTTTGACACAACTGCCCTGAGTTGTTTTAAGAGAGACATGCCGTGCCTCAGAGGGACTACTGCAAAGAGTTAATTGCTGCAATGTCATGTTATTGAGTCAAATGTTTTCATTTCTTATGTTTGTGTACTGAATGGCACTGGCACTGTATAGACAACCAAGGGTTAACACCTTGTCTCACTTTGTCAGGTTTCCAGGGTGATAGACCTGGGTCTGTCCCCTGATTTGTGAGTAGTCTAAGTCTAGCTGAGAAACAAGGAAGATCTAAATGTGCAAGCTTCAGATTCATAAAATCTTTATCTCTGAGACTAGCCAAGGAGGCAACTTTTCTACCAAAAAATTTCTGAAAAAAGGGAACTTAGAAGGTCTAGAATGCACTAGGCCATGCATTGGACTCAGATAGGAAGGTATTGTGCATGTTTATAGCAGAAAGACCTTATTGCTGTGGAAAGAAATATTGCTAAAGCATCCCCCACACTTTGAGATGGATTGACAACCATGACTAAACTTTCTGCACCCCACAGTCTGGGAATTGCATAAGGATTTAATAATAATGCATGCTGAGGTTCTGCTGAGAGACTTTAGAGGGAGACAGACAGAAGGAGTACTACAACCTCCATCATTGTCACTGTTCATACACTGCTATCGAGAGAATATTGCACTGTGATATACTTTGAAACTGTGTCTTGCTGCCATGTTTACTATTATCCCTATCATTAACTTCAGTAAAAATACTTTATTCATTGAAAGCAATAGGCCTGGTTATTGACTCCGGTGGCCCCTTCATCTGCACTCCTGCCTTACACCCTGCCAAATAACTACCACCAAGGGCACCCCAATTACCACCAGGCAGGATTTCCAACTACAGGGAATGCACTTGTTGAAGAAAGGGTGTGCCCTTTTCAGGCCCAGGGAGAACCCAAAGTGGGAGATTGCCATTGTGAAATATGAGTACTATGACCACCCTCGGGGCTATAATTACCAGTCTCATCCTCCTCCACCCCCCACCCTACAGGTAGCTGAAGACATAACTCATCAGTGTCCCTGGCCTTAAAATAGTTTAAGTTCTGGCATCAGTTTCACTCCATGTTTCTGTACCATGCTGGAGGGAAACTATACTGGATGTACAGATATATGGGAACCCATTCTTAGGTCTCATCCACATGGAGGTCTAAGTACGAGGAATTGGGAGCAGATTTTATGCCAAAAAACATGGAATGGCTATAGAGAAACCACCTCCCATTGTTTTTAATAGGAACTGCACTGCCATTCATGTGGCTGCAGGTTTATTTCCTCAATGGCATAAAAAAGGGCATGTCTTGGGGCTAAACCATGAGTAGGTCTGCTGCATTAAAATTGAAAAATCAAGGTAGAAATCCTCTGGAATCCATGGCAGATTTTGAGATAATAAAATTCACAGTATGAGGTAGCTTTAAGATGTACTTGAAAATAAATTCATACTGCAACAAAACTGTTAGCATCTTCCAGCATTGAAACTGATCTTAAAGTACATCTTGGAAGAAGGACAGTGTCTACAAAAGAAAATTCAAGTTTTTTGTGAAATGGGCTTGTTATAGATAGCGAATGTCAATCCACTATACTAACTAACTGGTTTGGCTTTGGGATAGAACTAAGAGCATTATCCTGGAGGACCCCTACTTTTTACCCTTTAACCTTTATATAGGGATCTGGTATTCACTGCAGGGGAGCCACCAGGCCGCTACCTCTTGGAATAGTCCCAGGGTAGCTGGCAGCTGACACATGGGGGTCAGATACAAATTTGTGAAGCACCAAGGGTAATACTCATGGTCAATGAACAGGCAGAGTAGCAGGCAGAGTCCATGCTAATCCGTAAAACAAACCCAATGTCAGAGCGGGCAGCAATGGATCAATACAATAAACAGGCTATGGTAAGGGCAGGCAGTGGAGGGTCAGAGTCAATAAAAAGGCAGAGGTTTGGTACACAGGTAAACAGAAAGCACACCTTCACGGGTGCATTAGCAAGCTAGGAGCATAAAGCTCATGCACCTCTCCCTTTGGTGCCTTAAGTACCGGTCGGTGTCTAGCCGTTGGCTGGCAGAGATTGGAGCAAATGTGCACTGAACCTTAAGAGCTATAAAGCAAGCACCCTACGGGAAAGAGGAAAGCCTCCAGCGAGGGACACAAGATTTTAATGGCCGTTTCTGCTGCTGAGGAGACCCAGTAGGGACCAGTTCCTGGATTTGGTGTTTGATGCTGCGTCAATGTCTGCACTACAGTAGTTAGCACGATGCAGGACGCACAGTGTGCTGCAAGACAGGATTATCAGAATATGGGTAACAAAAGTTGAAAATACTCAAAATACACAGGTAAACTTCTGATGGTGAACACCTTTTTTAAATTTCTCTTTAGTTTTCAACCCAGAGCCGATGTAAAGATTCACAAAATGTAGAGATTCACAAAATCAAAACCAGAAGATTGAGAAAAGAGAAACAAGTAGGACACATCTAAATAAAAAATAACATTAGCATATTTTGTATTACCATGTTACTTTGCCTTGTGTTGAAGGTTTGGTGATGCCAGTAAGAAGTTTGGTCTAGATGCAGCACATCATCTCTAGCAGCCTGTAAACAGAGATCCATAAATCACCAGCTTTACATCTTTGGCAGACTGAAGAAGTGAATACTGTTTTTTGTTATAGGGGTCAACTACAACTGGCACTCTAACTGTTGTAACACTATAACTCCCAGCAAACACTTGCCTGGCTGTACTTAGAACGTCCTTGGAAGTAAATGAGACAATAGAGTGGTGTGGAGTATTGATGGTCCCTCGTTTTCGATACCTCCTGGCGCAATAACACGACCTCAAGTGGTTGGAGACAATTCTTTTTATTTACATATACGTGACAACGCGTTTCGGAGTAGACAAACATTACTTCTTCAAGTCTAAAAAAATAGTAATTAGGTTTACTAGAAATATGATCAATACTAATAACAATGGTAATATGTTAAAGGAACAAGAATGACATATGATAAAAATAGTAATGGTAGTGAAAATAGCAAAAAATGTCAAATTTAGGAACATTTTTTTTTTAAAGTAAAATCATGTGGCTAAAGATAATAATCATATATGTTAAATATATATATATATATATATATATATATAAATATACTGATTGTAATAGCAATTCATAATTGCTGGGTGGTGAATCACATAAAGTAAAAACATATACACATACAAATATATGAAAATAAAAATATAAATATAAATGTAAAAATCAATCTGTACATACATGCATGCACGATCAGCCGCATCTCCCTGGCTGTCAATCCCAGTACCCTCCTCCTCCTGATCCTGCATAATCCAGAGTAATTTATATTCTGGCACCTTTGAGATCTGTTAGTATACAATTGATATAAAGTCCCAGAAGGACTACTGCAAAGGGTAATTACTGACTACTATAAGAGTTAATGCAATGTTATTTAGTTAAATTTTTGCAATTTATTATAACTAGCTGATGACCCGGCATTGCTCGGGTATTTATTTATTGCAAATTTATATTAAATAACAGTGACTTTCACAATGACCACCCCTTTAACGGTGAGCGCCCCTTTAGCAGTGACTTTTACAGTGGCCGCCTCTTTAACGGTGACTGCCCCTTTAACAGTTACTTTCACAGTGGCCGCCCCTTTAATGATGACCGCCCCTTTAACAGTGGCTCTCACAGTGGCCACCCCTTTAACAGTGACTTTGGCCACCCGTTTAACAGTGACTTTCACAATGGCCATCCCTTTAATAGTGACTTTCACAGTGGCCGCCCCTTTAAAAGTGACCACCCCTTTAACAGTGACCCTCTTTAACGGTGACTTTCACAGTGGTCACTTCTTTACAGTGACTTTCACAGTGGTCGCCCCTCTAACAGTGACTTTTACAGTGGCCGCCCCTTTAACAGTGACTGCCCCTTTAACAGTGACTTTCACAGTGACCACCCCTTTAACAGTGACTTTCACGGTGACCGCCCCTTTAACAGTTACTTTCATGGTGGCCATGGAGTCTAGTCCTAGCGGAGCAACAGAGAAGACGTGTGTGAAAACTCATGCAATCTAGACCCAAGTTCACAGTACCTCCATCTTTGAAATTTTAGCTGTGAAGCAAGCAACTCTACTCTCAGAGTGCACCTGAGAGAAGGAGAAAAGAAGGTCCGTGCACTGAATTCAGACAGCAAGGTATTACATTTGTTTTTGGCAGACAGACTTTGCTGCTGTGGAAGGGAATACTGTCAAAGCATCCTACCACACTTTGAGATAGATTGACCACCCTTATCTTAGTTCTGCACCCCTCAGCCAGGGAACTGCAGAAGAAGTTAAAACAGAAACTCATGGCATGCCTGTGGTTCTATTGAAAGACTGAAAAGTGTCTATCTACGTCTATATCTATCTATCTATCTATCTATCTATCTATGTATCTATCTATCTGAAAATCGTCTTTAGAGAGAGAGGGAGTACTACAACTATTATCATTTTTATTGTCCATACGTTGCTTTTAAGAGAATATTGCACTCTGACCTACCTTGGAACTGTACTGTTCTGCTGATGTGTGTAGTACTATTTCCATCTTAACTACAGTAAAGACTTTATTACAACCTGTGGCTTGGTTATTGACTGCACGATGCATCAGCCTGTCCTCCTGCCCTCCTGCTTTGCACCCTACCAAACCAACTACCATCAAGGGCACCCCAACTACCACCAGACAAGAGTTCTAATATGAAAGTGTTCACTGAAGGAAGAAAGGGTGTGCCTTGCAGGTGCAACGACCCTAGGGAGTGCCAGAGTGGGGATTGCTACAGTGATCTGTGAGTACTACCACTATCCTTGGATCCACAATTACCACTCCCATCACCCACACACTCCCTGGCATTTTGCCACATATCAAATAAAATGAAAGTGCATAGAAATAATGTCTACAGGGACAGACTATATGTTCTATTCGACAGGGACTAAATAAATCTATTAATAAAAAATAACATCTATCTATCTATCTATCTATCTATCTATCTATCTATCTATATCTATCTATCTACCTATCTTTCTATGGCCACCAGCAGGATGCTCACTCTACTTTAGGAGGAATGTAAAAGAATGCAGATCAACCATCAACAGTATTTCAAAATCCCTTCCATGCTTTTGATTAGCATTTCTTCAGTTTATTTAACATAGGTTGTTACTCTTATCACTCCAGATATCTGGATATCAATCACAAGAAGAACTCTGCTGAATTAACTCTTCTGTGCTACTGGTTTAGAGTAAAAAATATTGGGTTCATTTCTCATAGGAGTCAAGTGCTCAGTAAACTGTCTGGAGACTACAAAAGTAAAACCCAAGACTTCTATCTCCAGATTTAAGACACCAATAATCTCATACTCACACACATAAAAAAATCCATAAATCTTATTCTACTATGGCAATTCAAGATTTAGTAATAAGATAAATCACACACAAAAGGCATTAATACTACAACAAACACAAAATGAAAAGGGTGGAGGGAAGAGTTATCTAAGAAATTAGATGAGAAGGGAGAAATGGCATCTGCCAAAGAAGAAGGCAAGTAAATATGTGTAACAATTAATGTTTACAGTGACAGTGGTGAGTGTTAAAAAAATCTAACAGCCTTGGTGTTTATTGGTGGAGCAGATGGGCTCATAGTCATCCATTAAAACACTGTCATCGTAAAGCTAATGTTCACATCTCTTGGAAGAATCCTGCATTGCTACTTAGGATGTATGAGCCTGTGATGGCCTCCTGGAGCAAATTAGTGTTTTCTGGTTTTTATTTGTTTGTTTGCTAATGTAAATGTTTCAGCGCTAATTTAACATGTAAACGAAAGTTAAATAAAAGAGAATTTATTGTACTCCAGTGTGCAGAGATCATTACTTCACAACATTCAAATAATAAAATGGAAAAAAAAAATCACTCCACTTCGTTGCCCCATATGTTTGCATTAATGTAATATAATAGAATTTTACTAGCAGTTTGAAGACTAGCGGAAAACTGCGTACTTAGCAATGTTGCTGTAGAGTGTTTGCTGCTTTTATTGGAATAAATAAAATAATATTTTGCACGTTTAAATTCATTATATTGCAAACTCAGATTTTTGCTATTTAAATTATATGCTGCTTTGTAATATCTGGTTTTATTCACTATATTTTTAGAAGAAAAAAAAATAATTTGGTAATTACAGGTTTCCAAGACAATAACTTCTTATAAGTCTAAGACAAGAATAATTTAAAACATTTTAGATGGCCCATCCTGGCATAGCTGCTTATACAGTAGATTAAGGTAAGAAATCGGTTATGTGAAAAGATTGTTCTGCTGCTCACGCATGGATTTTATTTGTTATAGTGCATCTAATGTTCATTCACAATACAGTCAGTACTTTACCATACTTATAACCTGTTGGTTGCATTTCTCTACTGTGTTGTATTGTTGAAAAATGTAGTGTTCACAGTGTGCAGTTAAAGGCTATGGAAACCTTTACCTCAAATTCATATTTCTTACTCAATTGCATATATTATAGTATGTTGGAAAAAACATTTTGCCACAATCATCTAAACAGAATTAGGGTCAAAATAAAGTTGATGAACTTTACATTGATAACATAACTTAGGCAGATCCTCCGCTACTTCTAAATGTAAGACAGCTTCCTAGCTGTCTTACATTTAGACCATTTTCTATTCTCCTATTTTGTTCTGGTATGGCTTTCGACTAAGAATTACTTCTGAGAGTTTCTTCTGGTAAATTAGCTCCTAAGTATTTTGGCCCATATAAAATCACCTTTATTATAAATCCGTTATCTTTTGCTCTTCAGTTGCCATCCTCCTTAAGGATACATAATGTTTCCCACAAATCACTGCTTACAAAATACATTCCTCCTGTAATTCCTCCAACTAAACCCCCTGACCCAATTGTTATCCAAGGTTAACCGGAGTGCGAGGTAGAGAAAATTCTTGACTCCCAGAGGGTTCAGGGCTCTCTGCAGTACCTTATTCATTGGAAGTGATATGTATGGTGTGTAGGATGGAACATAGGTTGCAGCTTGGGATGTTTATAATCCTCGTCTGATTATGAAGTTTTCTATTAAAGTTCCCATTAAAGCCTGCTCCCTATGTTGAGGGTCTTGTGGCCTCTCTTAAGAGCGGGGTAATGTAATAAATATAACTGTTATGGCTCCAGCGTTGTCCATGCCCTCTGATTATGTGAATGCATCCTTAGCAACAGGATGAAATTCTCTGTTTCTCCCTGCAGTGGGCGTGTGCTGGGAGAGATTAGCAGTGGGCTGATTGCTCAGCTGCTCTATTACTGTGTGTTAGTGTTTCTGACTAATGGAGCACCAAGTCATGGACCTATCAGGTTCTGATCCAGGGACTTGGTGCTCTATATAAATCCCTTCCTGACCATACACCAGTGCCAGTGATAGTTTTTGACTTACTAGCTGCGTTCCTGGTTCTATATAGAGTGCTTAGCTCTAGAACACCTCTAAAACTACATATACTAGCTCTACAATGGCTCTAAAACTGCATAGATTGCTTAGCTTTATAACACCTCTTAAACTGCATAGAATACTTAGCTCTACAACACCTCTGAAACTACATAGTGTCACAGTGCTGTTCAGGCTAGCTGCCTGCGCTTTTGTGTACTGGCTGTTGTTCACCTGTTCCTGTGTATGCTGGTTGCTTGTGTTGTGTGTACTGGCTGCGGTCTTCTGTGGGTATGTGTAACCTGTATGCTCCCTGTGTTTGTTCATGTAAGGGTTAATATTTCACTGGTTTGACTGTCTGAACATCAAGTGGTCAAGGGTCTTAATCACTCTGTTATTTAGAATGGTTAGCTGAATGCTTGGGAGATCCGTCTGTCTCCAGGAAAGCTGTGTGCGGACTGCTTGCTATGCTGACCAGAGTGTTTGTGACTTTGACCCTGATTCATATAGTCAGCCTGATTGTTCATCGATGCCTGCAATGTCTATATGTCTTTGTTATGTCTTTGGTTATTTTCTGCTATGACCGTGAATGCCATGCTTCCTGTGTGTATCTTGATCCACACAGGTTCCGGTTTATGCCTTGATCCTAATTCTGATCCTGATTCTGTGTCTTTGATCTGGTTTGTTTGTGACATTGATTCATGTCTGTTTGGTATGCTTAGGTTCTAACCTTGTGAACAGGTCCCTGCAGTTATAACTGCAAGTGCTTGGACTAGATTCTGTACTTAGCTAGCATATGGACTGTCGACCAGTTGGGGGCTGTCATTTAGGACTGATCGTCCAAGCAGGTCGGGACAGTGGTCGGCTGAGACTAGGTCTGCATTGTTCTTTCCATTTATGTCTTTATATCTTATCTGTGAATGCTTTAAATATGTTCAGATTAGTGAGACTGGCAACACGGGTTTGATCTGACATGTTTTTTGTTTGGATCAAATGATGTCTGTGTTGTTTCTGGTGCTTGCCACACCTTCTTTCCCCAGGTGTGGCTATTATGGTCCTTTAACCTTCTCTATTTATTGTTATTTCTCCCACTATGCTATGCAGTTTATAGCTTCAGTTTAAGTTGTAGATAGATGAGTTCCTGGTGCTGCCATAGCCACTTGAAATAGGTGTTTTCTTTCCCTTTTGTATTTTGTTTGGGTTATTTTGTGTGTTGCATTTCCCTGTCATTTGTATTAAGGCCTGAGGTAGCCTCCTGTTCGTCCTTCCTTTTGGAGGAACAGATTGTCTCAGTCCTGACATTAGTACCAGGGTCCTATTGGGTGAGTTAAGACATTAGGTATTCCTGCGTATGAACTCACCTACCTCTGGGGTCTGTTCATACTGGTATTTACGTATATACAATGACAGCAGCCTTGAATATTGATGCTTAGGTGTACTTTTATTGGTGTTAGATTCACATGCGGCAGTATTTATAACGTTTCGGCATACAATTGCCTTCATCAGACCATGCAGAAAAAAAGAGTTGAAATCACATTTATAGTAACATTCATATGAACATTGATCAGTGATCGGACAAAGTTACAAGAGTAGATATGGCAAATATAGAATAATTGCGAAATATTGATGAACGGATATAGTATCAGTGGTACCAGCAAACAAGATTGAGAAATGACCTGATGGGCAATATGCAGTACCAAGGAAGCCAAAAAGCAGGATTTGGCATGGTTTAGCATAATTAAAGGATCGTATGCGGTTGCAGCACGCTGTATCACATCTGTGCAGATTACATTAAGGAATGTATTAAGGAACATGGAATGATAATAATACTGAACAGGGATCCCCAATAGGATCCAAAAAGTAGTACAGAGGTTGACTCACATCTGTGCAGATTACATTAAGGAATGTATTAAGCAACATGGAATAATAATAATACTGAACAGAGATCCCCAATAGGATCCAAAAAGTAGTACATAGGTTGACTCACTCAGGATGGCTGAATAATTGCAAACTTTGGTCTAATGAAACTTAATGAAACTTACCTATGCCGCAGGGAGAAGGAAAGGACAGAGTAGGCAGACACAGGTGAATTGGATATACATGCACATTGCATGTTAGCAGGAATGGTGTCTAGAAAGGCCTAGGAAGTCATTAAATGTATAGGTCATCACGCCATGTGCACAGGGCGTGCGGCGTCAATTGCGCAGGGTGCAGGGGAGGAGAGGCCGGAAGTGTACTGCCGAAAATCGTGCTCACGTCAGGAGTGGATGCGCTCCAGCCTGAGACGCATCAGAGATGCACGCTGGCAAGGAGCGCACCCTCTCCGGAAGTCAATGCGTTCCACTGTGGAATGCATCGCATCCGGGGCTCCCATATGAGGACCGGAAGGGGAGGAGTATAAAGATGCGTTCCAGTGTGGAACGCACAGTCAGCACTACTGTATATGAAGTAAGGAGTACACAGTGGAAGCATTAGGCAGTATATATTAACAGGATAAAAGGGAAGAACAAAGTAGATAGTGTGTATACAGCAGAATGAATGGGATAAGGACAAACAGTCAGATCATATGGAGAAAGAGCGCATATAGAGTAATCAAGCTAAAAATGATGTACAGCTGGGAAAAAAAAGGGTTAACAGTGAAAAAAGAAGAGAATACTGAGAGAGTGAAATAAGTATACAAAAAAACAGGTATAAGTAACATAAGTGCAGAAAAATTAGGATATACAGAATAGTAGGTAGAAGGGAGCATGAAAAGACAGAAATATGACAGTATGAAAAAGAAACAATATCAATTAGATAAGAAAAGGATATCCATCTGCGTCATGAAAGTATTCTAATGGGCCTAGGAAAAGAAAAGGAGATATTAATGAGGGCACAGGAATATCTGCATTACATGATGTTTATATGGCAATATATCATACAAAGCACTGGATCTCATATTCACGGTTTAAACCTTTTGGTGAAAGGCTATCTATTCTGTGGATCCAATAGGCTTCCCTCATTTTCAGCAATTGAGTGCGGTCACCACCTCTGCGTGGTAGAGAAACCTGTTCTAATACCTGAAATTTCAGTTTTGCAATGTTATGGCGCATTTCATGGAAGTGGGCAGGGACCGGGAGTAGTAGGTTGTTATTTTGGATTTTAGATTTATGTTGACAAATACGTTCTCGTATTTTCTGTGTTGTTTCGCCAACACATACAAGACCGCATGGGCATTTCAACATGTAAACAACATAGTCGGAATCGCAGGTAAAAAAAATCACGTATAGGAATGGATTCACCTGTTTGAGGATGTAAAATGTGGGACCCTTTCTGTACATGCGAACACTGCATGCACTGAAGGCATGGAAAGGTACCTTTTTTGCGTGTTTTCAGAAAGGTTTGTTTGGGAGATTGTTTGATAGAACCCTCATCTGCGTGGACCAATAGGTCCCGTAGATTTTTTGGACGTTTGTTACATGGTAGTACTGGTTAACCAAACTCCAGGATGGCCGGATATGCCTTGCCTAGGGGGTAGTAGGTATGGATAAAGGGGATCCGTGGAGCCTGGGGTAAAAGTTTTATTTTTTGAGTGGCGTTTTGTTGGGTAATGGACTGGGGATAACCCCTCTCTTGGAACCTATCCTCCATCTCTCTCATGCGTAGTTCTCTTGTAGGGCTGTCTTGCACTATTCTGTTGATCCCTTGGTATTGGGATCCTGGTAGCGCCTTTTTAGTATTTGGAGAATGGAAACTGGTAAAATGCAATAGTTTATTCCGGTCTGTTGGTTTGCGGTAAAGGTCAGTTTTTAACCTGCCTGTTGTGTCGCGTATGGCGGTAGTGTCCAAGAAATTGATAACGGAATGATCATACTGTATTGTAAATTGGAGCTCTGGGTAAATCGAATTTAGGAACGTGTGGAACTGCAAGAGAGAGTCCAACGGGCCCCACCAAACGCAAAAGATGTCATCAATATATCGTTTCCAGATTGTTGCATGTTTGATAAAAAGTTGGTTAGTATAGATAAAGGAGTTTTCGAAATGATCCATGTAGCAATTAGCATAGGGCGGGGCCACAATGGACCCCATTGCAGTTCCCCATTTTTGTAGGTAAAATGTATCCTGGAATAAAAAATAGTTGTATGTCAGTACTAGAGAAGGTCCAGGCAAAATTCGAGTACTGTGGTGTGTATGTTTGCGGCAATCCGTTCATCGATATTTCGCAATTATTCTATATTTGCCATATCTACTCTTGTGACTTTGTACGATCACTGATCAATGTTCATATGAATGTTACTATAAATGTGATTTCAACTCTTTTTTTCTGCATGGTCTGATGAAGGCAATTGTATGCTGAAACTTTATAAATACTGCCGCATGAGGAATCTAACAACAATCAAAGTACACCTAAGCATCAATATTCAAGGCTGCTGTCATTGTATATACGTATCTTACGGGGTGGAACGGACAGCCTCCATACAGTGTGCGCCGAAGACAGATTCTACATACCGGTATTTAGTCAGGAATTTGATTAGGGTTTTACTAGGAGGTGTCCATCTTCTTTCCATAGTTTCCAGGCCTTATTCCCTCACCCCTTTCCCTCCTATGTTCGGTGTGGTGTTTCCCTCCCACACCCGAACGTGACAGTAGATCTACAACACCTCTAAAACTACATAGACTACTTAGCTCTACAACACCTCTAAAACTAGATGAACATTAGGCATAGAAGTTAATGCCTTATACTTTTGGTTGTAGAGGGTGAGAAGAATAATTAATGTTATTACTGGTGGTTCAGGGGGTTCATATATATTACCCCCATGATTTATTCGGGTTTAGAGGTTCTATTTTATATTTCTAAATGTGTGAGGTGGTATATGGAGTAATGATACTATTTCTGGTGGTCTATATTGGTTTAGAGGCTAATACATTTCATCTAATGGTCTAGCGTGCAAAGGGGAAAAGTTAATTATCCTAACTGTCGGTCTAAGGGTACATCCGCACGTCCGCAAAATGGGTCTGCATCCATTCCACATTTCTTGCGGAACGTTCCGCGGCCCCGCAAAAAATAGAACATGTCCTATTCTTGTCCACAGCCATGGGCAAGAAAATGCATTTGTATTATAGTGCCGACCACGTGCGGTCCGCAAAATGCGGAATGCACATCGCCGGTGTCCGTATTTTGCCGATCCACACTTTGTGCACCGCAAAGCAGTTGCGGACGTGTGAATGGACCTTTAGTTAAGCTAAAATTAATAATCCTGGTGGTTTAGAGTAGCTGAGGATTGAATGTTTTATAACATTAGGGAGGCAAGGACCCCTTGTGTGATTACTCTACTACTTTTCTGTATAGGTGGCCTAATTTATATGTTTCTGTGAAGCACATAGTTGTGTTTCTATGCAACCTTTGTTGGCTATTAGAGACATACCTAGAAGCTCCTGGGCCTAGCGCAAAATCTATAGCAGGGGAACCTACCTTGTTTCCTTCCTAATATTAGGATCTTATGTGGTCCTTTGGACCCCCTTAGGCACCAGGGTGTGGAAGCGACTAGTAAGATTTACACTGTTTTAAAAACACTGACAGATTTGCTGAGCTAGGCTTCACAAATCGAATCAACTGTATAGACAAGAATAGTGCTTTCGTCTGAATAGATACTGTGTGAATATTTGTTTGTGTAAAATTTACTTTCAGAATTTCCAGGAATGGCTGCTCATTTATAAATGGCAGGTTTTCAGTGGCACCGAATTTCCCTAATTACTGGCATATTTTGTATATATGATACATTTGAAATACTGCAGAACGTATAATAAATATAAATTTTTGCCAATAGTCTTTCACAATAAAAATGGCACAGTTTTTACTGGATGTACACCAAATTCACAATGGCAAAAAGATGTAAGTGTGACAAATACATTACTGACATGTACTGAAGTAAAACACTTGAAATGGTTCCCAATGTCAAAAAGTAAATTATATATTGTATCTGCATTTTTTGCCTGTTAGAAAATCCCTCTACAATATAGACTTGGTCGTACCAGGCATTGGACATTTGACCGTTTTTTAGAGTACAAAACAGTGCTTTAGAAATGTGGAGTTTGCTTTTGACAAATTAAGCCATATTCTCAAAGAACCCAAACTGTGCTTCCACTTGTTCCTGCCTTCAATTTCTTTCATATGGTGAAACGTGTTTAGACACCCACCTGATATTGCATTGAAAAGTGGTCTTCAAGGAGATGGTCTTCTCAAAAAAGATGGCCAATATGCATAATACACCAGGAAACTGAACATTTTTCACAGGAAACCTCATTTGAATAAGGCCATGATCTTTTCAAAAAGGTGGTCTTTTTAAAATGTTTCAGTGTAACTGCTCTTTAGTTGATTTGCTATTTGTGAATTTCAAGGCTTTTCATCAATTTGTATCCTTAGCCTCAAATATATCTGTATCCCTTTTGTCTTAATGTGGGGAATTGAGTGAAAAAAAGGGAACTAATACTTGCGGAAATGTGTGGAACCCTTATTCTTGCTACCAAAATGTTACATTAGTGGCCCCATTACTTTGGGCGAACAAAGTAATGGGGCCGCTCCACTCACTGTCTGTCTGTCACAGTTCCAGAGATCTGGTAGCAGGCCCAGGCACCCGTGTCCCTTGTGTCTTTTAGGGATATTCTGTATCGAACCTTATTCTTCAGTATTTCAAGGGTTAATCTTCCATTGGTTCTGTGTGCAGCTGCTTCTAAAGTGTTAATCTGCTCTGCTATATATCCTGTGCTGTTTGTCTCACTCACTGCCCGAACATTAGAATTGCTAGCTTGCTAGATCCTGCAAAGGAGCTATAATCTGCTTGTCTATCAGTGTACTGACTTCTGCTTGATTCCTGCATTCTCATCTACTGGCCCGATAGATTTGCACAAACTCTGCCTGCCCTGACCTCAGCATGAAACTAACTACAAGTTGTGTTAAATCCTTTGTGCCCCGCGCTGGTGTCTCTGACACCCATGGGTCAGCTGTCATCCACACTTGAGGTAGTGGCCTGGTAACTCACTTGCAATGAAATCCAGGTCCCTGTATGGTGGTTAAAGGATGAATACCCTGGGACAGGTATGGTAGACACAGGTTGGTAGACATAGTGGTTCCATACCCACTGATTGTTACACAAGGTGTATATATGTATATATATATTCATATTTTTTAAGTCCATCCAGTTGAAATGTGTTCTAGAAGTTGTTGACGTCAAAGAGATGACATCATGTCCTTCAATCTCATTAAGTGTGTCGAATGTCCATGTTATTTCAATAAAGTGGGAACATAAGCAGCTGCTGGACATCTGTGGATTGATTATCTCTAAATAAGATTGGGCAGGCAGAGTATACGTGAAATCAATGTTCTGTATGATGAGGACACTTTGGAAAGGTTCTGCAATGTATTGTGTTCTCATGTGTAATAGATATATTTGCGATATATTTGAGGAGATCACGATAAAAGTCCTCTATAGAGTGCACATATTCCTGGGCATTGCTCAGGGGTTTCTGTTGCTGGAAATCTGGCACAACTTTTTAAGCAAACTGCATTTGATTTCAATGTCAGTTTTCTTAGATTATTTTTACTTTGAGTAACAGTAATCTCTGTGCAATGGTAAAAGGGGTTGGATGCCGTATAGTTCCCTTTCATTCTGGAAATCAGAGGTTGTCTAAGATTACAGACTTTGTCAATGATCTCCTTAAAGGGATTCTCCGGAAATGGCCTCCAGCAACCTGTCCTAGAATGTGAGCAGGACTGGTTAGCTCCACTTGCAGAGCTGTTTAGGGGGCGAGGGGGTGGGACTTCACTACACACTACGCTATGGCACTTGCAGATGCTACATATTGGTGAGTTTTCCTGTCAGGCTGCTCAGTCATGATGGCATATCATAGGCAGGATCATATTCTTACCATCTATTGTAGACTAGTGTAGCCCGTCCCCTCACCCCCTAGTTAGCTCTGCAAGTGGAAGCAACCAGTCCTGCGCCCATTCTAGGACAGGTGGTTGGCAGACATTTTAAATCATTACTGGAGAACCCCTTTATTTATCATTTATCATTTATCTAAAAATAATTTTGACTTGATTTCCCTTTAAATGAATCTGGTTATACAGGTTAAATAGGACTTGTTATAGGAAGGGGGGATAGCTATGTTTTTAACTGAAAAATTGTAATCTCAAAAATTATATAATTATTACTAACAAAAAGTATAAAAATGGCTTTACATGGAGTCACACATTGGGGAAGATTTATCAAAAATGGTGTAAAGGAAAACTCGCTTTGATGCCCATAACAACCAATCGACTTCCACCTTATTTTTATCAGGGCACCTTTGGAAAATGAAAGGTGGAATCTGATTGGTTGCTATGGGCATCAAAGCCAGTTTTCCTTTTATACCAGTTCTTATAAATCTCCCCATTATGTTAATAATGCTATACAGCTCACATGTCAGGATTTAGCAGGAATCTTCCTCTTCAGTCATGCCGAGAGTATCTGCCTATAAACCTTTGTTATATATATATATATATATATATATATATATATTGCATATCAAAAACTGATATATACTTTAATTGCTATATACTGTACTCTTTTTAGTCAGACTCAGACTCTAAGATCTCCCGATAATAAGCAGGATTTTGCTGTATGCGCAATGGTTCATAGGAAGATGTGCTGGGCATGATTGGAAAACATTCACAGGAACTCCTGAAGTTAGTCAGCTTATTACATGATGTGTATGCACCCTGTAAAGTGCTTTAAAAAAAAAAAAAGAAAAACTTTATAATAGATAATTTTTGGAGTGTGTCTATGTGTGTGGGTGTATGGAGGGGGTGGCAAATTTTTCAATTAAAAATCATATGACTCCCGATGAAATACTTTAAATGTTAAGAATACATTGTATACGTATTGGATAGTTTTGTAAGCGTGCATTGTTTTCTATCTCTAGACTCTGCATTGAGATTATCACATTCAGCATGCAGTTTATATATTACATTGAGATGTGCAAAAAATCTTTAAATAGCTTTTGTTTATGATAAAAAAAAATACAGCAAATACATATAGTACAAAGCATGGTCATAGATTTTCTCCGTACCATTTGGAAATGGTGCAATGTGATTTTTAGACCTTTCAGGTTCATTTCCACCAATGATACATGTAGGCACCATATAGAAGTACTGCACAAGTCATTATCCTGCCTCCTACATCTCATGTCAGGCATATGATGATGTCACTCTTTAAGCTATTCAAGACCGGGCAAATTTCCGTTTTTTTAGTTTTTTTTACTCCCAGCCAAAGCCATAACTTTTTTATTTTTCCATTCACAAAGCCATATGCTTGCTTTTAGCAGGACAAGTTGTACTTTCTAATGCCCCCTTTTACAGTAGAGTACAACAGGAGAAAGCAGGAAAAAATTCCAAATGGGATGGAATTATTATTATTTTTTTATTAATAGTTTTATGGGTTTATTTTTTTCAGCGTTTCCTATGCTGTAAAACTGACCTGTTACTTTTATTCACCAGGTATTATGAATACAAAGATACCACATAAGTATAGTTTTTCTTGCGTTTTAATGCGGACATTTTTTTTGGGGGGAAAACGATTTTTTTTCTCTGCATTTTCTCCCCACAATTTTTTTATTTGTATGTTTACAGAGCTGTTTGAGGGCTCATTTTTCGCAGGACAATCTGTACTTTTTATTGATATCATTTTGGGCTATGTATGGCTTTTTGCTCACTCTTTATTTCATTTTTTGTGGGAGATGAAGCGACCAAAAAACAGAGAATTAACCATTTTGCCTTTTTATCCATTTTGCTATTTGCCGTATGGGATAAATATTTTTATATTTTAATAGTACGGGTGTTTTCGTACATGGCGATGCCCTTGATGTTTATTTTTTAAATTGTTTATGTATTTTTATTTTTGGGAAAGGGGGGGATGATTTGAATTTTTATATTTTTTTATTAGATTGCTTTTCTCATAGACATTATACTATATTTCATTGTTTGTGTGTCTTGCATTAAAGGTCATTGCAGGTTACATAGTTAATACGGTTGAAAAAATACATAAGTCGATCAAGTTCAAGAAGGATAAGTTGTGGGACTCAATTTGATATGTCAAATATGGAATATTAATCACATTTCAGCAACATAAAAAGCAGCTAATCTAGATACTGTACAGTTCCAGAAACCTCCAAAAATGTAAAACACACAGATATAGAAAATACAAATGCACTGCATACCTCATACACAGGTTCATATACTTTCTTTAGGTTGTCTTTTGTTGCCTAAAATGACAAAAATCTACAAACATGAGCTTGTAATTTATTGCAACTATTTTTAGGATGGTCAATTTGTGGAGAAACGAACCAGGAATGCTCTTTAGAACGTCTCTATATCAACCTGAAGTATTTTTGGATCAATTCTCAGATGTTTGGTCAAATTCTTAGATGTTTGAAATACTTTCCTTTGATCCTTAGCAAAAGCAGTTTTACTATATCAAGTCTGAACATGTAATGAGTGCTGACTTTGGTGCTTCCCGTACAGTACTGTACACCTCTCTCCCTTAGGCATCACTCCCCAATATATAGTTTGTATTGATAGAGAGCCAGCGAATATACAGTATACTGCAGGTTTCTCGTGGACTTTCTAGGTGCCTTACAGAAACCAGATTCAAAAGATAATGTGACAAGCTCCATTTCCCCCCCATTTATTGTAGTGCAGTAAATACTGAAGAAGCAGCAAGGACACCTCTCTGAAGGTACAACTGTCTCCTAATTGACCTTTGCCCCATGCGGTGAACAGGTACTTTGTGAACAAAGAACGGCAACACGTTTTGCATACCTTTAATGCACTATTGCCTGAAGGGCCTATCATGCAAGGTTAAAGAACAGCCTTTAATGGTTGGTTTCAAATTAAATAAGCTTTACTTGTAACTAAAGGAATATGCTTTACTATACTGTTTGTCAAGAGCTATTGTTTAAAACCCCGTTGGTGAGACAGACTGGCTAAGCTTGTATTTTTCCTTTTCCTGATTTAGAGATATGGACATTTAAGAACCTCTTTTTTTTTATATAAGAAATTGTATTTTTAATGGAAATCTCCATTACTCTGTTTGGCTTGGCAGGTACAAAATCAACAGAAGAATTACATTTCAATGGCAAAACACCCCAATCCTCAGGCAAATGATTTGTCCAAATTTAATAGAGAGTACTTAGGATGTATTGTTTGATATAAACACTAGTTCTAATAAAATGGTGCCTTAGGAACCGTTCCTCAGCTTGTAATACCCTATTTATGTTGGCCAGTACATTTTAACTTTTAACTATTAGTGGAAAACATAACTGAAAATATATGCTTTGGCCTGAGAGAAACATGCCATTAAGGCATCATGCACACGAACTTATTTTCTTTCCATGTCCGTTCTGTTTTTTTTTTTTTGCGGACCGTATGCGGAACCATTCATGGGTCTGCAAAAAAAAAACTGAAGTCATATGCTTAAATAATATATAATATTTGAGGATATTACAGTAAAGCTGTAGAATTATAACAAGTAAATCCCCATTTGGCTAAATCCCTTTCCTCTCAGATTTAGATATTCGATGTGTTTCTGTTCTTACCAAACAGACTACAGTTGTGGCCAAAAGTTTTGATAATCACACAGAATTTGGTCTCCACAAAGTTTGCTGCTTCAGTTTTTATGGTGGAAAATTGCATTAACTCTAGATTGTTATGAAGAGTGATCAGATAAATTCCAAATAATTGCAGTGATTACTTGCCATCAACATTCTAAAATAACAAACAAAAACATTTCTACTGCATTTCAGCCCTTCCACAATCTGACCTGCCAACATTGGTTTAACGAAACAACTATCTCAGGAGAAAAGGTTATTGAGGACAAGAAAACTAATATCACTGTGTCATGCTGATTGAATTAGAAGAGCACACTGCCTGCTTTAAAAGTGGTGGTGGTGCTTTGTCTTCTTCTGTTAACCATGGTTACCTCCAAGGAAGCACGTGCAGTCATCAGTGTTTTGCATTAAAAGGACTTCATGGGTAAGGACATTGCTGCTTGTAAGATTGTACCAAATCAACCGTTTATCAGATAATTATGAACTTCAAGGAGAGAGGTTCAGTTGCTATGAAGAAGGCTTTAGGTTGCCCAAGTCCATTAAATACCAGGACCATCTCCTAAAGAGTATTCAGCTACGGAATTGATTCACCATCAGTGAAGAACTTGCTCAAGAATAGCAGCAGGCAGGTGTGAGTGCATCTGCATGCTCAGTGAGGCGAAGGCTTTTGGAGAATGGCTTGGAGTTTAGAAGGGCAGCAAAGAAGCCACTTCTCTCCTATAAAAACCTAAGACTAAGACCTCATGCACACGAGCATGCGCTGACTGCAAATTGCAGTCCGCAATGCATGGGCACCGACCGTGTGCCCTCTGTCTGCGGACGCAGGCCCAATCATTTGAATGGGGTCTGTGATCTGAATCTGATGGTCAACACCACAAAAAAGTAGTGCATGCAGCGGTTTTTGGCGGTGTGGATGAACGGACAGACGACCCACGGAAGTGCTTTCACGGGCTTCCAATCTGTGCCTCCATTCCACACCATACAGTATCTCACAAAAGTGAGTTCACCCCTCACATTTTTTTATATTTTATTATATCTTTTTATGGGACAACACTGAAGATATGACACTTTGATACAGTGTAAAGTAGTCATAGTACATCTTGTATAACAGTTAGAGATGAGCGAATCGAAGTTGACAAAGTGGAATTCGATCCGAATTTCAGGAAAAATTAAATTTTCACTGAATCCTAATTTCCTCACGCTTCGTGGTAACGAATCACATTTTTTCCTAAAATGGCTGCTGCACATGTGAGGACATGGAGCAAGGAACTCTGGGAAGGCGGGATCACCCATAATGCCATGCATGCAGCCATTCAGCAGGCAACCAGCCCTGTGATGTCACAGCCCTATAAATAGCCCCAGCCATCTTGGATTCTGCCATTTTCCAGTGAACTTATAGCAGGAAAAACAATTTACAAGTTCAGGGAAAGCTTATTCAAGGTATAGGGAAAGGATAGGGAGGAATCATTGCACAGCATTTATGTTGAACAGGGTTCAGTAGGGGAGGTTACAGCCTGGGTAATAAGAAAAATCCTATTACACCTTGCTGGACTGACTGGAGACACAGTGCTGTTTGATACAGCCATTAACAGGGTTTATTACAAGGAAATATTTCTACATTTTTTCACATCTTATTTGCCCTTATGCGGTGCAGTTCTATGTTGCAACACATTTTTTGGCTTGTATTAGTGGGAAAAAAGGGCTTATTAGCCATTGTGTGGGAAAGTGCTTAAATTACAGCCCTTTTTGTCGAGTAATAGTGGCAAAAAAATATATACTTGCCGTTCAGTGGTGCAGTTATATGTCCTAAAGCCCTTTTTGTCGTGTATTAGTGGCAAAAGTAAAATATATTTGCTGTTCAGTGGTGCAGTTATATGTTCTAAAGCCTTTTGTGGCATGTATTAGTGGTAAAAATAAAATATATTTGCCGTTCAGCAGTGCAGTTATATGTTATAAAGCCTTTTTTGTCGTGTATAAGTGGGAACAAGAAAAATATATTTGCCGTTCAGCAGTGCAGTTATATGTTCTAAAGCCTTTTGTGGCGTGTATTAGTGGCAAAATAAAAATATATTTGCCGTTCAGTGGTGCAGCTATATGTTCTAAAGCCTTTTGTGGGGTGTATAAGTGGAAAAATAAAAATATATTTGCATTTCAGGGGTGCAGTTATATGTTCTAAAGCCTTTTGTAGAGTGTATTAGTGGTAAAAGTAAAATATATTTGCAGTTCAGCAGTGCAGTTATATGTTCTAAAGCCTTTTGTGGCGTGTATTAGTGGCAAAATAAAAATATATTTGCCGTTCAGTGGTGCAGCTATATGTTCTAAAGCCTTTTGTGGGGTGTATAAGTGGAAAAATAAAAATATATTTGCATTTCAGGGGTGCAGTTATATGTTCTAAAGCCTTTTGTAGAGTGTATTAGTGGTAAAAGTAAAATATATTTGCAGTTCAGCGGTGCAGTTATATGTTATGAAGCCCTTTTTGTCATGTAATAGTGGCAAAATGAAAAAATATTTGCCATTAAGCGGTGCAGTTATATGTTCTAAAGCCCTTTTTTGTGTGTATTAGTTGGAAATAAGGGCTTATTAGCCGTTGTGGGGTGAAGTGAGAAAATTACAGACTTTTTTGGGGTGTTTTAATTTCCTTTTTTTAAATTTTCTTTTGTTCTAACAGTATGTCAGACAGAGAATTTCCAGGCCCTGCACAGGGGAGTGGCAGAGGCCTAAATGTTTCTGGAGCAGGCACAGTTCGCAGTGAGGGGCCATGCTAGCAGGGGTCACTTCGAAAAGCCTGAGCTCTCAGTGTCAGCTAGTGGTCGTGTCTTGACCAGCAACCCAGTGGATCTTGAATGGTTGACTCGATCTTCGACTTCGCCACAAGTGACATCAGACACCCCCAATCAAGAGTCAGTGGGCTACTCTGTGGCCTACTGATGCTGCCGCCACCTCCAGACTCTGTCATTGGGCCACTCTGTTGCCTCCTCATGCTACTTCCACCTCACCACTATGTCATAGGGCCACTCTGTGGACTTCTCATACTGTTCCCACCCTCCCCACTTCATGACTGGGCCACTATTTTACCTTTCGGCCTGGCTGACATCATAATTTATTTGACCCTTCTTCTGATATGTCAGAAGGAAGAAAAAATGAGACTGATAACGGATCTTGTCTGTGTAGCAGCTGTAAGGCCTGTATGGTCCCATCAGAATTGGCTTGTGATTTGGTAGCCAAAAGCAGGAGTGGGTACAAAACACAGAAGACATGCAAATATTCCATTCACGTGTCATCTCTGTTTTAGATCCACTCCTGTATTTTTGGCATTAGCAATATGGATGGATTACTGACCAAATGCTGACGAGTGAAGGCGGATGCTAAACAGACAGGAGGTTTTTTCGGGGCTATTGTTCTGACGGATCAGAGGAAGGGCAAAATAATCAGTGACGTCAACACAAACTTACTGCTGACACCCTCTCCACTCTGTCGGGGGGCTCTACTTGTATAAGCGTTTAATAGAACAGGTTCTGTAGACATATATGTGGAATCAGCTGACGACGGTGTAAAAGGAGTGCGCTTCTTATTGGCGCTAACATCGACCTGTAAGGCTGAGTTGATACTTCAGTTATTTGGTCAGTTTTGGCCCCGTGACTGCCCAAATAAGTGAAGTGTGCAGTGATTCTAAGAGCGACGCCTGTCATCTGCATGTCATACTGACTCACAGTGCACCATATGCATCTTACTGCAGGGCACATTGTTCTACACCACTATAAAGGCTCTCTGAAACCAGGAAATAGCCGTTTTTTAACACGATTCTCCACAAATAAATTTGGATCGAACCAAATTGTTTTCAACAAATTCGGCGAAACGGCTGAATTGAATTTTTTTTTTAATTCGCTCATCTCTAATAACAGTGTAACTTTGGTGTGCCCTCAGAATACCTCAATGCACAGCCATTAATGTTTTAACCGCTGGCAACAAAAGTGAGTACACCCCTAAGTGAAAATGGCCAAATTATGCCCAAAGTGTCAATATTTTGTGTGGCCACTATTTTTTCCAGCACTGCCTTAACTCTCTTGGGCATAGAGTTCACTAGACCTTCACAGGTTGCCACTAGAATCCTCTTCTACTCCTCCATGACGATATATCACAAAATTGGTGGATGTTAAAGACCTTGCACTCCTCCACCTTCCGTTTAAGGATTCCCCACAGATGCTCACTAGGGTTTAGGTCTGGAGACATGCTTGGCCAATCCAGTACCTTAAGGCCTCTTAAATTATGTTAGAAACGTTTATGATATTTATGGAATATTCTGAATTCATGAAAATTATTCAAGAGAACAGGCCTAGTCATGCACATGATTGTATCCGTATTTCGGTTCGCAAATCACTTGTCTTCTAAATCCAGATTTTCCACCAAATATTGATTGAGGGGTGCGATCTACCTGCTTCCACAAAATACTTATTAAGGGGTTTGATATACCTGCTTCCACAAAATACTGATTGAGGGGTGCGATATACCTGCTTCCACCAAATATTGATTAAGGGGTTCTATATACCTGCTCCCACAAAATACTGATTGAGGGGTGCGATATACCTGATTCCACCAAATATTGATTGAGGGGTTCCATATACCTGCTTCCACAAAATACTGATTGAGGGGTGCGATATACCTGCTTTCACAAAATACTAATTAAGGGGTTTGATATACCTGCTTCCACCAAATACTGATTGAGGCCTGCGATATACCTGCTTCCAGAAATACTACTCTTTTCTAGGGACTTTGGCACAGGGTCATTTTGAAAATGACAGGCAGAGGAAAAGGCAGGCCATTCCGCAGGAGTTGTAGGGGTCGGGCTGGTGCACCAGGCCGGAGCCTAAGTGGGAAGTTGGAGAAATCGTGTGTGATTACTTCAAAGGACGCACCAGAGTTGGTTGAGTGTCTCACTTAGCCTTCCGCTTCTGCACCCTCCTCATCCTCTGTATCTGCACCCTCCTCACGCTCTGCTCTGTGCACCCCCAAAGACACCACTACCACCACAGTAGCCCATCCACTCGAGTCAGAGGAATTTTTTTCCTATACATTCCCAGACCTTGCCGATGCACAGCCATTCTTGACACCGGATGAGGAAGAGGAGGTAGCAACTTCCTCCACCCAGCGGTCTGACGACAGTACACAGATCAGCCCAAGGAGGGAGGTCCCCGCTGTTGCTGCCTACTCCGAGATCTCAAATGTCAGTGGTGGTGAAGGTGACAATGATGATGTTTTGATGGACGTCACGTGGGTGCCCACAAGAAAGGAAGAGGAGAGGAGTTCAGAGGGAGAGATGGAGCAGCAGAGAGGGAGGAGAAGGAGGATAAGCAGGCAGAGATTGCAGGGCAAAGGAGGCAAAAAGCAGACTGCAAATGCATCTGGAGCGAGCCATCCACCATGCACGGTCACTTCTGGTGCTCCCAGGATGCTGGCCTGGCACATGGCACTATGACAATAGTGTTGCAATCTGCAGCCTGTGCTGTCAATGCATAAGTTGTGGTAAGCCCAACACTTACCTAGGGACGACCGCCTTAAGAAGGCAACTGGCCTCCTATCACCGAGCACAGTAGGAGCAACGCCGTCAGAACCCACAAAGCCACACTCCCAGCGCTCCACGTCCTGCTTCTTCTCCTTCTCCTCTCTCCTCCCATTTGTCCTCCACTCCACCTTCCACCGTGCATCGTCGTGTTTATCTGGCAGAAGGCGGGTTTCTGTGGCCCAAATGTCCGAGCGTAAAAAGCTGATGACGCCGGATAACGCTCTTGCCTAACGGCTGACCACTGGCTTGTCAGAACTGCTAGCCCGCCAACTACTGTCATATAAAATGGTGGACTCTGAGGCCTTTTGAAAATTTGTGGCCATTGGCACACCGCAATGGAAGGTCCCCGGAAGGAAATATTTCTCCCAGAAGGGCATCCTAGAGCTATATGGCCACGTTCAGCGGCAAGTGAATATATCTCTGGCACACAGTAGCAAGATACATCTGACCACAGGCACGTGGTCTAGCAACCACGGGCAGGGAAGGTACATAACTCTTATTGCCCACTGGGTGAACCTTCTGACGGCCGTCAAGCATGTAACCCGTGGCTCCCGTGTGGATTTGGTGTTTCTGCCAAGGATTGCATGCAGGCCAGCCTCTTCTTCTCCTCCTCCTACTTCTCCATTCTCTGTCTCCTCCTCGGCTGACTCCTCCTTTTCCACTGCTACCGCCTCTTCTGCTGCACCCCCAAGCTCCCCAGAACCTATACAACCTCCCAGGTGACACGTTGCCATGCTGTGCTGCGGCTGTTGTGCCTGGAAGCCAAGAGCCATACCGGTCCTGCACTGCTTTTAGCTCTGCAATCACAGGCCAATCAGTGGCTTACCCCGCTCAATTTAACAGTTGGTAAAGTGGTGTGCGACGACGGTGTCAATCTGCTGAGTGAGCTGAAACATGATACACATGCCGTGCATGGCACACGTCCTGAACTTAGTCGTGCAGCGATTCGTTGCCAAATACCCCGGGGTCCAGGACGTCTTGCGGCAGGCGAGGAAAATCTCTGGCCATTTTAGAAGATCTTACATGGCCATGGCCCGCCTTGCTGACGTTCAGCGGCGACACCACTTGCCCGTCAGACGTCTGATTTGAATCAATGGGGAGAGACAGAACTGGATCGCACATCCACAACGCTTAACCCTTGATGTGTGCTATTCAGCTACATTACTATAGTACTAGTCCCCCATATCGCATGCAATTATTTGAGACATTAGTGTACATTTTGATCAAAAGGTAATAAGCCCACTTACCCTGTCACGTTTGTCTCCTAGAATGGGTCCCTACTCTGTCCATAATCTGATAAAGGCGCCGTGCTGCATGGCGACACGTGGCACAGTCCCAGCAGGCTGCAGTTACGCCGGCCAGCCAAAAAAGCACCACAACAACAAAGGCCACCATGCAGCACAGCACCGTCTGAACAGGAGCCTAATGCAACCTGCTCAGTACTAACAGAAACCAGGACTAACAGCTAGTGGGTCCATTACACTCTTATGCAGTCTCCTGCTAAACAGGCGCTTTTAATTAAGTAGCAGGATACTGCATAAGAGTGTAATGGACCCACTAGCTGTTAGTCCTGGTTTCTGTTAGTACTGAGCAGGTTGCATTAGGCTCCTGTTCAGACGGTGCTGTGCTACATGGCGGCCTTTGTTGTTGTGGTGCTTTTTTGGCTGGCCGGCGTAACTGCAGCCTGCTGGGACGGTGCCACGCATCGCCATGCAGCACGGCGCCTTTATCAGATTATGGACAGAGTAGGGACCCACTCTAGGAGACAACCGTGTTGTGGATGTGCGATCCAGTTCTGTCTCTCCCCATTGATAGACGTCTGATTTGAGACAGCCCGACACGCTGGAACTCCACCTTGTATATGCTTCATAAGCTGCTCCAAAAGCAACGTGCCGTTAATGACTACCTGTATGAATGCTGCAGCAGGACAGGTTCTGGGGAGCTTGGTTTCTTTTCAACGCGCCAGTGGCTGCTCATGCGCAAGGCATGCAGACTTTTGAGGCCATTTAATGAGATCACCAAACTGGTCAGTCACAGCCAGGGTGCCATCAGTGACATTGTGCCTTCTTTCTGGAGTGTGCATTGCTTTGTGTCATTGATCAAGCTGTTGAGGAGCAGGAGCTGGAAGATGAAGAAGTCAAAATGCTGAATGAATTCCCACGGGGGGCTACTACATCTGAGTCAGCAGCAGTCTGAAGAGGAGTCAGAGGAGGATGGTGGGTGGGGGGAGGAGGAGGAAGAGCAAGAAGAGCAGGCTTTGAGGGGGACTTTAAACTTTTCGGGGATCCCTGGTGTTGTCCGTGGCTGGGGGGAGGAGACCGAGGACGACATTGTCCTGGGCGATGATCAAGAGCCAGGGTGCTCCACTGCTTCCAATTTAGTGCAAATGGGGGCCTTCATGCTCCAGTATTTGAAGAGGGACCCCCGTATAAAAAGCATAAAGGGCAAGGACCAGTACTAGATGGCAACGTGCTTAGACCCTCAGTACAAACTGGTGGACATGTTACCAGCATCACAGAGGGATGCCAGAATGCAGCATTTCCAGGCCTTGCTGCTAGAGATGCTGCATTCTGCTGTTGTGGGCGCTGGCAGAAGAATTTCAACCCACAGTGAAACAGGTGCGGGTACCAATCCTGAGAGCGGTTTGAAGATGTGTTGGTCACTTTAGATATGAGATCATTCTTGCAGCCACCCAATTGACAGCCACCCTCCGGATCCAGCCTCAGAGAACGCCTAGACTGACAGGTGTCTGACTACATCGGGTAACGGCTGATGTGGATGCTCTTAAAAGCGAGGGACACCTGGACTACTGGTTGAGCAGGCTTGACCTGTGGCTAGAGCTGGCACAATTTGCCATGGAACTCTTGGCTTGCCCCTCATCAAGTGTCCTGTGCAAAAGGACGTTCAGCGCAGCAGGGGGGATCGTAATCGATAAGCGCAATCGCTTGGCTCACGACAGTGTGGACCACCTCACATTTCTAAAAATTAATGAGGCATAGATCTCGGAGGAATTCAACACCTGTGACGACCACGTGTAAACTAATTTCCTCATGCCAGCCCACACATATCCGCCACCACCCAGAACAAAGAATGGTCCTTGTCTTATGTATATACAGTGGCATAAAAGACCTTTTCTGTCAGGTGAATGCCTAATTTTTGGGGCCTGTACTAACCTACAGTAACTTTTTTAGCCGGTGAACGCCTAATGTACCTCCAGCCACATAATCACAAGTTCTTTTCTGTCAGGTGAATGCCTAATATTTTGGGCCTGTACTGACCTACAGTAAAATTTTTAGCCGGTGGCCGGCTAATGTACCTCCAGCCACATAATCACAAGTTCTTTTCTGTCAGGTGAATGCCTAATTTTTGGGGCCTATACGTCAGTGGCCTACATTAACATTTTTAGCCGGTGACTGCCTAATGTACCTCCAGCCACATAATCACAAGTTTTTTTCTGTCAGATGAATGCCTAATTTTTGGGGCCTGAAATGGCCTACAGTAAACTTTTCAGCTGGTGACCACCTAATGTACCCCCAGCTACATTATAACAATTTATTTTCTGTCAGGTGAATGCCTAATTTTTGGGGCCTGTACTCCCATGGCCTAAAATATAATTTTACTAGGCTCCAACAGGGCACATTTTTGAGAGTTTCCCTTTAAGACGCATAAAAATGTCCCCTGATTAAAATATATATTTTTTGTTGGAATTTTTGCCATTGATCCCCCTCTGGTATGTCACTGTGCAAATATGACATGAAGGTTTTTCAGTTTTGCCTGCCATTAAAGTCAATAGGACCCACCGCTAACGCACGGTTCGCAAACCTTTGTTCGCGAACGTTTGATCTCGAACGCGCGTTCGGATTCGTGAAAAGTCCTGGCCGATGTTCGTCCATCACTAATTATCATAGCGTGGTATGGAAACATGAATCTTCTGATTGATAGCTGATGTGACAATACAGTATTAGCCCTTTCAGGACCCGGCCATTTTTAGCAAATCTGACATGTGTCACTTTATGTGGTGATAACTTTAAATTTCAATTTTTCTACTTTAATAATAGATAGTAATTACTTTACATTGCCCATATGTCTACCTAATGTTTAGATCATTTTGTAAATGACATTTTCTTTTTTTTGGGGACGTTATAAGGCTTAGAATAGAAGTTTAGAAGCAAATCTTAAAATTTTTCAGAAAATTTCCAAAACCCACTTTTTAAGGACCAGTTCAGGTCTGAAGTCACTGTGTGAGGCTTACATAATAGAAACCACCAAAAATGACCCCATTTTAGAAACTACACCCCTCAAGGTACTCAAACCTGATTTTACAAACGTTGCCAACCCTTTAGGTGTTCCACAAGAATTAATGGAAAATGGAGATAAAATTTCAGAATTTTGGGCAGATTTTCCATTTTAATAATTTTTTTTCTGCTAACAAAGCAAGGGTTAACAACAGCCAAACAAAACTCTATATTTATTGCCCTGATTCTGTAGTTCACAGAAACACCCCATATGTGATCGTAAACTGCTGTATGGCTCTACTCTAGGGGTGCATCGGGGGGGGGGGGGGGGGCTGCTTTAAATGGGACATGGTGTAAAAAAAAAAATCAATCCAGCAAAATCTGCCTTCCAAAAACCATTTGGCAATCCTTTCCTTCTGTGCCCTGCCGTTTGGCCATACAGCAGTTTATGACCACATATGGGGTGTTTCTGTAAACTGCAGAATCAGGGCAATAAATATTGAGATTTGACTGTTAACCCTTGCTTCGCTACTGGAGAAAATGGATTAAAATGGAAAACAACGCCAAAAAATTGCTGTTTTGGCACCGTTTTTATTTTTTGTTATTTACAACGTTCATCTGAAAAGTTGCATCATGTACTATTTCTATGGAGTAGGTTGTTACGAACGCGACAATACCAAATAGGACTCATTTTATTTATTTATTTTTGTTTTAGTTTTACATAATAAATAGTGCTGAGTGGGCATGCTCGACCGAATAAATGCTCGGCACATGGCCGTAATTAACCGAGTACCGCATGTGCTTGAGCGCAATGCTCGAGTCTCCGCCCTGCACGTTTCGCGGGTTTTAAGCAGCCAATAAAGGTGCAGGTAAGTACTGCCCTCACTGTAATGCCAGTAGCCATATTGGCTGCTGGCATTACAGTGATTGGCTGGCCGGAACGCGTCATCAGGTGCTATATAGAACCCGATGACGCATGTTCGGCTCAGACAGGGAGAGCAGAGCATAGTAAGGAAAATACAGTGTACGGAGCGATTTTCACAGTTTTTATTCTGAGAAAGCTTTTCCAAGACCCAAAAGTCCTTTTAAGGACTACTGTGTATGTGTGAGCAGCAATCTATTTACCTCCTGCAGTCTCAGGGACAGTGCTTCGGAAGGAACAGATAGTGCAGGAAGAGATATTTGCTGTTTATACTACCAAAAGCTTTTCAAAGACCCCAAAGTCCTTTTAAGGACACATACTGTACATCATCCGCAGACTGTCTTTAATAATCTGGGCCACATCTAGTGTCTATAGTGTGTGGCTTTGTGCAACCAATACCGTAAAACATCTACAAACAGTGTCTGTATTACAAATGCCAATAATCTGGGCCTAATATAGTGTCTATAATCTGTGGTGTTCTGTAACCAATACTGTAGAACATCTGCAATAGTGTCTGTATTACAAATTCCAAAAATCTGGGCCTAATATAATGTCCATAATCTGTGGTGTTCTGTAACCAATACTGTAGAACATCTGCAAACAGTGTCTGTATTACAGATTCCAAAATTTTGGGTTCCAATAATTTGGGCCTAATATAGTGTCCATAATCGGTGGTGTTCTATAACCAATACTGTAGAACATATGCAAACAGTGTCTGTATTACAGATTACAATAATTTGGGCCTAATATAGTGTCCATAATCTGTGGCGTTCTGTAACCAATACTGTAGAACATCTGCAAACAGTGTCTGTATTACAAATTCCAATAATCTGGGCCTAATATAGTGTCCATAATCTGTGGTGTTCTGTAACCAATACTGTAGAACTTCTGCAAACAGTGTCTGTATTACAAATTCCAATAATCTGGGCCTAATATAGTGTCCATAATCTGTGGTGTTCTGTAATCAATACTCTAGAACAGTGGTGGCGAACCTATGGCACGGGTGCTAGAGGCGGCACTTGGAGCCATCTCTGTGGGCACCCGCACCCTGGAAAAAGTCTATGGTGTACCAATATGCCTTTTCCTGCCATTGATGAGCGCAGGGTGCACTATGAACAGCACAGGCAGAGCATTGAATGTAGGCAGGCTATTATAGCTAAACGATAAAGTACTTGGAAGATATCCTGTATTGGTAGTCAGGTTAAATTGCCATGTTGGCACTTTGCGATAAATAAGGTAGTTTCGGGTTGCAGTTTGGGTAGTCGGTCTGTAAAAGGTTCACCATCACTGCTCTAGAACATCTACAAACAGTGTCTGTATTACAAAATGCAATAATCTGGGCCTAATATAGTGTTTATATTCTGTGGGTTTCTGTGACATATACTGTCCTGCATCCGAAAACTGTGTCTTTAGCGGACAGTAAAACAATCTCTGCCACATCTTGAGACAAAACCATTAATATGAAGAAGGAGAGCACTAAGGGACGGGGAAGCAGGTGTGATGCTGATGGTGCATGCAGAGGCCGTGGCCCTGGTCGCAAGGAAACTGTGCCTGCTGCCAGTGCACCAGAAAGCTGGGTCCACTGTACCCAGCTTCTTGTCCAAATTAGCTGGGCGGAGCAGGACAACACTGTCCAAGTCGGACCAATGCGAACAGTTGGACGGTTGGATTGCTGAAGATAATGCTTCCAGTTGGTTAAGCACAACCCTCTCATCCAGTCTCTGTAGTCAAGAATCTGGTCAACCGAATCCTCACTCTGATTATCCTTCCTCCCACCATGGATAGGCTTGCCAAACGAATGATCCCACACTCGGATATTCCGAAGCGCTCTTTCCAGCAGTACTTTTAGATTTGGCCCTCTCGCCCAGCACACTTGAAGAGGGACCTGAGATATTGGGCCCTGATTCCCAACCTCTTGAGCCTTCACAGTCTCAAGAACATGACGGTGGTGAACGGCAATCATTCGTTCACGAGGTGGATAATAATGAGACACAGTTGTCAATCACTGAGGTTGTGGTTAGGTTAAGTCAGGAGGATGTGCAGAGTAAGGAAGTGGAAGAGAAGGTGGTGGATGATGAGGTCACTGACCCAACATGGGAAGGTGAAAAGCCGAGTGAGGACAGCAGTACAGAGGGGGAGGGATCTGCAGCACCGCAACAGTCTGGAAGAGGCAGTGGGGTTGCAAAAGGGAGAAGTCGGCCCACACCAAACAGGCCCGCAACCGTTACACCGAGCACCCCCATGCGTAAATCTACCTTGCCAAGGGGTAGGTGTTCCGCAGTATGGCTCTTTTTTGAGGAAAGTGCAGATGACAGAAGAGTGGTAGTTTGCAACCTGTGCCGTACCAAAATGAGCTGGGGCGTGAACACTAGCAAACTCACCACCACCAGCATGATCCGTCACATAGCATCTAAGCCCCCTAATAAGTGGGCCGAACGCCTAGGTCCACAATCTGGGTCTGCAGGTCACACCACTGCCTCCTCTTTCCCTGTGTTATGCACTGCTGGCCAATCTCCTGTCGAAGGCGCAGGCCTGGATGCCCCTCGCCCTGCACCTGGACCGTCGCATGAACCGTCAGCAACAACATCCACTTCCCTGTCCCAGCACAGCGTCCAAATATCGATAACACAGGCATTTGAACGCAAGCGTGAATACCCACCCGCCCACCCACAGGCCATAGCACTAAATGCGCAACTTTCGAAATTACTGGCCCTTGAAATGTTGCCATTTAGGCTTGTGGACACTGAGGCCTTCCGCAGCCTGATGTCGGCGGTCGTCCCTCGGTACGCAGTCCCCAGCCGCCACTATTTTTCACTGTGTGCTGTGCCCACCTTACACCAGAATGTGTCCCAGAACATCACCCGTGCCCTGACCAACACACTTACTGGGAAGGTCCACTTCACCCTGGACACATGGACAACTGCTGGTGGCCAGGGGCGCTACATTTCCCTGACCGCACACTGTGTGAATGTTGTGGAGGCCAGGAGTAAGTCGTACCCTGGGATGGCAGAGGTGCTACCCATGCCCAGGATTGTGGGCCCTACGTCCATCAGGGTCTCTGCCAGCAGCTATGTTACTGGCTCCAACCTCCACTTCTCCTTCTCTGTCGCCTCCTCCACTTCCAACAGGCCGTGCTGAAGCTGATCTGCTTAGGGGACAAACAGCACACCGCCGCAGAGCTGTGACAGGGTATACGGGACCAGACCGAGCTGTGGCTTTCGTCACTCAACCTATAACCAGGCATGGTTGTGTCTGACAATGGCCATAACTTGGTGGCGGCTTTGGAGCTCAGCAACCTGACACACATCCCATGCCTAGCCCACGTCTTAAACTTAGTGGTTCAGCGGTTGATCAAAACCTACCCCAATTTGCAAGAGCTACTAGTAAAGGTGTGCCGTGTGTGTGCCTATTTCCGCATGTCGTCCACAGCTTCAGCTGATCTGTCAACACTGCAGCAGTGCTTGCGGCTTCCAGCTCACTGACTGTTGTGCGACATGAGCACGCGCTGGAACTCTACGTTCTACATGTTGGCCAGACTTTGTAAGCAGCAGAGGGTAGTTGTGGAATACCAGCTGCAACATGGTAGCTTTTCTAGTCAACTGCCACTATTCACAAGCGAGGAGTGGGCATTGATGTCAGACCTCTGTGAGGTTTTAAAAAACGTTGATGAATCCACACAGATGGTTAGTGGCGATAACACTATTATCAGCGTAACCATCCCACTGCTGTGTATACTTAAACAATCGCTGCTCACAATTAAGGAGGACACTCCGAATGTGGCAGACGAGGAAATGGGGGAGGAGACATTACACAGGGTGATGGCCAGACCACCCACAGTTCGTCTTCTTAGCGCAAATTGGACCATGAAGAGGAGGAAGAGGAGGAGCTGGAGACAGTTGCCTCTGCTACAGAGGGTAGTACCCATGGAACTTTAATTCCATCTGTTCAGCGTGGATGGGCAGAAGAGGAGAAGGAGGAGGAGGATGAGGGGATGGAGAGTCATTCTGATGTCGACATCGACGTCTTGCCTGTTGGTACCTTGGCACACATGGCTGACTTCATGTTAGGCTGCCTTTCCCGTGACCCTCACGTTCTATGCATTTTAGATAACACAGATTACTGGGTGTTCACCCTTCTTGACCCCTGCTACAAAGAGAACTTCTTATCTCTCATTCCTGTGGTGGAGAGGACGAGTATAACGGTGCAATACCAGAAGGTACTTGTTGAGAGATTGCTCCAAAATTTTCCATCTGACAACGCGGCCGGCAGAGTCCGTACTTCCTTAGGCAACCGAGGAAGGGAGACAAGGTGAACATACAGCAGTTCTAACAAAAGCAGGGCAACACCCACCAAGGCAGGGGACACTTTCATGACACCCCGCCAGCAACCTCACCCTGAAGCACGGCCTAGTGGTACAAGGAGGGACAAGTTTTGGAAGATGGTGAAGGAATAAATAGCAGACCGTGTCCGCATCCAAAATGATTCCTCAGTGCCTTATAACTACTGGGTGTCCAAGCTGGACACATGGCATGAACTTGGGCTCTACGCCTTGGAGGTGCTGGCTAGTGCTGAGCGAACCCGAACTGTAAAGTTCGGGTTCGTACCGGACTTTAGGGGTTTTTGTACCTGGACCCAAACCCGAACTTTTCCGTAAAAGTTTAGGTTCCAGTTTTCCGTAAAAGTTCGGGTTCCAGTTTGGTGTTCGGCCGTTTAATAAAGCTTGTTGAAAGGCTGCAGGGCAGCCAATCAACAAGCGTTTAAGATGTGTGCCCTTAGAAGCCATCACAGACATGCCTACTAATGGCATGGCTGTGCTTGGCCAGTGCAGCATGTGACCCAGCCTCTATATAAGCTGGAGTCACGTAGCGCCGCACATCACGTCAGCTCTTACTAGTGTAGGGATAGGATGCTGCTGCTGTGAGGGAGAGATTAGGAACGAATCTGATATTAGAGCTTGGTGTTAGGTCTGCGATCTACAGCAATTTTTTTTTGTGAGTGCAATGCAACATTTTTGTACCCTGCCCTGAGCCTAGTGACACAGAAAAATAAGTTTTAAACCGTCTTTTAGGTGGGCGTCGGCGGCCATTTTGTGCAAGTGACAATATTGCCAGGGAAAATAATTTGCCAGGGACAATAATTTAATCCTGCTCTTGTGGGTGAAAAAAAATCCCTTTTATTTTGCCATAAAGTACATTTGCGTACTGCACTACATTTCTGCGAGTAAGATATAATCAATAAATACAATTGGGACATTGTGGATGAAAGCCCCCCCCCCCTTTTTTTTTTACAATAAAGTACATTTGCGGCCTGCACTGCATTTCTGAGAGTGAAATATAATCAGTAAATATAACTGGGACATTGTGGGTGAAAAAAATCCCTTTTTTTTTTTGTTCGTACCGCACTTTAGGGGTTTATGTACCTGGACCCAAACCCGAACTTTTCCGTAAAAGTTCGGGTTCCAGTTTGGTGTTCGGCCATTTAACAAAGCTTGTTGAATGGCTGCAGGGCAGCCAATCAACAAGCACTTAAGATGTGTGCCCTTAGAAGCCATCACAGACATGCCTACTAATGGCATGGCTGTGATTGGCCAGTGCAGCATGTGACCCAGCCTCTATATAAGCTGGAGTCACGTAGTGCCGCACGTCACGTCAGCTCTTACTAGTGTAGGGATAGGATGCTGCTGCTGTGAGGGAGAGGTTAGGAAAGAATCTGATATTAAAGCTTGGTGTTAAGTCTGCGATCTACAGCGATTTTTTTGGAGTGTGCAATGCAACATTTTTGTACCCTGCCCTGAGCCCAGTGACACAGAAAAATTAGTTTTAATCCATCTGTTAGTTAGGTGGGCGTCGGCGGCCATTTTGTTAAAGTGACAATATTGCCAGGGAATATAATTTGCCAGGGACAATAATTTAATCCTGCTCTTGTAGTTCAGTGGGCGACATATACACATTTTTTAAATGCACCTGCACTGCATATGTGCCAGGGGTAGGGAAAATAATATAGGTAATCCATCTATGAGTTCAGGGACCCAGTGGGTGACATATTCACATTTTGTTCTGTAAAGTACCCCTGTGCTGCATATGTGACAGTGTAAACAATTCAGTAAATCCATCTGTTAGATTATGGAGGGACAAATTAATTTTTTTTGCTAAAAAGTACGGTTGCGGCCTGCACTGCATTTGTGAGAGTGAAATATAATCAGCAAGTACAACTGGGACATTTCGGGAGAAAAAAAACACTTTTTTTGCCATAAAGTACATTTGCGGCCTGCACTGCATTTCTCAGAGTGAAATTTAATCAGTAAATACAACTGTGACATTGTGGGTGAAAAAAATCCCTTTTTTTACATAAAGTACATTTGCGGCCTGCACCACATTTCTGAGAGTGAAACATATTCAGTAAATACAACTGTCACATTGTGGGGGGGAAAATAACTTTTTTACATAAAGTACATTGGTGGCTTGCACTGTATTTCTGAGAGTGAAATATAATCAGTAAGTACAACTGTGACATTTTGGGTGAAAAAAAACACTTTTTTTTGTCCTAAAGTACATTTGCGCCCTGCACTCTATTTTTGAGGGTGAAGTATAATCATTAAATACAACTGTGGCATTGTGGGTGAAAAAAATCCCTTTTATTTTGTCATAAAGTACATTTGCATACTGCACTGCATTTCTGCGAGTGAAATATAATCAGTAAATACAACTGGGACATTGTGGGTGAAACCCCCCCCCCGTGTTTTTTTTTTTTTTTACAATAAAGTACATTTGCGGCCTGCACTGCATTTCTGCAAGTGAAATATAATCAGTAAACACAACTGGGACATTGTGGGTAAAAAAAAAATCCCTTTTTTTTGCATAAAGTACATTTTCGGCCTGCACTGCATTTCTGTGAGTTAAATATAATCCGTAGAAACAACTGGGACACTGTGGAGGGTGTGTTCCTGCTGCACTGCATACCTGACAGGGAAATATATTCTGTAAATTCGGCGGAGTTTAGATTGTTGGGTGACCTGTAACCCTTTTTTCTTTCAAACTACCCCTGCACTGCATACCTGACTGGGAAATAAATTTTGTAAATCCATCTAGTAGTTTGGTGGGTAAACGCAAAGAATGAGGAGAGCATCAAATAAGGGACGTGGCCCTGGTTGTAGTGCTGCTGGTGGTGGTGGTGCTCCTGTTGCAGGGAGAGGACGTGGTCGATCTGTGCCAGCTACACACCCAAATGAAACACCTTCCTCAGGTTCGTGTAGGAAACAGAACATTTAGCATTATTTTGTAGGCCCGAATGCCGCTCTACGAATGGTGAGGCCAGAGCAAGTACAGGCGGTAGTAGATTGAGTGGCTGACAGTGCCTCCAGTTCCTTCACATTGTCTCCCACCCGGTCCCCTGCTGAAATCAGAGTTGGCACCTGCAGCCCATGGGCATCTGTCTTTTACCTCCCCCCTTGCAAATCAGCCAAGCAGTCTGAGCCCCAAGTCATGCACCAGTCTCTTATGCTTTTGATGACTGGGTTTCCGTGGGCCATCCACATAGCCCTGCCCCAGAAGTGAAAGAGATTGAGTGTACCGATGCCCAACTACTTATGTTTCAGGATGTGACATGGGAGGATCCCAGCAGCACGTCTCTGATGATGACGAAACACAGGTGCCAACTGCTCCGACAAGGAGGGCAGGAGTGAAGAGTGGGTGGAAGATAATGTGGAGGATGATGAGGTCCTAGATCCCACATGAAATCAAGGTCATGCGAGTGACGTGTGCTGTTTGGAGGAAGAGGTGGTGGTCGCACAGAGCCACCAGCATAGCAAAAGAGGGAGCAGGGTGTAAAAGCAGAGCGGCCGTCCCCTAGACAGAATGCCTGCTACTGCCCACCTCACCCAGGGACCGAGCACACCAAAGCCAGCTTCAAGGAGTTTCCTGGCGTGGCAGTTCTTCAGACAATGTGCTGACGACAAGACAGGAGTGGTTTGCACGCTGTGCAATCAGAGCCTGAAGTGAATCATAAACATTCTAAACCTGAGCACAACCTGCATGACCAGCAGTATCGGACTGGGGTACCTAGGGCCCACCAGTAAAATTTATTTTGGGGGCCCACCATATGGATACATTCAAATATAATAAATAATCTAACAAGTATATGTATATAGTGCAGTAAATCTAATGTGTTATGTGCCACTTGTGCAGGGGGTGGGAGACTAGGGACCCACCTTGCTCAGGGACCCACTGGGGAATTCCCCTGTACCCCCGTGGGCCAGTCCGAGCCTGATGACCAGGCATCTAAAGGCAAAGCATGAGCTACAGTGGAGTAAACACCTCAAACACCAAGAAAGGTCTCAGGCTCCTCCTGCTCCCTCTTCTGCTGCAGTCTTGGCCTCTTCCGCCACCTCTGGAGTGACAGTGGCACCTGGCAGCCCGCAAACAGAGGATGTTGTAGCAACGCCACCACCCCCGTCACCAAGCATCTCCACAATGTACCATGGCAGCGTTCAGCTGTCCATCTCTCAAACACTGAAGAGAAAGAGGACGTATCCCCTTACCCACCCATGATCCCTGGCCCTGAATGCCAGCATTTTAAAATTCCTGGCCTTTGAAATTCAGTCATTCCGTCTGGTGGAGACGGACACTTTTAAAAACTTTATGGCGATGGCTCACAGTATATGGTTCCCAGCCGCCACTGCTTTTCCAGGTGAGCCATCCCTTCCCTGCACAACCAAGTGGCGGACAAAATCAGGTGTGCACTGCGCAATGCCATCTGTGGCAAGGTCCACATACCAACCGATACGTGGACCTGTAAGCATGGGCAGGGACGTTATATCTTCCTAACAGCATACTGGGTAAATGCAGTGGTGGCTGGGCCTGAGGGAGATAGCAGTTTGGCGCATGTCCTTCCGCCACCGAGGATTGCAGGGCATTTCTCTTTGCCTCCTGTTGCCTCCTCCTCCTACTCCGCTTCCTCTTCTACCACCTCCTCATCCGCTCAGCGTAACACCTTCACCATCAACTTCAGCACAGCCAGAGGTAAACGACAGCAGGCTGTTTTGAAACTCATCTGTTTGGGGGAAAAACCCCACACCGCGCAGGAGCTCTGGACGGGCATGGAACAACAGACCGATGAGTGGTTGGTGCCACTGAGCCTCAAACCTGGCCTGGTGGTGTGCGTGGAGTGCCTAGTCGGTTTGACGCACATCCCTTGCCTAGCGCATGTGCTGAATTTGGTGCTGCAGAAATTCCTGAAAAACTACCCCGATATGTCAGAGCTGCTGCAGAAAGTGTGGGCCATCTGTGCACGCTTTTGGCGTTCTCACTCTGCTGCTGCTCGGCTTTCTGCGCTGCAGTGTAACTTCAGCCTTCCCCCTCACCGCCTCATATGCGACGTGCCCACAAGGTGGAACTACACCTTGCACATGCTGGAGAGACTGTGCGAGAAGCAGCAGACGATAGTCGAGTTTCAGATGCAGCACACACGGAGGAGTCACTCTGCGGAGCAGCAGCACTTGATCACCAATGAATGGGCCTCCATGCGAGACCTGTGTGCCTTGTTTCGAGTACTCCACCAACATGGCCAGTGCCGATGACTCTGTTCTCAGCATTACTATCCCACTTCTATCACCAGACCGAAAAATGTAAATGCAACACCTCCATTATATCCAAATTTTATTATCAACATAAAGTTACAAGACAATACAATACATATATAAGATACACCATAAAAATAGCAGCAATGGATGCACCAAGACAGAGGAACAATACCAGGAGAAGGCTGCAGAACCAGCAAGCAGAGGGTAAAGACTACAGGAATAACTACAGGAACCACCTCAAGCCAATAAATATAAAGCCCCTGACACCATGGTCCAATAGAGATCAATAATACTGCAAGAGAGAAGGTGTAATCAAAATTAAATAATACCCAATATTGCAGCCCTCTAGCCCTTTCCATTACTTTTTTAGAACCATTTTAGTGCTGATCCTGCAGCCGTCTCCTCCCGACGCCGTTTCACCGTTTTCCACTTCTATGTCTCGCTTTGGGCTATGATGGAAGAGGATGTGGCACAGAAAGGAAGAGGAGGAGGAAGAGGGATAATTTCCATGGATATCAGGCCAGTCATTCACAAGTGGCTCAGAGGGTGGGTTCCTGCATCAAGACAGGCCAGGTACACAATTGTCCAGCCAGGGCACAGCTCTGGAGGATGATGAGGAGGAGTAGGAACCGTGTTCACAGCAGGGTGGCAACCAAAGCAGCTTTGCGCCATCACGCAAGCGTGGTTGGGGTTATACGGAGGACACAGACGATACACCTCCCACAGAGGACAGCTTGTCGTTGCCTCTTGGAAGCCTGGCACACATGCTGCAGTACCTGCGCAACGACTGCTGTGCTGCCCACAGTCTAACCAGTGCTGATTACTGGGTGGCCATCCTGCTGGATCACCGTTACAAGGACAATGTGCAGTCCTTAATTCCCTCACTGGAGTGTGATCGGAAGATGCGCAACTACAAGTGCACGCTGGTAGACGAGCTGCTGATGGCATTCCCACCTGACACCAGTTGAAGCACAAGGCGAAGGCAGAGGAGGAGGAAGAATTTGCCAACGCAGTTGGGCACCACCAGCACCTCAGAAGGCAGAATTAGCATGGCCGAAATGTGTAAAAGTTTTGTCAGCACGCCACAAAAACCAGCATCACCAGCTGATATGGAACATCTTAGCAGGAGGCAGCATTTCAGCAACATGGTGGAACAGTATGTGTGCACACGCCTACATGTACTGACTGATGGGTTTGCCCCATTCAACTTCTGGGTCTCCAAATTGGGCACATGGCCTGAGCTTGCTCTTTACGCCTTGGAGGTGCTGGCCTTCCCTGCAGCCAGTGTATTGTCTGAAGGTGTGTTTAGCATGGCAGGGGGCGTTATCACAGACAAGCGCAGCCGCCTGTCCACAGCCAATGTGGACAATCTCACGTTCATTAAAATGAACCAGGCATGGATCCTACAGGACTTGTCCGTACCTTGTGCAGAATAGACATGTAGACCGGCCTCACCCAGCCTTTGTTATACTCCAGCACACTTTCTGTTTGTCTTCTTTTCTATATTTCCCAATGTTTTGGGATCTACCCAAATTTAAAAAACAAAAAACAAAACAAAAAGTTAAAACAAAAAACAGTGTTGTTGGCAACTACCTCCTCCACCACCGCTTCCACCTACACCGCCAAGTTCACCGCCTCCTCAACCTCCTACTCCATATGGACCTCCTCCTCCTAGTTCAAGATTATTATTTTTAATTTTTATGTATTTTAAGTCATTTCCCTATCCACATTTGTTTGCATGGCAATTGTCCAGCTCTTACCCCCAATTTGCTTCCGTTTGCAGCCCTCTAGCCCTTTTCTTTACTTTTTTAGAGCCATTTTAGTGCCCCAAAGTTCAGGTCTTATTGACTTCAATGGGGTTTGGGGTCAAGTTCGGGTCCCGAACTCGAACTTTGTGTTGAAGTTCGGCCGAACCCAGCGAACCCGAACTTCCAACTCTTGTGCTGGCCTTGCCTGCCGCCAGCATTTTGTCTGAGCGTGTATTTAGTGCTGCTGGTGGCATTATAACAGATAAGTGTATCCGCTTGTCCACTGACAATGCTGACAGGTTGACTCAGATAAAAATGAACAAGGCCTGGATTGCCCGTGACTTCTCAAGTCCACCAGAGGAGAGCTGAGCTGATGATGAACATAAAGGCAATCTCAATCTATCATTTATAATGTACTCAATCTACTGTTGTGTATTCCCATGCACCTTTTCCACCACAAAAAAAGAGTATATGGTTGAATCTTGTTTTCTCCTCCTCCTCCTCTTCCTCATCCAGATTGTATATATTCTCTCCACTCTAATTTTTTTTTATAGGGTCAGCTAAACTGCAGGCCCTCAACTCAAATTTTTTGATAGGGTCAGCTGAACAGCATGCACTCGCATATAATGTTTTAGAGCGTCATTTGAACAGCATGCACTCGCATATAATGTTTTAGAGCATCAGTTGAACAGCATGCACAAGCATATAATGTTTTAGAGCGTCAGCTGAACAGCATGCACTCGCATATAATGTTTTAGAACATCAGTTCACCTGCAGGCACTTGCATATAATGTTTAAGAGTATCAGCTGAACAGCATACACTCGCATATAATGTTTTAGAACGTCAGCTCACCTGAAGGCACTAGCATATAATGTTTTAGAGCATCAGCTGTACAGCATGCACTCGCATATAATGTTTTAGAATGTCAGCTCGCCTGCAGGCACTAGCACATAATGTTTTAGAGCATCAGCTCACCAGCAGGCACTAGCATATAATGTTTTAGAACTTCAGCTCACCAGCAGGCCCTCGCCCCTAATGTTTTAGAGGGTCAGCTCAGCAGCAGGCCCTCGCCCCTAATGTTTTAGAGGGTCAGCTCAGCAGCAGGCCCTCGCCCCTAATGTTTTAGAGGGTCACCAGCAGGTCCTTGCTCCTAATGTTTTTGAGGCTCACCAGCAGGCTACCAATTATAATTTTTCAAGGGTGTGTATAATGCCCTCCTTTATGTGTAATAAAGGGTGTATTGGAGTGCGGGTTGCTTGTAATTTTTGGCAGCCCTTTCACTTAGTGCATAGGCTTTATGAGTGTAGGCGTCCCACTACCTGAACAATTGTACCACAATGTGAATGAGGCCCTCCTTTATGTGATATACAGGCTGTTTCGCAGTGTTTCTTCCTTGTAATTTTTGGCAGCACTTGCACTTTCTATACAATTGAATATACAGGAAAGAATGTTTCCTAACAATTTTTCCTGTGAAATAGATTTTATTTGTTGGGGTTGTGCATATTTTTGTCAGTCTGTAAAAGTGGCGTACAACTCGGACAACATGGTTCCCAGCAGCCACCTGGGAGTCCAAGATGCATCCAGACATCATCCCCATGCTGTTACCGATCCATTTCGGTGGTGTTTCTGTCACTTTCTGACCCTTTCCAATGGACCATGGTTGTCTCCCATTGACTTCCATTATACTCGGGTGCTCGGCCGAGCACACGAATATAGCAATGTTTGGGGCTCGATTATCACTAATAAGGTCTCATGCACACGACAGTATGGCTTTTTCAGTATTTTGCAGTCCGCAAAAAACGGATCCGCAAAAAATATGGATGACATCCATGTGCATTCCATTTTTTGCGGAACGAAACAGCTGGCCCCTGATAGAACAGTACTATCCTTGTCCATTATGCGGACAATAATAGGACATGTTCTATTTTTGAACGGAACGAAAAAACAGAAATACAGAAATGGAAAGCATATGGAGTACCTTCTATTTTTTTGCGCATCCATTGAAATGAATGGTTCTATATACGGTTCGTAAACGGAACGCAAAAAAATTGAACGGAAACGGAAAAAAAAACGTTCGTGTGAAAGAGGCTTAATAAAGCATTTTCGAAAAAAAGGATTTGGGCGACTGCCTTATGTAGGGACTTTTTTGCGGGATGAGATGACAGTTTGATTGGGATGCATATTACTTTTAGATCGCTTGCTATTACACTTTTTGTGATGTAAGGTGACAAAAAATGGCTTACTGATGCAGCGATACCAAATATGTATACTTTTTTACATTTATTTAAGTTTTACACAATAAACAAAAAAATCATTTTATTGTCTCCATAGTCTGAGAGACTATTTTTTAGGTGATGGTCTTAAGCAAGAGCTCATTTTTTTGCGGGATGAGGTGACGGTTAGATTGGTACTATTTTGGCGGGCGTACGCCTTTTTGATCGCTTGGTGTTGCACTTTAAGTGATGTAAGGTGACAAAAAATTGTTTATTTAGCACAGTTTTTATTTTATTTTTTTGACGGCGTTAATCTGAGGGGTTTAGGTCTTGTGATATGTTTATATAGCCAGTCGACACGGATGCGGGGATACCTAATATGTCTTCTTTCTTTTATTTATTTAAGTTTTACACAATAATATCATTTTTGGAAAAAAAAAATCATGTTTTAGTGTCTCTATAGTCTGAGAGTCATAGTTTTTTTATTTTTTGGGCGATTGTCTTAGGTAGGGTATCATTTCTTGTGGGATGAGATGACGGTTTGATTGGAACTATTTTGGGGTGCAAATGACTTTTTGATTGCTTGCTATTACACTTTCTGTGATTTAAGGTGACAAAAAATGGCTTTTGTGACAATGTTTATATATATATTTTTTTTTACTGTGTTCACCTGAGGGGTTGGGTCATGTGGTATTTTTATAGAGTAGGTTCTTACTGATGCAGCGATTTCTAATACAGTTGTGTTCAAAATTATTCAACCCCCAATGCTGTAAAGGGTTTTATGGAATTTAGTGTACATTTGTAATTGTGTTCAGAATGAAATCTTACAAGGACTTTTTAAAGAACCAAATGCAACTGAAATGACATCAATTGTTTTTGTAATACAGTATTAAATGTTTTTTTTTGTGATTTTTTCATTGACACAATTATTTAACCCCTTAAAGACTACCACTCTTAAGAACAGAGGTTCATTCAAGTGTTTTCGATCAGGTATTGAAAACACCTGTGGATGTCAAGGAGCAGCAATCAAGCATCATAAGCACCAATTAGGCAGATTTAAAATGACTGTGATACTCAGCTCCTTCTAGACATTTACTGGTGTGTTTACAAACATGGTGAAGTCAAGAGAATGGTCCAGGAAGACAAGAGAAGAGGTGATTTCTCTTCACAAGAAGGGCAATGGCTATAAGAAGATTGCAAAGATGTTAAACATACCAAGAGACACCATAGGAAGCATCATTCGCAAATTCAAGGCAAAGGGCACTGTTGAAACGCTACCTGGTAGTGGCAGAAAGAAGATGCTGACTTCGACTGCTGTGCGCTACTTGAAGCGCAAAGTGGAGAAAAGTCCCCGTGTGACTGCTGAGGAACTGAAAAAAGATTTGTCAGATGCGGGTACTGAAGTTTCAGCTCAGACAATAAGGCGCACACTGCGTAATGAAGGCCTCCATGCCAGAACTCCCAGGCGCACCCCCTTGCTGTCTCCAAAGAATAAGAAGAGTCGACTGCAGTATGCCAAAAGTCATGTGGAGAAACCACAAAAGTTTTGGGATAGTGTTCTGTGGACTGATGAAACAAAATCAGAACTGTTTGGGCCCATGGATCAACGCTATGTTTGGAGGAGGAAGAACAAGGCCTATGAAGAAAAGAACACCTTGCCTACTGTGAAGCACGGCGGGGGGTCAATCATGCTTTGGGGCTGTTTTGCTTCTACAGGTACAGGGAAGCTTCAGCGTGTGCAAGGTACCATGAATTCTCTTCAGTACCAGGAGATATTGGATGAAAATGTGATGCAGTCCATCACAAACCTGAGGCTTGGGAGACGTTGGACCTTTCAACAGGACAATGATCCCAAGCATACCTCCAAGTCTGCAGCATGGTTGCAGATTAAAGGCTAGAACATTTTGAAGTGGCCATCGCAGTCACCAGACTTAAATCCGATTGAGAACCTCTGGTGGGACTTAAAAAAAGCAGTTGCAGCGCGCAAGCCTAAGAATGTGACTGAACTGGAGGCTTTTGCCCATGAAGAATGGGCGAAGATACCCGTAGATCGCTGCAAAACACTTGTGTCAAGCTAAGTACTAAGGATGAATGTCACTTGGGGGTTGAATAAAACTGATAATGATGTGAGCACAGAAAAGACATTTGTGGTTATTTCATTATAAATGTTATGTTATATTTGTCTGACTTACAAGTGCCTCTGTGATTTAATTGTAAACAAGATGACTGAAATGATCAAAATTAACGTCAAACTGGCCAAAACACTCAATGTCCGTGGGGGTTGAATAATTTTGAACACAACTGTATGTATACTTTTTTAAATTTATTTAAGTTTTACACAATAATATCATTTTTATAGAGCAGGTTCTTACTGACGCGGCGATACATAATATGTCTACTTTTTTATTTTACATTTAACACAAAAAAAAACATTTTTAAAACTAAAAAATCATGTTTTAGTCTGAGAGCCATAGTTTTTTTGTATTTTTGGGCGATTGTCTTAGGTAGAGGTTCATTTTTTGTGGGATGAGGTGACGGTCAGATTGGTACTATTTTGGGGGGCATGCGCCTTTTTTATCGCTTGGGGTTGCACTTTTAGTGATGTAAGGTGACAAAAAAATTGTTTATTTAGCACAGTTTTTTTTTTTTTGACGGTGTTCATCTGATGGGTTATGTGATATGTTTATAGAGCCGGTCGATACAGACGCGGCGATACATAATATGTTTCCCTACTATCGGGTCCCCGTCACAGCAGCACGGGGACCCGATGTCAGCTCCGATCCCTGTCCGACATCGCATGTGCCGCGGTCCGGGCTGACCACGGCACATCAAGGGTTAATGCGCCGACATCGGTGATTTCCCAATGCCGGCACATGCAGCAGGGGTCCGGCTGTCAGTGACTGCTAGACCCCTGCCGCTGAATGGGCGGGCGTAGCTCCTGCACCCGCCCGATCACCATGAAGTATATCACATTCAGTGATGACGTACATGTACATCGTCGGACGTGAAGACGTTAAATAGGTGTGTTTATTAAAATACCATATTTTTGGACTATAAAACATACCCCAGGATTAGACAACAGAAAATGAGAAAAAAAATCTTTTCTACTTATTAAACCTTCTGTGGTGATTTAATGAAGTAGAGAGGTCAAGGTCACTAATTTTGGGGTCTAGCATAGAGGGGATTTATAGTTTTAGTCAACTCTTGTTAACCTTAGGGTGTCATCTGCTGACCATTGAAATTAACAGCAATGGTGCACGTGGTTACCTCATTAACCACATCAGCCCCCCTAGCTTAAACACCCTTAATGACCAGGCCACTTTTTACAATTCTGCACTACACTACTTTCACCGTTTATTGCTCGGCCATACAACTTACCACCCAAATGAATTTTACCTCCTTTTCTTCTCACTAATAGAGCTTTCATTTGGTGCTATTTCTTTCTTGCTGACATTTTTACTTTTTTTGATATTTTACTTTTTTTTATGAAATTTTAGCAAAAAATGATATTTTTCACTTTATGTTGGAAAATTTATCAAATAAAACTACATTTCTCTAAAAAAATTTCTCTAAATTTATTGTTCTACATGTCTTTCATAAAAAAAAATGCAATAAGTGTATATTTATTGGTTTGGGTAAAAGTTATAGCGTTTACAAACTATGGTGCAAAAAAGTGAATTTCCGCACTTTGACTTTTTGAGCACCTGTCCTGTTTCCTGAGGTACTACAATGCCCAGACAGTAGAAATACCCCATAAATGACCCCATTTTCGAAAGTAGACACCCTAAGGTATTCACTGAGGGGCATAGTGAGTTCATGGAAGTTTTTATTTTTTGTCACAAGTTAGCGGAAATGGATTTTTTTTTTTTTTTTTACAAAGTCTCATATTCCACTAACTTGTGCCAAAAAATACAATTTTACATGAACTCACCATACCCCTCACAGAATACCTTGGGGTGTCTTCTTTCCGAAATGGGGTCACTTGTATGGTATTTTTACTGCCCTGGCATTTTAGGGGCCCCTAAACGTCAAAAGCAGTTTGGAATCCAAATGCGTAAAAATGTCCTGTAAAATCCTAAAGGTACTCATTGAATTTAGGGCCCATTTGCGCATCTTGGATGCAAAAAAGTGGCACACATGGGGTATCGCCGTACTCAGGAGAAGTAGGGCAATGTGTTTTGGGGTGTCTTTTTACATATACCCCTACTGGGTGTGAAAAATATCTCTGTAAAAGACAACTTTGTATAACATTTTTTAAAAAGTTGTCATTTACAGAGATATTTCTCTCACCCAGCATGGGTAAATGTAAAAATACACCCCAAAACACATTGACCTACTTCTCCTGAGTACGGCCATACCCCATGTGTGCCACTTTTTTGCATCCAAGATGCGCAAATGGGCCCTAAATCCAATGAGTACCTTTAGGATTTTACAGGACATTTTTACGCATTTGGATTCCAAACTGCTTTTGACGTTTAGGGGCCCCTAAAATGCCAGGGCAGTAAAAATACCACACAAGTGACCCCATTTCGGAAAGTAGACACCCCAAGGTATTCGCTGATGGGCATAGTGAGTTCATGGAAGTTTTTATTTTTTGGCACAAGTTAGCGGAAATGTTTTTTATTTTTTTTATTTTTTTATAAAAAGTCTCATATTCCACTAACTTGTGCCAAAAAATAAAATTTTACATGAACTCACCATACCCCTCACGGAATACCTTGGAGTGCCTTCTTTCTAATATGGGGTCACTTGTGTGGTATTTTTACTGCCCTGGCATTTTAGGGGCCCCTAAACGTCAGAAGCAGTTTGGAATCCATATGCGTAAAAAATGTCCTGTGAAATCCTAAAGGTACTCATTGGATTTAGGGCCCCTTTGCGCATCTTGGCTGCAAAAAAGTGGCACACATGGGGTATCGCCGTACTCGGGAGAAGTAGGGAAATGTGTTTTGGGGCGTATTTTTACCTATTCCCCTACTGGGTGTGAAAAATATCTCTGTAAATGACAACTTTGTATAAATTTTTTTTAAAAAGTTGTCATTTACAGAGATATTTTTCACACCCAGTATGGGTATATGTAAAAGTACACCCCAAAACACATTGCCCTACTTCTCCTGAGTACAGCGATACCACATGTGTGCCACTTTTGCAGCCAAGCTACGTAAATCGACCCTAAATCCAATGAGTACCTTTTAGGACGGTATTTTTACGCATTTTTCTTCTCACGCTTCAGGGCCCCTAAAATGCCAGGGCAGTATAAATGCTCCACATGTGACCACATTTTAGAAAGAAGACACCCCAAGGTATTCTGTGAGGGGCGAGTTCATAGAAGATTTTTTTTTTTGCACAAGTTAGCGGAATTTGATTTTTTTTTGCTTTTTCCACAAAGTCTCCCTTTCCGCTAACTTGTGACAAAAAGTTCAATCTTTCATGGACTCAATATGCCCCTCAGCGAATACCTTGGGGTGTCTTCTTTCCGAAATGGGGTCACATGTGAGGTTTTTGTACTGCCCTGGTATTTGAGGGTCTCCTCTGGGCTGAAAGAAAAAACGAACGGCACAGATTTCCTCATTCGCATCGATCGATGTGGATGAAAAAATCTCTGCCAAAAAATATGCAAGAAAAAAAAGAGGGGCCTGGCGATTGCCAGGACATAGGGGCTCTGCCCAAACATCCATACCCACTCAGCTCCTATGTCCTGGCAAACGTGATTTCTCCATTCACATCGATCAATCGATCGGTGTGGAGGAAGACATCTTTGCCAGATTTTTTGATACAAAGTGTTTGCCAAAGCATATGAACTCCAACACCTCTCCTCAGCTCATATGCCAGGGCAAACGTACCTGTCCTGCAGAGGAGAAATCTCGTCTTGCAGCGCCGCATACACCGACTTCACGTGTCTTCTGATAGCAGCGCAATGCTTCTCTCAGAATTCACATCAGTGCTGCCCGCGTTTTCGTCGGTTGGTCCGTTGGTCTACCTGGAAAATAAAGGGTGGTTATGGGGGAAAAAAAAAAAAAGAAGAAAAAACAGGCAGCAGGCACATAACTTGAACGTTGCAAACTTTATAAAACCAGAACATTGTAAAACATGAACATAAAAACCTGAACTAACTCAAGATTTTTCTTTCTTGCTACCTGTTTAATTTTTTTTTTTTTTACCATCTCACTCTTTATTTTCCTAGCAGAAACCTCTCCTTTCCCATGGGACTGTGTAAAGTGTAAATCACACAGAGATGGTGAGAAGTACACTATACACGTTATCCCAAGTGAAAGGAGAGGTTTCTACCGCTTCAAACTTCTGCTGTAGCACACCAGCACCGTTCCCTATGTGTTAGGGTCTCTCAAAACCTAGTGTCCTGAGAGACCCTAGAGCCTGAGTGGAAAAAAAACTACCTGTGTAGTGCTGTCCCTAGGTCCCTAAGTGTACCTGAGTGTGGTACTTCCAGAAACACTCTCCAAGGCATAGGGCAGGGTGGTCAGGACAGTCAGGACAGAAATAACGGGTGTCACGCCTTATTCCACTCCTGCTACAGACACGGCATCTTTTCCGGGGTGGCGGTTGGGTTGAGGTACCAGGCACAACGCTGGGGAAGTGCCGCTCGTGTAGACGGCTAACTACACTGGTGGTTGGAGCCACGGAACCTCCTGGATACAGGAGGTTCTCGATGATCTCTTCCTGGAATTTGAGGAAGGATCCCGTTCTCCCAGCCTTACTGTAGAGAACGTAACTGTTATATAGAGCCAATTGAATCAAATATACAGACACCTTCTTATACCAGCGTCTGGTCTTTCGGGAAATCAAATAAGGGGCCAACATCTGGTCGTTGAAGTCCACCCCTCCCATGTGGAGGTTATAGTCAAGGACCGAGAGGGGCTTTTCAACGACACTGGTTGCCCGTTCAATTTGGACTGTCGTGTCTGCGTGAATGGAGGAGAGCATGTAAACGTCACGCTTGTCTCTCCATTTCACCGCGAGCAGTTCTTCGTTACACAATGCAGCCCTCTGCCCCCTTGTAAGTCTGGTGGTAATGAGCCGTTGGGGGAAGCCCCGGTGACTAGGTCGCACGGTGCCGCAGCAGCCAATCTGTTCTAGGAACAAATGCCTGAAGAGGGCCACACTTGTGTAAAAGTTGTCCACATAAAGATGGTACCCCTTGCCGAATAAGGGTGACACCAAGTCCCAGACTATCTTCCCACTGCTCCCCAGGTAGTCAGGGCAACCGACCGGCTCCAGGGTCTGATCTTTTCCCTCATAGATCCGAAATTTGTGCGTATAGCCTGTGGCCCTTTCACAGAGCTTATACAATTTGACCCCATACCGGGCGCGCTTGCTTGGGATGTACTGCTTGAAGCCAAGGCGCCCGGTAAAATGTACAAGGGACTCGTCTACGCAGATGTTTTGTGCAGGGGTATACAAATCTGCAAATTTCTGGTTGAAATGGTCTATGAGGGGCCGAATTTTATGGAGCCGGTCAAAAGCTGGGTGGCCTCTGGGACGGGAGGTGGTGTTGTCACTAAAGTGCAGGAAACACAGGATGGTCTCAAAACGTGTCCTGGACATGGCAGCAGAGTACATGGGCATGTGATGAATTGGGTTCGTGGACCAATATGACCGCAATTCATGTTTTTTTGTAATGCCCATGCTGAGGAGAAGGCCCAGAAAAGTTCTAAATTCGGAAACTTGGACTGGTTTCCACCGGAAAGGCTGGGCATAAGAGCTTCCCGGGTTGTCGGTGATAAATTGAGTGGCATATCTGTTTGTTTCTGCCACGACTAGGTCATAGAGCTCCGCAGTGAAAAACAGCTCAAAAAACCCAGCGCCGATCCTATCTGAGCTGTTTCCACCCGAACTCCTGACTGGGCGGTGAAAGGGGGAACTAATGGTGCGGCTGAAGTTGGGGGCTGCCAATCAGGATTTGCCAGCACCTCAGGGACTCTAGGGGCTCTATGGGCCTGTCTGCGCGGTGGCTGCGACGGGGAAACTACTGCACATGCCACCGTACCAGCTTCTACTGCCCTTCTGGTGCTCGCCACTTCACCATGTTGTACGGCAGTGCTGGTAGAAGGTCCAGGACGGGCTGCGCTGCTGGTGTATGCCTCACCACGTAATCCGGCAGCGCCAGCCCCACTCTGCTGCCCTTGAAGCGGATCCTGCGCAACCTGCGGTCTAGCAACACAGGGCCGGGTACGCCTGGTTCTATCAGGGACCTCAACCTCCTCGTCCGAACTTTGGGTCAGACTGCCACTGCTCTCTACAGGTTCGTATTCTGACCCGCTAGATTCGTCAGATGAGGGTTCCCATTCCTCATCCGACTGGGTCAGAATCCTGTAGGCCTCTTCAGAGCAATACCCCTTGTTTGACATTTGGGCGTCTAAATTTAGGGGGTATTCCCTGAGACTACCCAAGAAAAAAAGCAAGCCTGTCTTACAATTGAGAGGGTAGCGAAGTACAGAAGCCGCTGTGATTGATAAAAAAGATGGGGTGGGCGTGGGTGAACGCAGGTGTGGGCGACCGATCAGGCCTGATCGGGCAAACACTGCGTTTTGGGTGGAGGGCGAACTAAGGTGACACTAGTACTATTATATATCTGACTGTGATCAGTTCTGATCACTTACAGATACTATAAAAGTACAAACGCTGATTAGCGCTACGCTAATCAGCGAACCAGTGACTGCGGTGCGGTGGGCTGGGCGCTAACGCTAACTACCTACCAAAGGGGCCTAAAGTAATCTAAACCTAAAAGTCAATCCTAGTGAAAAAAAAAAGTGACAGTTTACACTGATCACTTTTTTCCCTTTCACTAGATGATTGACAGGTGATGAAAGGGGTGATCAAGGGGTTAATTTGGGTGATGGAGGGCTGATCAGGGGCTAGTGTGTGGTGCTTGGGTGTACTCACAGTAAGGTGTGCTCTCTCCTGGGTCCAACCGACGAAAAGGACCCAGGAGAGGGCACAGAAGCCATTTAATCCATCATATTTACAAATATGATTGGTTAAATGGCTTCTCATTCGTTTTTTTAAAAGTCATCAGCCCGCCAGCGCTGCCGATTGGCTGGCAGGCTGATGACCAACTCTCCCTGCGCCTTTTGCCGTGCGCGATCTGCGCATGCGCGGGCGCATCTACGCGAAATCTCACGTCTCGCGAGATCACGCGTAGATGCGTCGGATCAGAAGAGCCCGGCCGCCCGCAGAACGCGATCCTGCGTACGGCGGTCCGGGAGAGGTTAAATGTACCTATCCAAGTACATGTGTCTTCTGTCATTGCTGTGTAGTGTCCTGTCATGCTTGTGCTGCTAGAGTATTTTTTTTTAGCAAATTTTTTTTACTCTCCAAAACGTTATACAAATACACACACAGCTCTTCAGTACACACATTATACACACATAGCTCTGCAGCACACACAAACACAGCCTTGTTACATACACAGCTGACTTATACACACACACAGCTGTGCAGCACATACAGCTCCAACACACCACACATCTGTAATAAAAAATAAATAAATCACATTTCCGTGCCCTTACAACCATTGTATATTCTTCCTTGTAGGGCTCCTCCTACTTGTGACATCATCAAAGTCCTGAAGCTGCAGTTGGTCGAAACTTTAATCTTCTTCCTTGCAGATTAGAATTAGTGATGAGCAGCATAGGCAATATTCGAATTCGCCATATTTTGCGAATTTTTTACCGAATATTTGCCATAAATTTGCAAATTTAAGAATTCGTGATCTCCAGCCATTATTTGCTTGATTGCAAAAATCGCCAATGTAATATATTCGCGATAAAAATTCTCGTTTAGAATATTCGCGATCAACACTAAGGGTTAGGGAACTTTCCTATTGGTTGCTAGGGATGTTGCTAAGTGCTGATACTCGCAATGAATTCGCGATAAATTCGCAATTAGAATTTTCGCGATCAACACTATTCGCGAATACTGTATTTGAAATATTCTTAAATTCTCGAAGTGGCTATATTTGCGATTAAAGTTCGCGATTCGAATATTCACGCTCAACACTAATTAGAATCCTTCGGGATAAGGAGGATGGTGTTTCTCACCATCCTGTCCATGATTGCTCACCCTCCTCCCATGCCTTTACTGATCACAATATTGGTGTCCGGCAGGGAGAGACAGAAGTGTACAGATGCAGACCTCTCTCACTGAACCTGCAAAGAGCTTAAGGCTACATGCACACGTTCAGGATTCATGTGCGGAGAATCCGCACTGAAATCCGTCGGTGTTCGCAGGCAAATCCGTGCGGTAAATCCGCATCAATAGGTGCGGATTTGCATGCGGATTTGCATGCGGATTTGCATGCGGATTTTCCGCATGCGGATCCGCATCAAAATCCGCACTGTGTGCGTGCACCATCCGGATTTTATCCTCCCCATTGAAGTGAATTGAGAAAATCCGCAAGATATCCGGACAGGAAAAAAAAAAAGAATTGACATGCTGCGGATTTTAAAATCCGCACCGCAGGTCAAAATCCGCGCTGAAAAAATCCGCATCGTGTGCATTGAGAATTTCAAATTCTCATACAATACAATGTACAAGATGTACGGTGCGGATTTTCCGCACGCAAATCCGCGCGGAAAATCCGCACGCAATCCTGATCGTGTGCATTCAGCCTTAGGAGCACTTTGTCGGATCATTAAGGAAGCAATGCTTTTGGTAGAATGTCGCACTCGTGTCCTATTATTTGGGTGCTCCAGTTGTGGGGTCCCAACCCCGTGGAAGACAGGGAATAAAATAAACTTAGGCACTCCTTAAGATTTGTTTGAAGTATTGTGTTGATTTTTATTTGGTTTTCACATGCAAGGCAACTTTATCGTGTACATGTGACGTTTCGGTCCTACTTGGACCTTTTTCAAACACTAGTTGCCATGGGAAGAGAAAGAGAATAGTGATTTGAGGAAGGTGAATTCTCACCATGTGGTCTTAGTCCAAGTAGGACCGAAACGTCACATGTACATGATAAAGGAGTGCCTAAGTTTATTCTATTCCCTGTCATTAAGGAAGCAGTCAGGGGCGTCTGGCACTGCTGACTACCCTGACTGCAGACTATAGGATGCAATCACTGCAAAAAGTGAGTCTTATAGTCAAAAAAATATGGTGGGTATTATTAACTGACCATTTTTCAATGACTCTTAATAAGCAAACACAGAATATATTAAGCCCTTCAACAGTCCCTAACTTTTCATATAACTTTGCATAAATCAATAGTGACCACAAGAAACTTTGTAATATGAAAAATGTCTAGTTCTCATGTTATCAGCTGTTTAGACTCCCCTTCACCTGTGTTATTGCTTTTCACTTTAAAAAATGCCTTAAATCCATCTAATGAGAGGGGAGGGAAGATGAATGAACAGTAGTGCAGTGAGACACAGACAAGCAGACTGCTGCAGCTACATGGGCTACGATTTAAACGTTCTAAGGGCTTTATTCACAACCATACAGATTAGTACTTCTCTGTAACGTCCTCCATGATTTTGGGATTGCTTATGAATTAGCAAGAGAAGGTTAGGAAGCAGATTCTCCTCTACTTTCTACGTGCAATGGATAGCGGCTTTTCTCTACCCACCGTCTCTGGGAGAACTGCAAACTAGACATTCAGTGTGCAGAGAGGAAAACTGCATAAAAATGCAAGATACAAGTCATACCATGGCCAGAAATAGTGTTAGAAACATAGAAACATAGAATGTGTCGGCAGATAAGAACCATTTGGCCCATATAGTCTGCCCAATATACTGAATACTATGAATAGCCCCAGGCCCTATCTTATATGAAGGATGGCCTTATGCCTATCCCATGCATGCTTAAACTCCTTCACTGTATTTGCAGCTACCACTTCTGCAAGAAGGCTATTCCATGCGTCCACTACTCTCTCAGTAAAGTAATTCTTCCTGATATTACTTTTAAACCTTTGCCCCTCTAATTTAAAACTATGTCCTCTTGTAGCAGTTTTTCTTCTTTTAAATATTCTCTCCTCTTTTACTGTGATGATTCCCTTTATGTATTTAAAAGTTTCTATCATATCCCCTCTGTCTCTTCTTGCTTCCAAGCTATACATGTTAAGGTCCTTTAACCTTTCCTGGTAAGTTTTGTCCTGCAATCCATGTACTAGTTTAGTAGCTCTTCTCTGAACTCTCTCCTTCTGCAGATATGGTCTCCAGTACTGCACACAATACTCCAAATGAGGTCTGACTAGTGCTCTGTAGAGCGGCACGAGCACCTCCCTCTTTCTACTGTTAATGCCTCTCCCTATACACCCAAGCATTCTGCTGGCATTACCTGCTGCTCTATGACATTGTCTGCCCACCTTTAGGTCGTCTGATATAATGCCCCCTAAATCCCTTTCCTCAGATACTGAGGTTAGTACTGTATCACTGATTTTATATTCTGCTCTTGGGTTTTTACGCCCCAGGTGCATTATCTTGCACTTATCGACATTAAATTTTAGTTGCCAGATTTTTGACCATTCCTCTAGTTTTCCTAAATCCTTTTCCATTTGGTGTATCCCTCCAGGAACATCAACCCTGTTACAAATCTTTGTGTCATCAGCAAAAAGACACACCTTACCATTGAGGCCTTCTGCAATTTCGCTGATAAAGATATTAAACAATATGGGTCCCAGAACAGATCCCTGAGGTACCCCACTGGTAACAATACCATGGTGTTATTCCTCATGTACACATACTGTACTACTGATTACTGCAAAGTTTGTAGAAAGGTTAGGTATGCTTTAAAGGGGATTGTCTCATTTGAGCATATGGCATTTATCATGTAGAGAAAGTAAATACAAGGAACTTACTAATGTATTGTGATTGTCCATATTGCCTCCTTTGCTGGCTGGATTCATTTTTCCATCACATTATACACTGCTTGTTTCCATGGTTACGACCACCCTGCAATCCATCAGTGGTGGCCATACCTGCATATTATAGGAAAAAGTGCCAGTCCCTCTGGTTGGTCGAGAGTGCAGGAGTGCGCATAGGCTGGTGGTTTTTCCTATAGTTTGCAAACACGGCCACGCTGCTGGATTGCAGGGTGGTCGTAACCCCTGCATATGAGCAGTGTATAATGTGATGGAAAAATGAGTCCAGCCAGCAATGGAGGCACTATGGACAATAACAATACATTAGTTAGTGCCTTGTATGAACTATGTCTACATGATAAATGCCATTTGCTGAAGTGAGACAACTGCTTTAAGGATCAGAATTGCCTTTTTTCTCCCTGCCTTTAAGAGCAATAATTCTTTACATTTTCCATTTATATATCCATCTGGGGGTCTGGGGGCTTACCATAGTTGGTAGAGGCAAACAGGGGGAAATTTAAAAAATGCAATCCCACAGTTTATTATTTTTTTTTGTGCTAATGGCATTCACTGTCTACTAAAAATGGTATGATGACTTTTTCTGTGGAGAGGGTGGTTACAGTGATATCAAATTTATATAGTTTCTATTATGTTTTACAATTTTTTTAAATGTTTTTCTTTGCATTTTCTTTGCATATATTTCTGTCTCAGAGCTGTGTCAGGGCTCCTTTTTTTGCAGGGCGAGATGTCCTTTTATTGCGGCTCTGATTGGAGTACGGAGCCCACTCCCTCTGTTCAACCCCTCAGATGCTGTGGTTGCTATTGACCCCAGCATCTGAGGGGTGAAATGACTAAGATCTGAGTCATCTTCTATCCTAGTCACTGCCAGCAGGTGTCTGCTATATGGAGTGAGCTTAGCTCGTGAGCCTGCTCCGTACAATCCCTTAACGCATATGACGTATATGTATGTGAATGTGCGTTAAGGAGTTAAGCCTACATATTTCCTTTATGTATCTTTATCATTCATTATGGTTTTCCAATATGTCTATAAAAAATGTTAGATGTCTGTGATAAGTTATCCAGAAAAAAGAAAAAATTCTGGTTGGCAACCCTGCCTGGAGGTTGGGAAAAAGTGATAACAAAAGCGGTCAATAGTCAATTCATACCTTTCCCATACCTATTTAACCAATGATTGTCTGCTATTCTATTGTAGTGAACTCATTAATAGTGTTGAGCGCGAATATTCGAATTGTTAATTTTTAGCTCGAATATCGGCACTTTGAGAATTCGCAAATATTTCGAATATAGTGATATATATTCGTTAAAATTAATATTCATCTTTTTTTTTTCATCTGAACACATTACCTGCCTGCTGCTTGCTTGTAGGCCAATGTGAGAATGCAATATCGTAGTCTGTAGTGAATATTCTTCATTATTTAATTTATTTCATTTTATGCGAAAAATCGTCAATGTAATATGCGCGTTAATCGAGTAAGTGCAGGTTATAGGATACTTTCCTACTGGGTTGGCTTGCTAGAATTCGCAGATATGTGGAATATAGGGTGATATATTCTTAAAAACGAATAATAGTCTTTTTTATTTCATCTGAACCCATTACATTTACTAATGGGTTCAGATGAAAAAAAACAAAAAACACGAATATTCGTTTTTATGAATATATATCACACTATATTCTACATATTCGCGAATTCTAGCAAGCCAACCCAATATGAAAGTTGCCTATAACCTGCTCTTACTCGATTAACTCACATATTACATTGCCGATTTTTCGTATACAAGAGAATAATCTCGAATATGAATATTCGGGAATATTCTACCACGTATTCGTGAAATATTGCAAATTAGAATATTGTCTCTGCCGCTCATCACTACTCATTAAAAGACGTTCAGTTGAGTGAACAATAAATTTTGAATAATTATTGAGACGACAAAGTTGTTTGTGCCTATTTGTCTGTACTCACTGTTCGGCCGCGTACAGTGATCGTATTGACGATCTACTTTAGTATTATAGTTACATTCGGTGCAGCTGAAGAAGTAGAACTGAGATTGTAAGAAATATTTACTAGGTATCAAGGGTTACACAGTAACATAGTTTGTAAGGCTGAAAAAAGACATCTGTCCATCCACTTCAGCCTGTTATCCTGCAAGTTGATCCAGGGTTAGTTATCAATTTCTTTTCAATTACTTATACACCTTTAATAGCAGTTGGCCAAACTCTCTATTCCTCTCGACTCCCACATACACATGTATGTTAAGTCTGGCCAAGTGCATATGTGTTTTCAAAGGGCTGAGTGAAGTAAGTCGCTGCCAGACACATCTAGTTGCAGCATTTCTCCCATGAGAACAAAGATCGGCCAACTTGAAATTCAACATCCTTGATCCTCCCCCTTCCCAGCATAAATCCATTCGCAACAATGGGGCTCACAATCTAATTTCAATATATAACAAAACAATCCAGTTTCTTTGGAATCTGATAAATGTATCTGTATCATTTAAAAATACACATATTTCTGTATCTTGCAAAGATACATATTCTGACGAGCATTCAGTTTTGCAGTACAGCTCCATGGGTGGATCTCATTCTTTTCTATGGTATTCAGACTGATGTTAAAGGGATATTCTGGTTGTGAGAAGTTAACTGTAAGATTGGTTGGGGTACTACCGCTGGGACCTCTGCCAGTCTCTATAACTGGGAACCAGTACCTCAGAGGTCAGGCATGCCTACTGCTCCTCCTCAAGCTCCATTCATCTCTATGGGAGTTCTAGAAATAGCCAAGCACTGTGCTCGGCTGCCTCTGGATTTCCCATAAAGATGAATGGAGGGGCAATGCACATGCCCAATCTGCCTCTTTGTTTATTTTGGAAGGCTCTGAGGGGTATGGGGTCTGACGTTCTCATGATCTGTGGGGTTCCCAGTGGTAGTACACTCGTTGATCAAATAGTGCCTTCTCACAGTTGAAATACCCCTTCAAAGGTTTGAAGTGGACTTGGTCTAAAGGCCCTTTTACACTTGTAGATTTATTAGACGATTGTCAGGAAGGAAGCGTTACTACCCGACAATCGCCTGCTCATCGGTGAAGGAGGGTGTTGCAATTACATGCAGCGATCCCCTCCACAGTATGGGGAGGAGCGATCACTAGTGCCATCGCTTGTTAGTGAATATCTGGCCAGTGTAAAGGGGTCTTTAGCTACTCAGAAGATCTCTACCTATTTGTAGGTTAGCTAGACCTATTACTATCGATTTGACTATTTTTCAACTTATTAACTCAGAAATGTCTGTGTAACTCACCAGTATGACCTTTTTTAGTTGATGCTAATGACTGCCATCATTATTTCTATTAGTCTGACATGCTAAACCAGGTTTTGTCAGACAGACGCTATTGTGGACATTGGACATGTTAATAGCAGTATTATCATGACCGCCTAGACTATATGCACTAGGAAGACTTGCTTGAATTTTATGTATTTATGGTTACTGTGTAGCAAAGCTGGTTTTGTAACAATCCATTCCTTCTTTGCCATCGCTTTTCAATTCCTAAAACAGAAGGTCTCAGCCCCAGAAGTCTAAACCTGTTATTTCACAGTTTTTATGTCAGGGTGATAGCATAATAGCTTTTGTGACCTTTGAACTCACCCATAACAACTTTAGCTATAACATATATATAGGTATTGATTTCTGAACACTACAGTGCCTGACAGAACAGAATTCTACACCCTTCACAGTCTTGGACATCTTCAAACTGGCATCCAATATGTACCAGAAGGATAGAAATATATTCCATACTAGTACATAACATATAATGTTACTTTCGTTTATTCTATACATAGACTAGAAAAAGTTGTAAACTGTTTTATGCCATATAGAAGAAAATTGACCACACTAAATGCATTTGGAGTTGATATGTATATCATATATACAGGGGTGCTTCTATCCTTTCAGCTGCCTGAGGCAAAAATTGAAATGGGCCCTCCTCCATGTCAAATTCTCAATCCAACCCCTCCCCCTCAACCCTACTGCTAAAGACATACATACAGGACTATAGAGCACTACATACAGTGCCTATCACATTCAGTGATATCTCCTCTGATGTAGACGTTCTTTTTCCTCATAGTCTCCATTTGGACCACACAACTCATGATGGCATCATTCAGCCCCGTCTTGTCTCTTGTCTCTCGCTCTCCATATATATATATAGACATTACTCAGAAAAATTTGGGGATATTTGGCTTTCAGGTGAAATTTATGGAAACCTAAAAAGTTAACGGTACAGTGATATTAGCTCATGAAAGTAGGAGCATGCAATAGTGATTTCGTCATCTCAAACAATTTATTGAAACAAAAGCCAACAACAGACCTGGGTATACCCCCACAAAAAATGTCAATGTCTTAATAACTTGTCATGTGGCCTTGAGCATCAATTACAGCTTGACAGCGGAGTCTCATGCTGTTCACAAGTTGACTTACTGTCTGGGGAGGCATGGCATCCCACTCTTCTTGATGGGCGGCCTTCAGGTTGTTGAGATTCTGGGGTACAGAGTTACGAGCCTCTACATGGTGAGTCAGCTGATTCCATAGATTTTCAAAGGCATTCAGGTCTGGAGAAAGTGCAGGCCACTCCATTTGAGGTGCCCCAGTCTTCCGCAGCCGTTACCTAATGATGAAACTTTGATGAGCTGGCGCATTGCTCTCCCTGAAGATGAAATAAGGCCTATGTTGTCACAATGACTGGATTAATGACTTTATTCAAGTAGTATGGGCTTGACACTGTACCACTCACAAAGTGTGTAGGGCAGTTCTTTATGGACTAGACACACCTGACCAGAATGTAACACCACCACCACCAAAGGCTCATCTGGTGACAACATTGGCTGATGCATAGGGCTCTCCTTGACGTTTCCAACATCGTTGGCGGCCATCATTTCTGCTCAGCATGAATCGACTTTCATCAGTGGACAGCACTGAGGCCAACTGGTCCCTCGTCCAGATTAGTTGCTCCCTGGCCCATGCGAGATGATGATGCCTGTGCCTGGTGGTGTGGTTGGATTCCCTTTTCGGTCGTCTGGCATGCAGACAATGCTGATGTAAATGATTTTGAATGGTCTGACGTGACACTTGGGTGCCTCTCACCTCCCTTATATGTGCCTGGAGTTGTGTGGCATTCATCATCTGGTTTCGCATGGTATTGTTCGCAATGAGGTGGTCATCAGTGTGGGATGTGGCCAAAGGACATCCACTTCTATACCTTTATGTGAATCTTGCAGTCTCTCTGTATCTCTGTTGCAACCTGCTGGTGACACTCTGTGACACTCTAAGCTCAGTGGCCACTTCCGTCTGAGAACATCCTGCTTGAAGCCTTACAATGGCGAGGTACTGTTGATCAATTGTTAGGTGTCATCTTGGTTTCATGATGTCAAAATATGAACAGCATGATGAGGAGGACTGTTTAAATACCAATTCTAATTGAAGCAGGAAATGTATTGGGCAATTCATGGATCAAATACCTGTTGTAAATTTTGCTATAAAGCTCCTTGTTAGAGAACAGCAAGTTGTGCAAAAAAAACTGAAACATTGAACAGTTGGACTTGTACATTAAAAAGTTCAGAGAAGGTCACTTTAAGTTCACCTAAAAAGGTTAGAGTGCATTTTAGGTTCATCCTGAAATTTCACCCACAAACCAAATATCCCTAACTTTTTGTGAGTAGTTTATATGCCTCTGTAGTGCTAGTATATAATGCTACTCTGCCCCCTATAGTGCCATCATATATATGCCCCCCTAGCCCTATAGTGCCTATATATATATAAATATATATGTATATATATATATATATATATATATATATATCGCTGCCCCCCTATACAGGCAGTCCACATGACATCCCTGCCCCTGCCTATGAGGCTGAACTGCAGCAAATGTTCAAACGTAGTACCTGCACCCCACCAATCAAAACATCTGGCAGGTCTATGACATGTTTGAGTCTTTCCTGAATAATACCTTTTCATGTGAAATAAGTAAAGGTTTAATGCAGTTTTTCAGAGTTAAAAAAAGCAGCATAAGTAAGTCAAAGTCCCCTTGCTATTGATAGGGTAAACAATTAGATGTGTTTGCGAAAACAAAATCATGTTGAACCCATACACATTTTAGGGTATGTAAATGACCTTTAGTTTTTAGCGCTGATTTTGATGCATTTCTACCTCAAAATTAGTTATTAAATGCACCTCAAAACAGCCTCCTATTCATATCAAGCACCACGTGGAAAAGAAAGAAGCGTGGAATCCATTGAAATGAATGGGAGGCATCGAAAAACTCCATACGTCTGTGCATTTTTTTGTGTGCATTTTCTGAATGCTTTTTGGCATGGATATACAAAAAGGCAGTTTTGTATTGAAGTAAACACCCACTGGTATAAAAAAAAAATTGTGTGAAAAATGTACCAAAAATGGAAAACCAAAAAGAAAAATGCGCAAAACAAATTGCTGAAAAAAAAAAAAAGTGGATTCCACATTGAAATTTGTAGATGGATTTTCCAAATCAGTCTTTATTTTACATTTGCGTTCGATCCACATTTTTTGCGGGTAGCACACAGGCTCATTAAATTCTATAGGTCAAACTTTTTTAAAGTTCAATCTTTTTTTGCAAAGGTTGTCACTTTAAATGGGCTCCAAAATTTTTCTTTTAATCATGTTTATTGTACTTAGCCACATTTACTCACTGGCACATACACTCACCTAAAGAATTATTAGGAACACCATACTAATACAGTGTTGGACCCCCTTTTGCCTTCAGAACTGCCTTAATTCTACGTGGCATTGATTCAACAAGGTGCTGATAGCATTCTTTAGAAATGTTGGCCCATATTGATAGGATAGCATCTTGCAGTTGATGGAGATTTGAGGGATGCACATCCAGGGCACGAAGCTCCCGTTCCACCACATCCCAAAGATGCTCTATAGGGTTGAGATCTGGTGACTGTGGGGGCCATTTTAGTACAGTGAACTCATTGTCATGTTCAAGAAACCAATTTGAAATGATTCGAGCTTTGTGACATGGTGCATTATCCTGCGTGAAGTAGCCATCAGAGGATGGGTACATGGTGGTCATGAAGGGATGGACATGGTAAGAAACAATGCTCAGGTAGACCGTGGCATTTAAACGATGCCCAATTGGCACTAAGGGGCCTAAAGTGTGCCCAGAAAACATCCCCCACACCATTACACCACCACCACCAGCCTGCACAGTGGTAACAAGGCATGATGGATACATGTTCTCATTCTGTTTACGCCAAATTCGGACTCTATTATTTGAATGTCTCAACAGAAATCGAGACTCCTCAGACCAGGCAACATTTTTCCAGTCTTCAACAGTCCAATTTTGGTGAGCTCATGCAAATTGTAGCCTATTTTTCCTATTTGTAGTGAAGATGAGTGGTACCCGGTGGGGTTTTCTGCTGTTGTAGCCCATCCACCTCAAGGTTGGGCATGTTGTGGCTTCACAAATGCTTTGCTGCATACCTCGGTTGTAACGAGTGGTTATTTCAGTCAACGTTGCTCTTCTATCAGCTTTAATCAGTCGGCCCATTCTCCTCTGACCTCTAGCATCAACAAGGCATTTTTGCCCACAGGACTGCTGCATACTGGATGTTTTTCCCTTTTCACACCATTCTTTGTAAACCCTAGAAATGGTTGTGCGTGAAAATCCCAGTAACTGAGCAGAATGTGAAATACTCAGACTGGCCCGTCTGGCACCAACAACCATGCCACGCTCAAAATTGCTTAAATCACCTTTCTTTCCCATTCTGACATTCAGTTTGGAGTTCAGGAGATTGTCTTGACCAGGATCACACCCCTAAATACATTGAAGCAACTGCCATGTGATTGGTTGACTAGATAATTGCATTAATGAGAAATAGAACAGGTGTTCCTGATAATTCTTTAGGTGAGTGTATTCACATATATAAATACTAATGCAGGAGATATTTCTAGTTCTAGGCTTGTCCTGGTGGAGCACAGAATTTATGTCTGTGTGATAACCTGTAGGGGCCATGGTGAGTAACTGCATTACAAACCACCACAGAAACTGGCACACCATTGATGTAATGTCACTCTTGATAAACCAGCTGTTATATAACAAGGGTCCCACATACTTTTCTTATACAGGGGCCGTTATACTGTCTATGCCTGCTTCTTATTCAGTGCCCCTGTCAACATCACCTCTCTTTCTCAATGACTCTTTAACGCCTTAAAGACAATCTGTCACCAGGTACCTGTAACTAAATCCAGCCATATGTTCAGATATGCACTGGTAAGCATAGTGTAATACTCTTTCTTCCATCCTTACTTGTGCACCCAATTCAGAGAAAGAATGCATTTAATTTTATGCTAACTAGTCCCTGGGTGGAACAAGGGAGGTTGCACCTCATTGTACCTGAGGCTCTGCTCACTTGCCTTGATGTCTGTGCCCCCACTGTGTTAACTGACAGGGCAAGCAGTGCTACAGGGGGGCACTATAAGGACTGGAGGCATTATAAGGGGCACTATAAGGACTAGGGGCACTATACGAGTGCACTATAAGTATTGGGGGCATGACAGGGGAACATTATAATACTGGGGGCACTGCAGAGGGGCATTATATCTACTACAGGCACTACTGGGATATTTAAACTACTGGAGTGCTATATAATTCAAGATTTTTTATACTATTTTTGTGGCATAAAATCATTAATAAATTTGCCCTAACATTAATAGAAAACTAATTGTTAAACATTTTTTTAGCTCGTTTTTGTTTTCAATTTTGTCAGTACTGTTTCATTGAAAACTAAGTACAAAATATTGTCCTTCTGTAGCAGTAATCAATAAGGATTCATATTACAATGGTGGCAGAACCCAGAGTTTAACATCAACGGTGCTGATAATAATATCAACTTTGATATTTAATTGTATGGTGTCAATTGACTTAGCACAATAAAATATTCTTAATGTTTATCTCCAGGTTCCATTAGCACAGCTGTATGAAGCTGTACTTTCCTGATTTTCAGATCACCATCTAATTCATTAGAATAATAGCTGGAGGAATGGAATGACTGACAAAATGACAGCTCCATTGTTCTCTTGATTGGCCAATATGAACTCACAAACAGAGGAGCACTGCATTCATTAATATAATCTAAGAAGACCTGACTAGCTACAATACTGGGATAGCACACTGGGAAAACATGGTTCCAACTGTATACACTGTAATTCTTTCCAGATAACAATGTATGGATTTAGGCATTGGTGGTAGTTATTGTCCTCTTCCCCCTCTATCTATCTCAAGTCTCTTCCAGTAGAATCTATGGCAAGCAATACTATTCTTTCTATGGGGGCTGTAATGTCCACTGAGGGATACAGGGTTTCAGAGATACGACTGACCAGATAATGTCCATGTGTGAAGTGCCTTAACAGTGTTCCTCATAGCAGTAAAGTCTTAATAGCTTTTGGTAGCAGGTTGCCTTACTGACCCCAATGCTTGGCCATGCAGACTTCCTTCTCTCCTTCTGTAGATCATACAGAGATCCGTGAGCCTCTAGCTTTCTGGGCCTAAGAAGAGGGACCATAATGCTGCCTGTGGGAGCCGGTATAGAGGATGAGAGTGGTAGTGGCCCTGATGTAGTGCAGATGTGTCACAGTGTCCTACCTTAGTCCGATGCTCACTGGGGTCCATTGCAGTGAAAGTTGTATCACTGAATAAAGAAGCTAGAAAGGAATGTAACAAAGTCCTTTTACTAAGTGCAACAGAGAACATTAGAATACAAACAGTAGCAACAGACTTTAGTGCAATTCTTTTCTGGCACTAGCAAGGATATTGAGGCAGGTTGGTTGGTGGTGATTCGGCACTTAGATAATACTGGCTTAGTGGTAGTTTGGTGATGAGGGGGTCTTTGGCCCTTTTTCTCTCACTTCACCGCAGCGTATGTAGAAGTGGAATATAGCAGGTCACTCTGCTGTCTCTAATACTCTCAAGGCTTGACTTGATAATGGTTCTCTTTGGAGTAATCTATAACAGGAGTAGGAGCAAGGCAAGCTACGTCCTCTCCACATAAGACCTCTCCTCTCCTTGACAGGAAGCAGAACCAGCCCACTCCTTCCGAGACGGGAGGAACAGGGTTTAACTCTGTTCTTACCAACCCTTGTCATATCTTCCTTGCTTATAGTAATAGCCAAGGAACAAACAGTGAGATACAATGCATAACAATAAACGGTTTAGAATACCCCTACTCTGGGGTACTACAATAAGTCACATCTTCCACTCTCCACAAACTCCCGGCTAGACTGACCTAATGTTAGGGATGGGGCCAGCGCACACCTTAACTCTTACAAGGGCAGAGCCAAGATTATTAACCCTGGCAGTGTCATCTATACATAGTTATGCTGAAAATATATAACAGTATATTACATAACAAAGTATTTACAGATACCCTCTGGTTAGGGCTACTGCACCTACTCAGTTAATCACGTCATTTTGTGTATGTCAAACCAGGACCAGATAGCAAAGACCAGTGGAGAACTGGTCAGTGTCAGAATGGCAAAAGTGGGGGCTAGTGAGATTGTGAATGCTCATTATGCCTAATAGACTCTCTGTCATTTAAAGGCTTCCTGCACACGACCGTATGGTTTTACGGTCCATTTTAAACGGATCAGTTTTTCCATTTTTTTTGTTTTAGTAGTGTTTCTGTTTCCGGTCCGCTTTCATTCCGTTTTGCAGTTCCGTTTTTCCTTTTGGTTTCTATTTGTAATCCATTTTTTGTGGATCGCAAACGGAAATGGAAGCATACGATAATGTTTAAACAGTAAGTACATAAAGAAATTGGGCTGGGCTTAAAATTTTCAATAGATGGTTCTGCAAAAATGGAACGGATACGGAAGACATACAGATGCATTCCGTATGCATTCCGTTTTTTTTGTGGAACCATTGACTTGAATGGAGCCACGGAACGTGATTTGCGGGCAATAATAGGACATGTTCTATCTTTGAACGGAACGGAAATACGGAAACATGGAAACGGAATGCATACAGAGTACCTTCCGTTGTTTTTGCGAACCCATTGAAATGAATGGTTCCGCATATGGACCGCAAATGGACCACAAAGAAACGGAACGGAAACAGAAAAAAAATACGGTCGTGTGTAGGAGGTCTAACTGTAACTAACATAATACAATGCAATACAGAGGTATTGCAATGTATGAAATAGGCAAACAGAAGGTCGCAGGTTCAAGTTCCCTTCTAGGATATAGAATAAAAAATGTAAAGAATTTTAAAAAAAAGTGTTTTTGAAAAAAAAAAACATTTTCAAGTAAAAAAACAGCAACCTGAATTACAAACTCACACAGCTTATTGATAGAAAAAATAAAATCTTATGGGTGTGTGAATGTGGCTATACAAAATCAAATTATTTTCAACATAAAGAGCTTGTAATTGTACAAAAGTAGAAAAACATAAAAAAAAAAAAAAAAATGGTATTGGTATAATCATACTGACATGCAGAATAAAGTTATAATGTCAATTATACCATACGTTAAATGCCATACAATAAACAAGCCCTCATACAGCTTTGCCTTCAGAAAACTAAGAAAGTCAAGGCTTTTAAAATGCTGAGATAAAAAAGAAATGCCTTGTCCTGAAGTCCTGTCGTTAAATGGACACCTGACAGAAATTTGTATTTTTTATGCTCCATATTCATAATAAACTGTTAAAGAATATTTTTCCTTTTTTTTTATTTGGTAGTGCGATACCATTGAAAATTGAATATAAAATATTGTCCTTCTGTAGCAGTCAGCACAGAGCGCTAAAACCCCTATATGGATAGGGATCTTATCATTATTTTACTGCTGTGGTGATGATTTTTTCTTATCTGCTAGTAAAACAGTATATGTAGAATTTAGGATGACAATATGACAGCCCTATTGTTCTCTTGATAGGCCTAAACAAAGATATCCACAGAAGAACATTGCACTTTGTGTTTATTTTACATTTTAGTTCCCTATTGCATTACCTTTATTTTATAAAAAGCACATTAAAATAGTACCAATGTTTATTTTCAAGGTTTCATATGTTTTTGTATACTACATTTTAAATATATTAACTTTTATCTGGGCAGCAGAGCCAGTCTGGTAGATTCTATATGCAAGCCGGTGGTGTGTCTAATTTTGCATTTCTTTGATATCATACGTGACTTTGCTGTGTGCATGAGGCGTAAAGAGCACTTCTCAAGAGAGAGACAGGGAGAATACAAAAGTGACAAGCACGTGTGGATGTGTTTGTGAGTACCTACATGAGCGTGCATCGTTTGTTGCAGAGTAAGCATATTGTTGAAACTAGATAGCAAGGTATTATTTTTGTTCATGAATAAGTGCATATCATATAAGTCTCATATTTCATAAAATTTAATAACAACACGGAACTCCAATGATTTCTTTATGTAAAGAATTTTTTTTTTCTTTTTCATAAAGGCCACCATCATATTTCATAGACGCTAGTTACTATTTCACACATCAGAAAGCTTATACACAGCAGAAATAAGTTATATTTGCATTTTCAATATGAATCTGCACACATTCCATTTAGGACTGTTTGTAGCACCCCCAAGTCAGAGCAATGTGTGGGACTGACCTGGGGAATGCCAGTGATGGAGAGGCCGGCACGCTGTTCCTCTGGGGCACTCTCTGGGTTCTGAAGGGACACAGCCAAGTGCAATGTGAGGTGCCCTTGGTGTTGTAGTTTAACGTGCCTATGGCTAAGTCCCTGATGTTTCGTGACGCCAGTGCCAGTAAACGGTGGCACACCGTATTTACAGTAGGAATAATAGAGGTGCAGACTTGTAGCTTGAAACAGAATTCCAACTTTACTGAAACAGTGGTAATACAGAAGGCACTCTCTTAAAACAGTTCTTGTTGCAGACAATAGGCTTTGGTACAGTCTAGTTACAGCAGGCTTATATCCAGCAATTGAAACAGAGGGTTAAATAACAGGACTTTGAATTGCAGGTGAACCTTACTTTCTTCCTGGCTTGTCCTGACTGGCAATTATTCTTCAAGGCCCCAATGCCCTACTTCTGGCTTATATCCTTGAATCTCCAGTTTGCAGTGTACCTCCTCTGACATTACAGTACCTCTTGCTCTAGGGATTGCCTCAGCTTAGCTCCTGCTGATCTGCCTAGGCCTGTGACATGTGGCCTTCACAGACTCCAGGGTCTGCACAACCTCTAGCCTGCCCTGACTGGGCCTTATATAGACTAGGGCTCCCTAGCTCCCTCTAGTGACTAGAGCTGGAATGAAATCCCTAGCAGGCCTGCACATGGCACATTTCACAGTAACAGGGAATTAAATACCATTACATTACATTGCATTTTAAGAATAGGACATATACCAGCCTCCCCATGAATGAGAGGAACGACAGCATACAAGTGACCCTTCTGTAGTGACGGGTATTACAACTCCCGTACACTACATACCCCGCTGCTTTAAGCTGAGTACGACCTCGTACTCCAACAGGGCACCGCCCGTCTGGAATTTTCACCTGAAAGAGAAAAAGAAAACATGCAGGCATACATACTCATCAGTAATCAATTCCATCTGCATTGACAATTATTATCAGGTCCAGCTGGTAACGGAGAAGGGCGGTGACAATGGGCGTCGTCCTCTGCTTGCAGGCTGTTAATGCAGAACTGTGATGCTGACCTGGTACAGCAAATCAATAGTTAACACCAGGATAGTCCATAAGAGAATGCCTGAGTCCATAATAAGAACATAATAAAACATCACATAGTCCATATGAAAATGCATAAGTCCATAATAAGAACATATCACAGAGGCTCGCACACAGGGAGTCCATCTCTGGGCACAAACTTAAAAAGGATGATGCTCACACAGAGGTTTCCTGTCGGGAAACACTTCCAGTACAGTCATAGTTTTCAAAGCGTACTGGTAAGCGCCCCCTTGTAGACCGGGTAGACCTCCTCTTGTCCGGGTACAGGGGGACAATAAGGATCCACGTCAGTGGGACCCCTTTCAGTAGCACCCTGATCGGGGCCTGCTACGGTTGCAGGTTCAGCAGGTGCCGGGGCAGGCACCCCAAAGTTTAACCAGGGTGTAAGGAACCAGTGAAGCGGCTCAGGATCATTCAGCAAGTCCGCTATGGCCTGCATAGGTTCAGCAGGCCGAGCAATGGAATCTGACTCAGAAGACTTGGATCCGGAATCTCCAACGACAGTCTCCTTGTCAATACAGAGTTTTAGGCGGTTCCTGTGAACAATTTGGGGACCCTTACCCTCTCTGGTGACCTCATAGGTATGAGTTTCAGCATTAGGGATGGCAGATACAAGATAGGGAGTCCTCTCCCATTTACTGTCCAGTTTACTGGTGCGGTGATTGTTCTTTAACCACACGGTATCCCCCACAGCCAAGAAGCTCTGCATGGGCCGCCAAATCATAGTCTTTTTGTTGTCGCTCCCGGGCACCTTCCATGCGCTCCTGGACAATTTCTTTGGCATTAAGCAAGCGCCTTTGATGTTCCGTTACCCAGTCAGTTTTAGGCAGGGGATTAATGTCATCCAGCACTTGTACATCCAGGGAATGATCTGCAGGCAGTTTACCCTGACGCCCAAACAACAGGTAGAAAGGAGTGTATCCAGTGGAACAATGGATAGTATTATTGTACGTATACATGAGCTGTGGTAGCAGGTTAGGCCAATCTCCTCTGGTCTCAGGGGGCACGGCTCTCAACATTTCAATCAAGGTCTGATTCATCTTCTCACAGAGTCCATTACCTTGTGGATGATAGGCCGTGGTCCGGACCTTTTGGTCAATAATAGTCATAGCATGGGTATACCCTGAGTGACTGGGCTCTAACTTTACGTGATCAATAGCAACCAGTTCAAGAGGGGCGGTACTTATAATAGGGTGCAGCGGTGCTCTCTGATCATGGTGTTCACCTCTCTTCAGGGCACAGGCTGTACATTCCCGACACCACCTCTCAATGTCCTCTCTGATTCCAACCCAGTAGAACCGCCTACGGACAGTGGCCTCAGTCTTCTGAACCCCAAAATGTCCAGACCTGTCATGATACATTTCTAAAACCATACCTGCATCACGACGTGGGATAAGGATCTGGTGCACTCTGTCATTTGACACTGGATCCAGGCTTCGTCGCAGCAACAGGCCTTTTCGAAGGAACAGTTGTTGACGTTGCCTCCACAATTTAATGAGTTCTGGGTCTGCGGTCTTTCGCCAAATTCTTTCAGGGGTTCTGCCACTGATGAAGAAGTCCAGCAGTTCACCGAGAACTCTACTCTCTGATTGCAACTTAATCCACTTTTCCTCTCTGGATGCAGGCTTATCAAAGGATGGAGGGTCAGAGGTTCCACTGTTGGCAGCTTGAGCTTGGTCCTGTTGAGCAAACCGGTTATAAAATGCTGGCATCTCCACATCTTCCCAGGCATCCCGTATGTCATCTGGTGCTATTTCAGTGGGGAGCCTTGACAGGGCATCAGCATTATCGTTTGAACGGCCAGCCCGGTATTTTACAGTGAAGTCGTAATTAGCAAGGCGGGAGGCCCATCTCTGTTCTAAGGCCCCCAGTTTAGCGGTATTCAGGTGAGCCAGAGGATTGTTATCAGTGAATGCAATAAATGGAGTGGCAGCCAAATAGTCTTTGAATTTTTCTGTTACCGCCCACACTAAGGCCAGAAACTCTAATTTAAAAGAACTATAATTCTGATCATTCTTTTCGGCTCCCTTTAAGGACCGGCTGGCGTAAGCTATCACTCTCTCTCTTCCCTCTTGCACTTGAGCCAGCACTGCTCCCAGGCCTTTCTTACTGGCATCTGTGTAAAGGTGAAATGGCTTACTGTAATCTGGGTACCCCAGCACAGGAGGTTCAGTCAACTTTTTCTTTAACAACTGAAATGCAACCTCCCTCTCTTCATTCCATTCAATGGGGACAGGAGTCTTTGGGCTCTTTTTGGTTGCCCCTCAGGAGTTCCTGGATTGGATCCGCTATTTGAGCGAAGTGGGGGATAAAGCGCCGGTAGTAGCCAGCGAAGCTAAGGAAGCTCCTCACTTCCTTCACTGTAGTGGGGACCGGCCAATTTCGGACAGCAGCCAGCTTATCAGGATCAGGCTGAACTCCCTCTGCGCTTACCACATGTCCCAGGTATTTTACAGCCGGTTTAAGCAGGTGACATTTGGACGGTTTAATCTTGAGGCCGTATTTAATAAGGATTTCAAACACCTCAGCTAAATGCTTTAAATGGTCCTCATACGTTTTAGAATAGATGATAACGTCATCCAGGTACAGCAGCACTGTCTCAAAGTTCTTATGGCCTAAGCACCGCTCCATTAATCTCTGAAAGGTCCCGGGGCATTACACAGTCCAAATGGCATGCAATTAAATTCAAAAAGGCCCATAGGGGTGGTGAAAGCAGTCTTTTCCCTATCCTCAGGGGCCATGGGCACTTGCCAATATCCGCTGGTTAAATCTAAGGTGGAGAAATAGGCAGAGGAGCCTAGAGCGGTTAGAGACTCCTCAATACGTGGCAATGGATATGCATCTTTGTGAGTGATCTGATTTATCTTTCTATAGTCTACACAGAACCGGATACCACCATCTTTCTTTTTAACTAAAACCAGTGGTGCAGCCCAGGGACTACGACTGTCCCGGATTACGTTTGAGTCTTTTATTTCTTGGATCATCTCCTTAACAGTTTGGTATGAAGTTGGTGGTATGGGTCTATACCTCTCTTTGATGGGAGGATGAGAGCCAGTGGGTATGGTGTGTTGGATGACACTGACCTCTCCATAGTCCGTTGCATGCTTACTGAAGGCTTGATGATGTTGCTTTACTAGGTTCAGGAGTCCCTCTAGTTGATGTTGCGGGGTAGTTTCGTCCCCGACATGGAGTTCCTTCCACCAAGGCACTGGAGAGTCGTCTGCAGGAAGAGGTCCTCGAGTGGCAGCTGGTGGCTTCTCGGTGACAGGCAGGCGGATGACATCCTGGAAGGATACCTGGGAAAGCTGGGCAACAGGACAGTGCTTAGTAAGCACAGCAGGATGATCGCTGAGGTTAATCAGACGGACAGGTACTTTACCTTGGGAGACGGTCGCCAGGCACTTGGCAGCTCTCACATATGGGTAGTTTTCCATCTGAACAGGTTCCACCAGGGCCGGATAATCTTGGCCCTGGACTCCCAGGACAGCACGGCACCACAGGAGGGTTTGGGAGTTTGGAGGTAGAGTCACTGGCCTCTTATCACGGATCCTGGCGGTGCAGATCTCTCCTTTTCCATTTGCAAACCTCTGCTGAGCACACAATACGCTGATAGTCTTTTGGAGGACCTTCTTAGAGGCAGAGGAAGCTGCAGGTAGGGACTGATGGAGAGCTTCAAGGACCTCGGGGTAGCAATTTTTGAAAACGTTAGTCCCAACAATCACAGGGTGACCCCTTTATCTCCGGTTTGTACCACGATCACTCCTTGCTGTGGTAAAGTGGCTTCTCCCACTTGGAGAGTGGGTTCCCAGTATCCATGGACTTTTATGGGCTTACCATTGCTTGCAATTATCTCCAGCCAGGACTCAGGTGGCTGGGTAAGCAGGCTGGAACTCCAGAACTGATTAAAGGTGGACTGCTGAATAGTGGTGACTTGAGATCCAGTGTCCAACAACGCTTCAAAAGGCACTCCATTGATCCGGACGTTTATTTTGGGACGGGACCCCACATAACGGGGCATCCAGTTTGGATCCCTTGGACCTGTTGTTCTACCTCCCGAGGGCGGTCCTCAGCCTCGAGGGTGACCCGTTTAACTGCCAGCAAGTAGATTCAGTATGCCCCAACTTCTTGCAGTAGTTACAGGCAGGCCGCTTGCGGTTCCTAAACCGGTCACTTGAGCGTCGTCCAGGGTCTCTGGGATAAACTTCTTGATACGCAGGGGGCCAGGCTTTTGAGGCAGAAGGAGTTCATCTTCCAGCATTAAGGGCTTCTCCCACTCTTCCAGTTTCCTGCAGACTTTTTCCAGGCTCTTAGTGAGGAAATTGACTTGTTCCATCAAAGCAGCTACTGTATCAGGCACTGGAGTCTGGGCGGCTTGGCTGGCCCCTGGCAGGCTGGCATCCGTCAGCTTAGGATTACGGACAGAAGGCTCGGGATGGGCCACTGGTTCCGTTGGCAGATGTTGTCCCAGAATACTAATGGCCAGTTCTTTAAAGTCCAGGAAAATACTGCTAGGGTGCTGAGCCGACAACATTTTCAATTGAGTTTTTAAAGATTCGCTATTCACACCCGCAATAAATTGTTCTCTCAGAGTTTGATCCTGGGTGTCAACCTCTCTAGGGTCTATATGAATGACGGCCCTCCAGGCCTCTTGGAGGGATAAAGCAAAATCACGGAGTGACTCACCAGGCTTTTGTTTCTTACTGAAGAAGCGCATCTTTATTTCAGACACAGTCCTGACTTCAAAGGTAGTGCTGAGGCGGTCAAAGATCTGCTCTATGGTACTCCTCTCAGAACTGGGCCAGGACATGACCTCTCGGCGGGCCGCTCCTTCCAACTGGGCTAACAGAATCTCCATTTGTTGCTCCGGATTGATAGGATAGAGCTGGAACAGAGCCAGGAGTTTGTCTTGGAAGTCTTTTAAATTATGAGCCTCCCGGCGTAGCGGGGAAACCATGGGGCCCCAAAGTAGTATGGCATCGTCAGCGGCATCATGTTGGCAGGCGCAATACTGTTGGTGGCCACTGGCTCCCTGGGGGCAGGCTGCTCTGCTACTTCTGAGTCCGACATGGTGCAGATTAATTGGGTGTGCGGTCCCTTTAAGAGGTAGCGACAGGTCCGATGCCGCGCTGGCAGGGTTACTGGCCTATGAGTGCAATCGGTGGAAAGAGTCCGGTGTCCCCTTTTCGGGCCTTACTAACCAGGTGACCCCCCTCCGGTGTAGAATTATTTCACCCAGGAGTTTGTACTTACTCCGGTGCAGGCAGTCCAAATCTCGCGAGATCCGGAAGGACGTCTTCGGGAATCCCTTGCGCAGCGTCCCTTCCCGCGAGGACGTCGGGCTGGAGGGGCGGAGCTTCGGACTTACTCCGACAGGGAACAGCGTCTGCGTTCTTCTAGGCCCAAGGTAGGTGGAGTCCAGCTTGGAAAATTTGAATAAGGCGGTGACGCTGCAGAGTTTGGCGCTAAGTTTTCCCGCCAGCAACGAGTAGTGATGGCGCAGTAGATAAGTCCACAGTTCAGGCGGCCATCTTGGGCGCCATGATGCAACTATTCAATGACAGCAAGCAGGATGATAAAAGTCCACAAAACACACTTTGAAGTGGCGATTTTCTTCCTCTTGATAGCGCAACACTGCACAGCGCTTTCTGGAGACTTTAGGGACACTTTTTGTATGTTTTTCGGTCCACAAAGTTCACTTCAAATAAACAGGCGTTTTGTCACTTGGCAAACTGGTTAAGGCACAAAGTTCACGTTTTGCTCACAGTCCGTAAAACGTGCGTATCCTGTTCGTGACGCCAAAATGTAGCACCCCAAGTCAGAGCAATGTGTGGGACTAACCTGGGGAATGCCAGTGATGGAGAGGCCGGCACGCTGTTCCTCTGGGGCACTCTCTGGGTTCTGAAGGGACACAGCCAGGTGCAATGTGAGGTGCCCTTGGTGTTGTAGTTTAACGTGCCTATGGCTAAGTCCCTGATGTTTCGTGACGCCAGTGCCAGTAAACGGTGGCACACCGTATTTACAGTAGGAATAATAGAGGTGCAGACTTGTAGCTTGAAACAGAATTCCAACTTTACTGAAACAGTGGTAATACAGAAGGCACTCTCTTAAAACAGTTCTTGTTGCAGACAATAGGCTTTGGTACAGTCTCAGTTACAGCAGGCTTATATCCAGCAAGGTGAAACAGAGGGTTAAATAACAGGACTTTGAATTGCAGGTGAACCTTACTTTCTTCCTGGCTTGTCCTGACTGGCAATTATTCTTCAAGGCCCCAATGCCCTACTTCTGGCTTATATCCTTGAATCTCCAGTTTGCAGTGTACCTCCTCTGACATTACAGTACCTCTTGCTCTAGGGATTGCCTCAGCTTAGCTCCTGCTGATCTGCCTAGGCCTGTGACATGTGGCCTTCACAGACTCCAGGGTCTGCACAACCTCTAGCCTGCCCTGACTGGGCCTTATATAGACTAGGGCTCCCTAGCTCCCTCTAGTGACTAGAGCTGGAATGAAATCCCTAGCAGGCCTGCACATGGCACATTTCACAGTAACAGGGAATTAAATACCATTACATTACATTGCATTTTAAGAATAGGACATATACCAGCCTCCCCATGAATGAGAGGAACGACAGCATACAAGTGACCCTTCTGTAGTGACGGGTATTACAACTCCCGTACACTACATGTTCAGCTGATGTATTGATGTAATAGGTAATTACGGTAATATCTAGTAAATAAATGTATTCCTTATTAATTTAACAATTCGAGAACAATTGTGCTGTTCCTCTGATATTCCTCCTGGATAGTTATGAATAAATTGACAACCATGTGTTATCATTCCCCTTTTTAAATTCAACTTCATTAGGGTACTTTCACACTAAAACGCTTCAGTCACATCCCCATGCATTCTGAATGGAGAGAAATCCGTTCAGGATGTATCAGGATGTCATCAGTTCAGTCTTTTTGAGATTTCAGGGCGGAGATAATACCGCAGCATGCTGCGGTATTATCTTCATCCAAAATTCCAGAACACTTGCCGGAATGCCGGATCCGGCATTTTTTCCCATTGGAATGTATTATTCAAAATGCCACAATGCCGGATCCGTCCTTCAGGTCTGCACATGGGCAGACCGGTAAAAATGTGAAAAAAATATATAACAGATCTGTCTCCCCGCATGACAAGCGGAGACACGTATCCGTTCTTGCAATGCATTTGTAAGATGGATCCGTAGCCGGATCCGTCTTCAAATGCTTTCAGTTTGCATGCACATTGACGGATCCGGCAGGAAGTTGCAGCAATGGAGCTGCCTGCCGGATCACTCTGCCACAAGTGTGGAAGTATCCTTACTCATGTAGTGTTCTTGTAATGAGCTTACCTAGTCAAGCTCCATCCGCCGCAATAGCCTTCGTGATCAGACAGATCCCTAGATCAACATTATTTACTAATACCAATATTGCTGTATATTGTCACTATATTATTGTGCTTTACAAATAAATATCTCACATCCATTACCAATTCCTGTGGGGGCATGCTCCATACCTTACAGTTCAGACAGTAAAGTAATGCTGTCAAATCAAGGCCCGAAATTGGGCTACATTTAAACATAAGCAGTAGCCTTATATGTTCTCTGTTGTGTCCGTGAAACAAATAATTTGTTGCATAGGTTATGATACGGTCCATTTCCATATTTTTATGAAGATAGCCCCATAATAATTTGGTAATACTCTTCCTAGCTCTTTAATATCTTTAGATTGCATACTCAAGATGTGTTCACACCAGTGATTTATAATCGGGTAAAATAATACCTTATTTTTTAGAAACCATTCCTTATTGACAGCTATGCTTAACCTTCACCTATCTCCTCTCCATTACTTGGCGAGTAATCTGAGATTGCAACCTGGGGATCTCCAGCAGTGAAATCCAGGAACCTGTGTAAGGGTTAGGCCTCATACACATGAACGTTTATTTTATCAGTATACAGGCCGTTTTTTGCGTTCCTTTTCGGTCTGTATACGGAACCATTCATTTCAATGGGTACACAAAAAAAAATTAATGTTCTCCGTATGCAGTCCATTTCCATATTTCCGTTTTTCCGTTGCGTTCAAAGATAGAACATGTCCTATTATTGTCCTCATAACGGACAAGTATAGTACTGTTCTATCAGGGGCCAGCTGTTCCGTTCCACAAAAAACGGAAAGCACACGGACGTCATCTGTATTTTTTGCGGATCCGTTTTTGCAGACCGCAAAATACTGAAAAAGCCATACGGTCGTGTGCATGAGGCCTTGAAGGGTGAAAACCTGAGAACACCTTAGCCTCTGCTTCAGCACCAAGTGTAGGGTTGCTAACCAAAATTTTTCTTTTTTTCTAGACAACTTATCCCAAAATCACAGACAGCCAACATTTTTTGCAGACAAATTGGAAAACCCTAATGAATGGTAAAGATTATAAGTAATCCATGTCTATAGCTCAATATGTTGATAACATCTCATTACCAGCATTTACTGTGAGCCGTAAAATAATGATAATAACACCAAAATAATCTAGTCAAGTACCACTAGCCTCAGAAAAATCATGGACACATCTCTTTTTTTTCACAGACACAGCAGGAAAGTCATCTATTTTTACGAACTGTTTCTGGATGATTCGCTCATCCCTAGTCACAACCTCTTCAGACAGCCAATTGAAAGGGGGGCAGGTTGGTCCCCTAACTGATCAGATATTGATGACTAGGGATGAGCAAATTTGTGCGAATTCTGTTATAGATTCTGCTATAAATTATGGTCCATGGTAGCGGAATCCATAACAGAATTCTTAGATAACCCGAACCTTGTATGCCGAACTTCATCCCTATTGATGCCCTGTCCTGAAGATATGTTATCAATATACTACTCTCAAAAAATCCCTTTAAGATAAAAGTGGACACACTTACCTATTAAATGTGCAAATGCACAGGTCGCCCTCATGGTATGCCCACCAATGGAACTTACTGTATCATCACAGCACTGAAATGTGCAGTCGCCAATACTTTTCAATGTAGCTACAATCAATAAAAACAAAACAAAAAAATTAAAAACCCACATGCATACCATAATTTGTTTTTGTGGTCTCAACCTGTTCTTACCATGAATCTTCTGGAGTTACTTTATCTACATGGTGGAAAGACACAAGTCTGTGTAATCTGTGCACTATTTAGGGTGTGATATAAAGCCATGAAAATCATTACTAATGCTAATCTGCTTAGCTTTTTAGCTCCAGGAATAATACATTGCATTAGACGTTCACATCATTTAGGTGTGCATTTATGTTATCACAGGGAAAGGAAATTTAGTTTTTAATCAATTCCGTTAACTGATTAAAATGAAAAGCATAATGAACTCAATGTATGTCTGATATTCAGATCTGCTGATCCATTCGACTGGTAAACATAATGGATCATTGAGTTCCCATTTGTCCTCAGAAAATTTCCATAGAAATCAGTAGGCCATTGACAGTGACTTTTCTGAATATTGTAGAGAAAACTGATAGTATGAACAGAGGTCTAAACTAGTCTGCAGAGAAGTAGTTTTTATAGTATGTAGGCTTGCATGAAGAAATCTTTATACCTCATTAATCATTAGAAAGTAATCTGTAAATTATTAACTATGACATTCCACTGCATAATGCAAATCGCATAATCCAATTTAAAATCTAAAGTTTCTTTTAACATTGTAACCAAAACGCTTTATGTTAATTTAGAATCCAATTCTTAGTGTATGCATTAGCCTGTGGAATAAAATACATTTAGATTTTTTATGAAGAATCAGTGTGTCAAATAACTGTCCACAAATTTCAAAAATTCAGATTTTAAAAAATACTGCAGAATTCTTTTTCAGATCCAATGGTAACTATTGATATTGTGTCTGTTTAAACATAGTGGGACATTTATTAAGGCCTCTTGCACACAAACTTTTTTTTTCTGTTTCCGTTCTGTTTTTTGCTTTCCGTATACGGAGCCATTCATTTCAATGGATCCGCAAAAAAGGGGTACTACGGATGCTGTCCATTTCCGCATTTCCGTTTTTCCATTCCATTCAAAGATAGAATATGTCCTATTATTGTCTGCATAACGGACAAGGATAGTACTGTTCTATCAGGGGCCAGCTATTCCTTTCCGCAAAAAACGAAATGCACACAGACGTCATCTGTATTTTTTGCGGATCCGTTTTTTGAGGACTGGAAAATACTGAAAAAGCCATACGGTCGTGTACAAGAGGCCAAAGGCTGGCAATTTATATGCTGGTCATAATCCCTCTGCCATGCCAGTGGATGCCGTAAAGTTATGTAGAAGCGCAGGCCTCTACATAACTTTGGCTCTTGTCGTGCGACATGCTTTAAAGGCTATAGGCACCATTAGTGAAGGTGAAGGGTATTCAGAGATCACGTCTTATCTAAAGATCTGCACCTATTCTGTGTTTTGGCAGACAATAACTGATTGAAATAACTGACCAAATAAACGAAGTGTGAACTCGGCCTTTGGGCTCATGCACATGCCGTGGTCATATTGTGGCCCACATACAGCGGGTCCGCAATACACGGGCACTGGCCGTGTGCATCCCGCATCACGGATCACTGACCCATTAACTTGACTCGTGTGCATGAGCCCTAAGGCTAGGTTCACACGACAACATTTGTCGCGCGACAAAAAGTCGCACTATTGTCGCGCAACAATTTTTATAATGGAAGTCTATGGTGTCGCATTGCGACATGCAACATGCTGCGACTGCGACGCAACAGTCGCAAAAAATCCATTCAAGATGGGTTTTTTCTGCGACAATATTGCGACAAAATGTCGCGCAACAAATGTTGCAGTGAAGTTGTGCCCTATTTGTCACGCGACTTATTGTCGCGCGACAAATGTCGTCGTGTGAACCTAGCCTTACTATGATTCTGCAGCAAAACCCATGACAATTTTGGTGTCAGATATGCATGAGATTTGTTGCAGATTTATAGGGGACTGGCTAAAGAATTCTGTGTTAAATTCTGTGTTAAAAATCTACAGCATAAATTGATATGATGCAGATTTAAAATCTGCACTACAGATCAGTTTACACTGCAGATTGTTTTCTGCAGCATGTGGGTATGATTTGCTAAAATATTATCCACTTTGATGCAGATGTTCTGTGGGCAATTTGGTGAAAATGTGCCATATATCCACTAGGTTGGAACACATCCTTAGGGCTCATGCACACGACTGTTGTCGGCCGGTGCCCGTATTGGGGCCCACAAACAACGGGCCCGCGATATACGAGAACCGGCCCTTTGTGCAGCGCATCACAGATTCACTTAAATAGGTCCGCAATCTGGAAGGTGTGGTGTGGAATGGAGTGTTTCCGGAGTGATTCCGTGGGTTTTCTGTCCGCGCCTCCGCACCTCAAGAAAGTAGTGCATGCACTTCTTTTTTGCGGTGCCGACCGCCGGATGTGGATCGCAGACCCCATTCAAGTGAATGGGTCCTGCTTCCGCATATGGCGGCCCTATGGCAATTTGCGGTCCACAGCATGGGTCCGGCCGGCACGGTTCGTGTGCATGAGCCCTTAATCTCTTGGTGATTTTATTTTTCATTTTTTCATCTTTGCAGTTCAAAAGCCATACCTTTTTTTATTTTGCCGTTGTTTTTTGAGGACTTGTTTTAGGTGGTACAAGTTGTATTTTTTAATCGCACCCTGTAAATTGTATAACTTTTGAAAACAATTTGGGGTGACAAAACAACGCAATCCTACCATTGTTTTAGGGTTTAATTTTTACAGTGTTCACTGTGTGGTGATAATGACATTTTATCTTTAATCAGAGGGTCAGTATGATTCGATATGACCACACTGCACAGTTGTGTCATGGTTGCAACGCAACAAGCCGTACAAGCCAAAGCTGTTTTTGTTAAACTGAGACTGCGCTGTTTAATCAGTCTGTATTGTTAAAGAGGTTGTCTCATCATGGACAATGAGGGCATATTGCTAGGATATGCCCCCATTGTCTTATATGTGCGGGTCCCACCGCTGGGACCCACATCTACATCGAGAATGGAGTCCCGCAAGTGAATGAGGGCGCACTGGCTCTGCTTTTCTCGCCGGCCCCATAAAAATGAATGGGAGCGCGGGCCACGCATGCGCGGTACCCTCCCATTCACTTCTATGGGGAGTGGCTTGGTGGTGGCTGGACCGGAATCCTCCAGCCACCACCTTGCGGGCTCCGTTCTCGATATAGGTCCTGGTCCCAGAGGTGGGACCCACACTATAAGACAATGGGGGCATATCCTAGCAATATGCCCCCATTGTCCATGATGAGATAAACCCTTTAATGGCTGCGCGGCAACTTCAGTACAAGCCATGTGGTACTACCCTTATGAAGACACTGAATTGATATGGTTTTTGTTACTACTTTTAAGAAAGTAAAAAGTGTTATTTTTTTTAGATAGTTTTTTTGTCACTATTCTGACGCCAATAACTTATTATTGTTCCGCCTTACAATTCTGGCACTGGGGTTTTTTAATGGCATTTACCGTTCAGGTTAAATAATGGGATATTTTAATAGTTTGGGTAATTGCAGACGTGGCGATACCAAATATTTTTATAGTTTTTAATTCTTGAAAAAACTAGGCAGGATGTAATAGCGGATGGGACATGGCAGACATGGGGCCATTCAGAAAACACCCAGCTGCCCTGGAAAGTACTTGCTGCCCTGCCATTGTGTTTGTTGCAGTCATTTGCAACATTTGAGGTGTTAAACTGCCACAATCAAAGTTATCTCTGATGCCTGCAGTAAGAACCGGATGCCTGCTGTATAATACAGCCGGCACACACCAGCAATGTTGCAGGCCCAGCTCTTGAGCCCTCCGCTTTGCCATGATGTACTAATATGGCACAGAGCATTAACTATCAGTGTCCTGTTACATAATAGTATGTCAGTGAGCAGGAAAGTCAGCTCTTTGAATAAATTTGGTTTAGTAAATAATTGTATTGTATATAGCAGGGGTGCTCAACCTGCGGCCCTCCAACTCTCACCATGCCCTGCTGTAGGCTGTATGCTGTCCGGGAATGCTGGGAGTTGTAGTTTTGCAACAGATGGAGGGCCACAGGTTGATCATGCCTGGTCTATACTATAATAATTATGAAACATCTTCATTTATAACTCTGTATTATGCGGTTCCTCTGTTATTCCTCCTATTAATTTTTTATTTAATTCACAACTGAGTTTTACCAGTTAGGGGTGTGCCTCTATTGATCTGACACCATCCAATCAGTGCTAACAGTGTCAGTGTTACACCAGTGGTCCATACCCACCACCATCTCCCTCTCCCCTTCAGGTACTGAGTTCTAGAGTGCTCTCCGGCCCCCTGGTCAAGTGAATGGGTCCTGCTTCTGCATATGGCGGCCCTATGGCAATTTGCGGTCCACAGCATGGGTCCGGCCGGCACGGTTCGTGTGCATGAGCCCTTAATCTCTTGGTGATTTTATTTTTCATTTTTTCATCTTTGCAGTTCAAAAGCCATACCTTTTTTTATTTTGCCGTTGTTTTTTGAGGACTTGTTTTAGGTGGTACAAGTTGTATTTTTTAATCGCACCCTGTAAATTGTATAACTTTTGAAAACAATTTGGGGTGACAAAACAACGCAATCCTACCATTGTTTTAGGGTTTAATTTTTACAGTGTTCACTGTGTGGTGATAATGACATTTTATCTTTAATCAGAGGGTCAGTATGATTCGGTATGACCACACTGCACAGTTGTGTCATGGTTGCAACGCAACAAGCCGTACAAGCCAAAGCTGTTTTTTGTTAAACTGAGACTGCGCTGTTTAATCAGTCTGTATTGTTAAAGAGGTTGTCTCATCATGGACAATGAGGGCATATTGCTAGGATATGCCCCCATTGTCTTATATGTGCGGGTCCCACCGCTGGGACCCACATCTACATCGAGAATGGAGTCCCGCAAGTGAATGAGGGCGCACTGGCTCTGCTTTTTCCGCCGGCCCCATAAAAATGAATGGGAGCGCGGGCCACGCATGCGCGGTACCCTCCCATTCACTTCTATGGGGAGTGGCTTGGTGGTGGCTGGACCGGAATCCTCCAGCCACCACCTTGCGGGGCTCCGTTCTCGATATAGGTCCTGGTCCCAGAGGTGGGACCCACACCTATAAGACAATGGGGGCATATCCTAGCAATATGCCCCCATTGTCCATGATGAGATAAACCCTTTAATGGCTGCGCGGCAACTTCAGTACAAGCCATGTGGTACTACCCTTATGAAGACACTGAATTGATATGGTTTTTGTTACTACTTTTAAGAAAGTAAAAAGTGTTATTTTTTTTAGATAGTTTTTTTGTCACTATTCTGACGCCAATAACTTATTATTGTTCCGCCTTACAATTCTGGCACTGGGGTTTTTTAATGGCATTTACCGTTCAGGTTAAATAATGGGATATTTTAATAGTTTGGGTAATTGCAGACGTGGCGATACCAAATATTTTTTATAGTTTTTTTTAATTCTTGAAAAAACTAGGCAGGATGTAATAGCGGATGGGACATGGCAGACATGGGGCCATTCAGAAAACACCCAGCTGCCCTGGAAAGTACTTGCTGCCCTGCCATTGTGTTTGTTGCAGTCATTTGCAACATTTGAGGTGTTAAACTGCCACAATCAAAGTTATCTCTGATGCCTGCAGTAAGAACCGGATGCCTGCTGTATAATACAGCCGGCACACACCAGCAATGTTGCAGGCCCAGCTCTTGAGCCCTCCGCTTTGCCATGATGTACTAATATGGCACAGAGCATTAACTATCAGTGTCCTGTTACATAATAGTATGTCAGTGAGCAGGAAAGTCAGCTCTTTGAATAAATTTGGTTTAGTAAATAATTGTATTGTATATAGCAGGGGTGCTCAACCTGCGGCCCTCCAACTCTCACCATGCCCTGCTGTAGGCTGTATGCTGTCCGGGAATGCTGGGAGTTGTAGTTTTGCAACAGATGGAGGGCCACAGGTTGATCATGCCTGGTCTATACTATAATAATTATGAAACATCTTCATTTATAACTCTGTATTATGCGGTTCCTCTGTTATTCCTCCTATTAATTTTTTATTTAATTCACAACTGAGTTTTACCAGTTAGGGGTGTGCCTCTATTGATCTGACACCATCCAATCAGTGCTAACAGTGTCAGTGTTACACCAGTGGTCCATACCCACCACCATCTCCCTCTCCCCTTCAGGTACTGAGTTCTAGAGTGCTCTCCGGCCCCCTGGTCTAGTTCTCCGGCCTGCTTAACTCGGCCTCGCTGCCTAAAGGGCACTGACATGCTTTCACTCCGGCTCTTAAAGGGTCAGCGTAAACCTATGGCTGGTGACCACAGGGTATTTATGGTACCTTTTCCTGTGGGATGGTGCCTGAGCAATAGGTTCTAGTACTCTAGTTTCCTGCAAAGGTGTACTACTTGTCTACTTGAACTACTTGTTCGCTATTCTTGTGTACTGCCATTTGTCTGACCTAACCTTTACCTGATATCTGTACTGACCCTGAGCTGCTGCGCTGACCCTGGGACTCACTTTGGCTAACATGAATTCTGCCAGACCTGACCTCACCATGTCCCTGACTACAGTTTTTCCTGACCCTTTGCTTTTTTCCAACAGTGTCTCCTGACCCCTGTAGTTCAGAAGTCTACTGAACAGAGACTACAATACTCCAAGACGTAGCACCTAATAGTTCCCTCTGCAGTGGAGGCCAGATCCCTGTATAGGATTTAAATGATGACGACCATATAGGCTACTTAGATAAAGCCCTTAGGATAACGCCTTATCCGAAAGTCAAATCGGTTCAGTCTACACAGCGGATCCACATCTGTTTTGTAACAGTCAGACTATTTAGGGTCCCATATGACAAGTGTAATGGTAACATGGAGTTATTAATTAAGGGTCATGGCAGCTATTTTGCCAAGATGAATCATGGATGTGAAATATCTAGAGGTCACAATATATACAATCAATAATTCTGCCAATAGGTTGATTACTGCCCTGATCACCAAAGAAGTAAGGAGATCTGGCATAGTGATTCATTGGCTGTGCCGTCTAGTGTTATTCGAGTGCTGCATAAATAGTAAATACTTTAAAAAGTATTTATTTTTACACAGATTTTTCCTACAGGTTTTATTTGGTGAAAAAATATTTTTATTTGGTGGAAAATTTAGTCATTGCCATTTTTCAGTTAGTTTGGTAGTCATTTTTAAAAAAAGTGACAACAGGAAGTGCAGACTTATTGGTTGTCAGGTAAACATTTACAGGTTATGCTACCCTAGGCAGTAAGGATGAATACTATACATTGTGTTTTGTGTGTGTGGGGAGGACTGGTGTTATTTGTGCGGACACTCTTCTGGCCTTGTTTATTGGTTTCACACTCTGCTGATGTTACTTATAGGGCTCATGCACACGACCGTATTTTCTTTCCGCTTCCGTTCCGTTTTTTTTAAGTCCGTATGCGGAACCATCACTTCAATGGGGCTGTAGAATATACAGAAGTTACTCCGTGTGCATTCCGTTTCCGTTTGTCCGCATGGCCGTTCTGCAAAAAAGTAGTGCATGTCCTATTATTGTCCGCAAATCACGGTCCGAGGCCCCATTCAGGTCAATAGATCCGCAAAAAATACAGAACGCACATGAAACACATCGGTATGTCATCATTTTGCGGATCCATACCGTAGAAATGCTATGCCCAGCACATATTGCTCATGTGTTTGATGATTAATAAGTTACTGTTTCAGTTTACGATCTGCAAAAAACAAATCAAATACGGAAACAATACGGATATGTTTTATGCAATAAAGGAACGGAAAAGGACTTAAATTAGAGGGAAAAAAAAACTCAGATACTGAACAACGCATCCGTGAAAAACGGACCGCAAAACAGCAACGGTCGTGTGCATGAGCCTATAGGAGGTTCCTGGTCGGTCTTCACGTCAGAGAACTCTCCTTGTGTTTATGGGTGGGCACTCTGCTCGTGTTATTTATGGGGGCATTAAGCTTGCATTTATTGGGTCGCATTCTTTTGGTGTTCCTTATGATGAAGGGTGTTTGAAGTTCATAAATTGGCTCTCTTTACCTGCTTTATTTGTTTTTCGAGATAGCTCAGGACTCTTATGGGCTGTGGCAGGATCATATCTGTTAGACACAGTAGCAGTTTCCATGTGTGCAGATAGATTTATTACCAGCAGCACCACGAGGAGCTTTTCACTATGGCACCTAGATTACATGTCATCAGCATAGGCTGCGGCCTATTCCAGTCGGGGTGATTTGCAATCCTGCTGCTGTGGGCCCTGAGCTCCTAGAAGTGCTGAAGTTAATAAATCTATCCATATACAGGGAGACTGCCATGTCTATTAAACATGATGACAATAAATATGTCCTATAAGGATCTGCCCCCTCAATAGTGCCAACCTAGGCAGCGGATCATGGGTGCCTAGCAGTAAATACAGCTCTGTTGGCTGTCTGCTTTGATTTAGTTTCACAGAAACTGACCTACTGTCTCCTTAGCATGTCCTCTCAATAGAGACAGTTGTACCATCAGTTTCTGAGAGGTTAATGAAGAGGTTATAAGTAGTATAGTTAAACCTGTTTTCCTTACTTTTGTAAAACATGACCACCTCAACTGAAAAGAAAAATGCTGAGCAAGGTGAAACAAACCCGATTAAAGAAGTTCTTCAGATAGTTACTTGTTAGAAGGGTCCCCGGACAATGCTCAGGATATAAACTTCCTGTTTGATGCTGTAGCCAATCACTGGCTGAAGCGGTGACCTGCCCATTCACTTCCCTGGGGCTGAGCTGTGCCTGGGCCATATGACTGCTGAACCTGTCGTCATTTGGCCTAGGTTTAGCAGAGAGAAGGCCACCGCAGCCTTCTCAAATAGCTGATCGGTGGGGTCCTGGGTGCTTGACCCCCAACGATTAGATACTGATGACCGATCCAGAGGATAGGTCATCAGTATTTAAATCTCAGAAAACCCCTTTACCAGTTTATGCTGCCAGGTTGTTGCATCTTTACACCCAGTGTCCAAAAACACATTGAAGAAATAGGGTTGTGTCACAAAAAGAGGTGTGAATTTTAAAAGCCGCATGGACTGAAAAAAGACCCCATTTATCAGTACTCACATCTTCCTGTTCTAAATTGCCCCCCCCCCCCATTAAAAAGCCTCTTACCGCATTGTTTTACAGCTTACCTATCTTCATAAAATGACTTTTATTGCAGCTGTCAATCACAGCTGAAGGTGCCCAGGGGCAGCGTCAAAAGGGCCTGTGCCCAGGCCGCGAGCTCATCTTCCTAAGTTTCCACGCCCCCTTTCACCCAGGCGGCCCGCCCAGTGTCTTATGCTTGTCCGACTGCTCAAGTGGCCAAATCCCACGCTTGCGCCGAGGATCTGGCAGTCCGGTCTGAACAGCCCTCCGATGCAGCGCTTCCTGTACGGGCCCGCGCCTGCACACAGGATACCCCGATGCTTGCGCCAGTAATCGGGAAACCAGTGCGCAGGCGCGGACTTCCGGATCCTCGGCGCAGGCGCGGGATTTAGCCACTTCAGGAGGAGGACAAGCAGAAGACACTGGGTGAAAGGGGGAGTGGACACTTAGGAAGATGAGCTCGAGGCCTGGGCACCAGCCGTTATGACGCCGCCCCTGGGCACCTTCAGGTGTGATTGACAGCTGCAATAAAAGTAATTTTAAGAAGATAGGTAGGCTGTCAAACAATGCGGTAAGAGGCTTTTTAATGGGGGGGGGGGGCAATTTAGAACAGGAAGATCTGAGTACTGAAAAATGGGGTTTGGGGGGGGGTGAAATACTCCCTTTAAACTAAAAACTGCAGAATTTAATATGAATGATTTCACATCTGCTCTATGATAACAAATGGACTAGCTGTCATTGTATGGGGTCCAGTTTTTATAGACATTGGGGGAGATTTATCAAAACTGGTGTAAAGGAAAACTGATTTAGTTGCCTGTAGTAACCAATCAGCTTCCACCTTTCATTTTTCAGAGCTCCTTTGGAAAATGAAAGGTGGAATCTGATTGGTTGCTATGGGCAACTAAGCCAGTTTTCCTTTACACTAGTTTAATAAATCTCCCCCTGTATTCCTGTGAAACTCTCTATTGTTATGGAAATAGAGACAATATAGCAGTTTGCTACCAGCATTGTTGTAGTCTGTAATGAGGGTAATCAGGGCTGAAGTACAAAACTGCGTTAGTATAGAAAAAAGAATTCCTGTCAGGTGCCGGCCTATTAGTCTTTATAAAGCTGAGCAAATCTACAGTTTATTGTCACGTGCCTATTGCGACTACTAAGTGCCCACTGCGACCAATATTACCTTTCGTGTAACTCAGAACGTATCTTCTTGTCACCCTCTGCCTACTTTTAGCCATCTGCAACATCATGCTGTCTGTGTAGGCCTGGAATGAGTTAATCAACATCCAGTCACATCTCCCGGTGTAATCTTATTGCCTTAATTTGCTAAATATTGTTTGGCCTGTTCCATAATTACAACAAATCGCCCCGTCTCTCGGTAAGCTAATTGTATTACAGTCACTTGAGTCAAGCACATATTATCTGGTTAAGAATATCTGCCACCGTTTGCAATTTCTGAATTGCCCTAAAATAATTCGGAATCACGGACAGAGTAACAATGGACGCTAGCTGCCTTTTTGAAGCTCTGAAAATGTAAATTGGAGCCAAGGCAAAACAGAGGGGACGGCGGAAGAGCGAGAACCAAACACTTTGAATAAAGAATCTGTGCCAAATTAACTGGATGTTTTGGGCCGCGAATGCAAACATCAGATAAAAATAACAAGCCACACGGTGGAGGACAGAGCGCAGTGCTTCTTCTTAGCCCCGGGGCTGCACATGCCCAGTCACTCTCTCCGTGGTAGAGAAGAGCTGAGCAGCATTCCCTAGCAGAAGGCTGAAGTAAAAGAGGGTCTGTGTTTGATGTATGAGCTTTGGCTTGCCATTGTGAGTCACCCCAGAACTAGCTCCAGGCGAGACAAAAATCTTTTGTGATTAATTAGAAAAACTGGACAATTATGAATTGACTGCACAAAGCCAGTGCACGGTAATATAAATAGTAATGAAGCTGGCTGAACGCAATGAGCACACTGAGATCAGGAAAAAAAAAAAAAAAGACTGATTTTACGTAGTGTCAGCTTAAATCGAAGAACTTCAAAAACCCTACAGATTTTTGGACCTTCCTACCAGGCATCCAGTTCACACCGCACCATACCTCCACAAAGCCTATGCAGAGAAATAGATATTTTTCTGAATATAATTGGGGTGAAAAAAAAAAGAAAAAGAATAACGCAAGTAGTACAGAGAGCATCATGGAACCTTTTGAATTTAACGAATCTAGCTGGGCTGGAAAGTGGTATCCATCTCCTGAAACCTCCATTAATACGTCTGGCTAAGCAAAGGAACTGTGATATGCAATTATAATTTTGGCACACAGGCTAATCGTGATGCTGGTAAGCAGTGTTTAACGCCTGTGCTGCCAGATGCGTCTTAAATATATTGCGCCACACTACATGGCAGGAACCTTTTGCAGGAAAAAATATATAAATTGTCAGCGTAATTAAAAGACAATACCACATTAAGCATCGGATAGTTTACGGACGCCTGCTGTTCTTTTTATTTATTTGTCTGATTTGCTTTAATGTCCATCAGAGGTGTCAGTTCTGGGGCCGGTAATTTGTTAAACAGTGATAGTCATTTACATGCGAAATTCAAAGAAATCCTTGTCACATTTTAGTGGACGGTTTTGTCTTTTTTTTTTTTTTTTTGCAGCATTTTCTGTAGACCTCTAATACATTGGAAGCGGAAAGAGGAGTAGGCTAAATTCTCACTCATGACCCGGGGTTAATTAGCTCCTCAGCCAGAACAGAATATGCCCTCTGGGTCAATATACACTGATGTAGATGCAGACTGCATTCTGCTCCCAATATTGCGCAATGCTAAATAATTACATTTTGATATAGATTTTTGCATTATTTAGTTGGTAATGTATGTTTACCCTGACAACTGCAGAAAAATCTAGATTATTTCGGGTAAAGTGTGCTCCTGTGTGGTAGGGAAGGCAGGCTACCTACACAAATGTCAGCACAATTTAAATTATGGAGCGGCTACCCCCTGGTGTCCTAAAATGTTGTGTTTTCTTGCCAAGTAATTAACTCTTTTCAGTACGCTACATATCCATGTGTCTTTCTTTGCCACCGTCTGCCCTTTCCACATTGTTTCCTATTATTATTCAAGCAGGGCTGCCTTGGTAGTAAACCCATTGACCATTCAATCAGTAGTGTAGCTGCTGCTGATAATTAAAAGTTTCCAACCTATTGCCCAAGGCCAAACTAGAGCCAGTCAGAGAGGAGCCAGGCCTAGGCTACTCATGGACCAATCGATCAGCTGATTAACCTATATTACTGATTGGTCAGAGCTGATTGCATCTCCACTAAAGAAATCTTCTCTAGCCTGGAGGTAGAGGGTGCAGCCATACATTACGATTGGACACGGAAACCGTCTAACAGTTTGTGTCTGTTTACTGTTAACAAGTCTCAAAAAGCTTTGTCCACTACAAATGCATTTCAAGCTGCCACCTTTATTCTCCGCAGCTGCCTCCTTATCATTGCGCTCTTGTTTTCTAGGGGAAAGGCCAAACACATTCAAACTGTTTATTAAGAGAATTAGGAGAACTGTGAACGGTATAATTTGTAAATGGTTTTCTAAATTAGTGTTTAATTTAATCATAAAGAAGGCTAAAAGCATATATCTCTAAACTTTCAAAATGTACCATATACTCCTTGCATGGTTTAAATCATGGTGATAGAGAAGCTTCTTTGATTCTACATGCGACAGCCGTCATTCAAATGAACTCCATAACCCCAGTTGCCATATTAGCTACATCTGACTGTTGATTCTTATTATATAGCCTCAGATGGTTTCATAATGCCTCACTTCACTATATACAGTATCTTACGAAAGTGAGTACACCCCTCGCATTTTTGTAAATATTTTATTATATCTTTTCATGGGACAACACTTAAAGAGGACCTTTCATCAGGGTAAAAAATGTGAACTAAGTATGCTGACGTGTAGAGCGGCGCCCAGGGATCTCCCTGCACTTACTATTATCCCTGGGCGCCGCTCCGTATGCCCGGTATAGGCTCCGGTATCTTCTGTTACTTGGTTCTACTAGGTGGAGCCTAGTATCACTTGGTTATACTAGGCGTATCCCAGGCTGTAGCGCTGGCCAATCGCACTGCTCATATCCTGGGAGTTTTTTTTCTCCCAGCCTGTGAGCTGAGCGCTGCGATTGGCCAGCACTACGGCCTGGGATACGCCTAGTATAACCAAGTGATACTAGGCTCCACCTAGTAGAACTAAGTCACAGAAGATACCGGAGCCTATACCGGGCGTACGGATCGGCGCCCAGGGATAATAGTAAGTGCAAGGAGATCCCAGGGCGCCGCTCTACACGTCAGCATACTTAGTTCACATTTTTTACCCTGATGAAAGGTCCTCTTTAAGATATGACACTTTGATACAAAGTAAAGTAGTCAGTGTATACACAGCCATTAATGGTTAAACCGCTGGCAAAAAAAAGTGAGTACACCCCTAAGTGAAAACAGCCAAATTGTGCACAAAGTGTCAATATTTTGTGTGGCCACTATTGTTTTTCAGCACTGCCTTAACTCTCTTGGACATGAAGTTAACAGGTTGCCACTGGAATCCTCTTCCAATCCTCCATGACAACATCACAGACCTGGTGGATGTTACAGACCTTGCACTCCTCCACCTTCCGTTTGAGACTGCCCCACTGATGTTCAATATGGTTTAGGTCTGGAGACTTGCTCGACCAGTCCAGCACCTTTAACCTCCGCTTCTTTAGCATGTCAGTGGTCATCTTGGAGGTGTGTTTGGGGTCGTTATCATGTCGGAATATTGCCCTGCGACACAGTTTCTGAAAGGAGGGGCTTATGCTTTGCTTCAGTATGTCACAGTACATGTTGGCATTCATGGTTCCCTCAATGAACTGTAGCTCCCCATAGTCAGCAGCACTCATTAAGCCCAAAACCATGACACTCCCACCACCATGCTTGACTGTAGGCATGACACACTTCTCTTTGTGCACCTCACCTGGTTGCCGCCACCAGGGCCGGCGCCACCCATAAGCAGAGTACGCCACCGCGTAGAGCGCACTCTTGCTAGGGGCGCCGGCTCCCGCCCGGGCTGACGCGTCCCTGTGTGCGCACTGCCCGGGCGCAGTATTAAGGCAGACAGTGTGAGCACTTCCCTAGTGTCAGTCCCTGTGGAGTAGCGTAGCTCTGTACAGTCCGTAGGTACAGGAGCTTTTGTTTCCTGTACCTGTCCGGACTGACAGGAAGTGCTCACTTAGTGTGCACTTCCTCTCAGTCCGGCCGGGTACAGGGAACAAATGCTTCTGTACCCGCGGAACCGGACAGAGCTCGGCCACGCTACTCCACAGGGACTGACACCAGGGAAGTGCTCACGCTGTCTGCCTTAATACTGCGCCCTACTCCACAGGGACTGACAGGAGGTACAGAGTGACACAAGGGGGAGGGGGAATGAGAGTGATGGGGGGTGAGAGTGACAAGAAGGGGCGGCCACCACACCACACCAGAAGGACTGACAGGAGGGAACAGAGTGACACAAGGGGGGCAAGAAAGAGAGTGACTAGGGGGAATAAGAGTAATGATGGGGTAATGAGAGTGACAAGAAGGGGAAAAGAGTGACACAAGGGAGGGGGGTAAGAAAGAGAGTGACTGGGGGGGGGGAGAGTTTGACATCCATCACACACACACACACACACTGCATCCCTTACACACAATGCATCTCTTAGGCTCCATTCACACTTCCAAGCGTGTTTTGCGGATCCGCAAAACACGGACATTAGCAATGTACGTTCTGCATTTTGCGGACCGCACATCGCCGGCACTCTCATAGAAAATGCCTTTTCTTGTTCCGCAATTGCAGACAAGAATAGGACATGTTCTATTTTTTTGCGGGACGGTAGTGTGGACCCGGGAGTGTGGATAGAAATAAATTGGTCCGCAATTCCGTTCCGCAAAATGCGGAACCGAATTGTGGACGTGTGAATGGAGCCTTACACATGCAAACACAGATTCACAGAACGCACTCTGTACACACATTCAGAAACACACAACACAAACCTTATACACAAACGCAAACTTCTTTCTATCCCTTGCACACACCCACACTGCATCACCTACACACTGGTCTCCCTATACACTCCACACACACACTGCATCCACTACACACACACTGCATCCACTGCACACTGCATCCACTGCACACTGCATCCACTACACACACACTGCATCCACTGCATCCACTACACACACACTGCATCCACTGCATCCACTACACACAAACTGCATCCACTGCACACTGCATCCACTACACACACACAGCATACACTGCATCCACTACACACACACACTGCATCCACTGCACACTGCATCCACCACACATGCACTGCATCCACTGCACACACACTGCATCCACTACACACACTGCATCCACTGCATACTGCATCCACTACACACGCACTGCATCCACTGCACACACACTGCATCCACTACACACACACACACTGCATCACCTACACACACTGCTATCCCTATACACTACATCCCATAAGCACACACATTAGATTCTCTACAGCAACACATAACACATCCCCTACACACTTCACCCACTGTGAACAAACTAATGGGTGGAACATGTAGGTGGACTTATGGGTGGGCCTTATGGGCATACTCTCCTGGGGCCCAGACCTTGAACTGTGTAAAGGGCCCCAAATAATGGAGCCGCTTCAAATTCTCCCAGGACATTGATTTTTGCCACCAGAGAGCCTGTCCCACACCAGACCAGTGGAGCCAGAGCCCATCATCATCCTCATCTGGGTGTAAGTAAGCGATCTAGTACATTATTCATGGGACTAGTCTCTAATTTACCTCACATTAAAGGGACACTATAGTCCCCAGAACCTCTGCAGCTAAATGAAGTGGTTGGGTGGGGCATTGTGATGTCACATGGGGGGGCAGCAAACTTTTCTTTTGCCTAGGGCAGCAAAAATCCTTGCACCGGCCCTGGCCGCCACACACGCTTGAAACCACCTGAACCGAATAAGTTTATCTTGGTTCCAGTAATCCATGTCTGGAACTTCTTGTCTTCAGCAACCTGTTTGTGGGCTTTCTTGTGCATCATCTTTAGAGGAGGCTTTCTTCTGGGATGACAGCCATGCAGACCAATTTTATGCAGTGTGCGGCGTATGTTCTGAGCACTGACAGGCTGACCCCCCACCCCTTTAACCTCTGCGGCAATGCTGGAACCACTCATACGTCTATTTTGAAAAGACAACCTCTGGATATAACACTTAGCCCATGCACTCAACTTCTTTGGTCAACCATAGCGAGGCCTGTTCTGAGTGGAACCTGTCTTGTTACACCTCTGTATGGTCTTGGCCACCGTGCTGCAGCTCAGTTTCAGGGTGTTGGCAATCTTCTTATAGCCTAAGCCATCTTAATGTAGGGTAAAATTTCTGTTTATTTAGATCTTCAGAGAGTTCTTTGCCATGAGGTGCCATGTTGAACTTCTAGTGACCGGTATGAGAGAGTTTGAGAGCAATAACACCAAATTCAACACACTTGCTCCTCATTCACACCTGAAGCCTTGTAACACTAACGAGTCACATGACACCGCAGAGGAAAAATGGCTAATTGGGAACAATAGTAGTTTAGACATTAATGGCTGTGTGTTGAGTTAACCAAATTTACACGGTTATACAAGCTGTACACTGACTACTTTACATTATATTAAAGTGTCATATCTTAAGTGTTGTCCCATGAAAAGATATAATAAAATATTTACAAAAATGTGAGGGGTGAAATACTGTATACCAATCAGCTATAACATTAAAACTACCTGCCTAGTATTATGTGAGACCCCCTTGCGCCGACAAAACTGATCTGAGCCATCATATCATGGACTCTACAAGTCCTCTATAGGTGTCCGGTGGTATCTGACACTAAGACATTAGCAGCAGATCCTTTGATTCCTGAAAATTTTTAGGTGGATCCTCCATGTATTGAACAAACCAAAGATGCTCAATCGAATTGAAACCTGTGAAATCTAGTGGCAGGTAAACATCTTGAACTGTATGTTATGTTGCTCAAACCAATCCTGAATATCATCTCTTAACACACACCTAACTGGCCCATGATGTAAATAAAAAAGTGAGTCATGAGGTCACTTTTTTCCATTGCTTCGTGGTCTAGTTCTGATGTTCTTTTGCTCATTGTAGGCAGTTTTGGATGTGGGAAAGGATCAGTATGGGCACTCCGATTGGTCTGCAGCTATACAGCTTCATACTCAGCAAGCTGCAATGCTCTGTGTGTTTGGACACCTTTCTATTATAGCCAGCAGTAAGTTTTTTAGCAATTTGTACAACAGTAGCTGTTCTGTAGAATTACACCAGACAGGCTAGGTTTTTCTCCCCATGTGCATCCATAAGCCTTTGGAGTCCAAGAATTTATTGCCAGATCATAAATTGTCCATGCTTTGAGCTTGTTTGGTGGGTACTAACCAGTGCTTACTGAGAACACTCCACAAGGCTTTGAGCTTTGGAGATGTTCTAATCCAGTCATTTAGCCATCAGAATCTGGCCCCCATCAAAGTCACTCAGATCCTTATGCTTGCCCATTGTTCCTGCTTCCAATGCATCAGTTTCAGGAAGTGACTGTTCACTTTTTGCCTAATACATCACACCCTTTGATAGGTGCCATTGTCATGAAATAAAGGATCAGTATTATTGATTTTACATATTTTATAATTTTATATATTTCTTACTTAGTACTTACAGTGAAGTGGACATTGAAGTTTCTGGGAGTAGTGGCACAATGAAGAATAAAAGTATAGCATGTAAGGTGGTAACGGGGTCCAAGAGCAAGTTGGCTGCTATAGGAGGTAGTTTTAGGAACACCATACAGCTTTTAGGATACAGAATCCTCAGTTTATGAAGTCATGGTTCATGAATCAAACTCTTTGGATTTCTCTGATCCTTCTTTTTGTATTCTGCATTATTATAATGCCTCATTATTGATGCAACTGTGTTCTTTTTTGCTTGTCTATCTGCTTGGGTGAAAAATACCCCTGCAAGGAAATCTTGCCCTGAAGATACCCAAAATGCTCCCACTAGGTCATCCAAAACTTAAAAGTGCAGTTTCTGAAATAGTTCTTAAAGTTTTGTTCTCAATTCATCAGAGAAAAAAAAAAATCCAGAACATTCGGGCCCTTTATAGTTTTTCATGGCATCCCCTGCAGAAGGTAAGACAGTATCCCTACATTAGAAATAAATCAAGCAGGGTGGTCAGTGGTAGATAGTGTAGATAGTATGATGTCACATAGTTGACTGGCATGTAACGTGTGCCATGTGCATTACTCATTCTGTTCTGCTGTATTTGTCAAATCTAAGCGCATTTAATCTGAACTAATGCAATACAAATGTTTCTTATTGGTACTTTGGCAGAACACAGCAAAATTAATTTTCTTTAGTTATGTAAGTTATTTTAACATTTACATATAAAGCTATAGCAAACGCCAAAAAGAATTTTCTACAGAACAGTAAATATTCCAGGCCCAACCTTTTAGGGCCTGTATAAGAGTAGGGCTGGTTCACAGGAACATGATGGACACAGGAAATCCTGCGCCGACTGCACTTCCCTGAACTAAATTTACCGTACCATAGTGTAGTATGACTATCATCCTTTATGGCCTAGCTGTGCTCTCCCCAGTAGACTCAATGCACTGACAGCAGGGTAGAACAGTGCACGGCTTAGGATCAGTCCCCGGCCTGCACTCTCCTACTCAGCATCACTGCATCACGCCTGCTGGTTAGAGCAGGATATGCTTCATTGGATACGCTTCAGTGGAACAGGAGCATAACTACTGTGAAGGGAGCATTAGGGGCCTTAACTAATGTAAAGGGGGACTAAAGGGACATAACTACTGTTTGGGATAACTAGGTGTCCATAAATACTGTGTAGGGGCAATAAGAGGCATAACTACTGTGTGGGGTAATAAGTGGGCATAACTACTGTTTTGGGGCATTAACGGGGGCACTATGTGGAGGCACTAAGGGGACATTCTACTATGTAGGGGCACTAAGGTGGATAACCTTTGCATGGAGGCACTAAAGGGCCTTCTACTGTAAAGAGGACACTAAAGGGGCATTACTAATGTGTACGCGTATTTTTTTAAGGGCATACAAATGTGAAGGGGGCACTGCATTACAGCTTTAGCATTTTGTTTAGCACTCATATATGCTTATTATTAGAACGAGTTGTTTAGTCATTTGAATGTGTAAATTATCAACTTAAAGGGAACCTGTTACATTGAACCTGCTGTCTGATTTGCAGGTAGAAGGAGTTCAGCAGATTTATAGTTTTGTGGTTTTCCTATGCTCAGGGGTCCAGTTATTGGTCGTAATCAGTGATTGACAGCCTTCCCTGTAGTGGTGTACATAAATAGACTGAGATCCTGAAATAGGACCCCATCCACCCTCAGAACTCCTAAGTGCTGTAAGGACAGGGATGTAGGTGAATGAGATACAAATTATACTGAACCTTTTACCACAAACAACATATCAATCTGCTCTACGCTACTTTCACCTTTTATTTCTCCGTCATACAACTTACCACCCAAATGAATTTTACCTCCTTTTCTTCTCACTAATAGAGCTTTCATTTGGTGGTATTTCATTGCTGCTGACATTTTTACTTTTTTTGATATTTAACTTTTTTTGACGAAACTTTTGCAAAAAAAATGACATTTTTTACTTTCTGTTGTAATTTTTTTTTTTAAAACTACATTTATATATACATTTTTCTCTAAATGTATTGTTCTACATGTCTTTCATAAAAAAAAAAATCCAATAAGTGTATATTTATTGGTTTGGGTAAAAGTTATAGCATTACTTTTGCCCTGTGAAATCCAAAAGGTACTCATTGGAATTTGGGCCCCTTTGCGCATCTTGGCTGCAAAAAATTGTCACTCATGTGGTATCGCCGTACTCAGGAGAAGTAGGACAATGTATTTTGGGGTGTATTTTTACATATACCCATACTGTGTGTGAGAAATATCTCTGTAAATGACAACTTTTTAAATTTTTTTATACAAAGTTGTCAACTTACAGAGATATTTCTCTCACCCAGCATGGGTATATGTAAAAATACACCCCAAAACACATTGCCCTACTTCTCCTGAGTACGGCGATACCACATGAGTGCCACTTTGTTGCAGCCAAGATGCGCAAAGGGCCCAAATTCCAGTGAGTACCTTTTAGGAGGGCATTTTTACGCATTTTTCTTCTCACGCTTTAGGGCCCCTAAAATGCCAGGGCAGTATAAATACCCCACATGTGACCCCATTTTGGAAATAAGACACCCCAAGGTATTCCATGAGGGGCATTGCGAGTTCATAAAAGATTTTTTTTTTTGGCACAAGTTAGCGGAAATTGATTTTTATAGTTTTTTCTCACAAAATCTCCCTTTCCGCTAACTTGTGACAAAAAGTTCAATTTTTTATGGACTCACTATGCCCCTCAGCGAATACCTTGGGGTGTCTTCTTTCCAAAATGGGGTCACTTGTGGGGTGTTTGTACTGTTCTGGCATTTTGGGCGGAGCTAAATTGTGAACAGCCCTGTAAAACCTAAAGGTACTCGTTGGAATTTGGGCCCCTTTGCGCACTCAGGCTGTAAAAAAGTGTCACACATGTGGTATCATCGTACTCAGGAGAAGTAGGGCAATGTGTTTTGGGGTGTATTTTTACATATACCCATGCTGGGTGAAAGAAATATCTCTGTAAATTGACAACTTTGTATAAAAAATTTTAAAAAGTTGTCATTTACAGCGATATTTCTCACACAAAGTATGGGTATATATAAAAATACACCCCAAAACACATTGCCCTACTTTTCCTGAGTACGGCGATACCACATGTGTGACACTTTTTTGCAGCCAAGATGCGCAAAGGGGCCCTAATTCCAATGAGTACCTTTACCCTCAGTTCACACTTGCGCGTTTTACAATGCGTTCGAACACGCTGTAAAACGCATAACCGATGCAAACCAATGCTTCCCTATGGGACTGGTTCACATTTTCGCGTTTTACAGCGCGTTCGAGCGCGCTGAAAAACGCCCGACGCATAAAAAAGTACTTGAGCTTTTTTTGGGGCGTTTGCCGCGCGTTTTGGCCCATAGACTTCAATGGGAACGCGCAACGCTTGTATTTTGCGCGTTTTTGACACTGAAAACGCGCGTTCGAACGCGCGTTTATGAATTTGCAACATGCTGGAAAGGCCAAACCCCAGCTCTGATTGGCCAAACTTCATATAGACAGGGATATTTAGTCATTGGACAACACTGCAGTCAATCACACAAACGCGCGTAAAATGCGCATTTACTATTGCCAAAAATGCACACAAAAACGCGCAGAAAATGTGCGACAAAAATGCGCAGAGAACGCGCGCCTCAGAAACGCTCAGGTCTGAAACCAGCGTTAGGATTTCACAGGGCATTTTTACGCATTTGGATTCTCACGCTTTAGGACCCCTAAAATGCCAGGGCAGTATAAATACCCCACAAGTGACCCCATTTTGGAAAGAAGACACCCCAAGGTATTCCGTGAGGGGCATGGCGAGTTCACAGAAAAAAAAAATTTTGGGCACAAGTTAGCGGAAATTGATTTTTATTTTTTATTTTTTATTTTTTACAAAGTCTCATATTCCACTAACTTGTGACAAAAAATAATTTTTTACATGAACTCACCATACCCCTCACGGAATACCTTGGGGTGTCTTCTTTCTAAAATGGGGTCACATGTGAGGTTTTTGTACTGCTCTGGCATTTGAGGGTCTCCGCAATCATTACACGTATGGCCAGCATGAGGAGTTTCTGCTATTTTCCTTATATTGAGCATACGGGTAATGAGATTTTTTTTTTCCGTTCAGCCTCCGGGCTGAAAAAAAAAAAAAAATAACGGCACAGATTTTTTCATTCGCATCGATCAATGTGGATGAAAAAATCTCTGCCAAAATCAATGACTGCGGTGCAGTGGACTGGGCGCTAACTACCTAACAAGTAGCTAACTAACTGGCGGTGATAAGGGACCCTTATGCCCCATTCACACGTCCGCAATTCTGTTTGCGGAACGGAATTGCAGACCCATTCATTTCTATGGGGACAGACTTTGTCCCGCTCGGATCCGGAATTGCGGATCCGCACTTCCAGGTCTGCACTTCCGTTCCGCAAAAATATAGAACATGTCCTATTCTTGTCCGCAATTGCAGACAAGAGAAGGCATTTTCTATATAGTTCTAGCAATGTGCGGATCTGCAAAATGCGGAAAGCACATTGCCGGTGTCCGTGTTTTGCGGATCCGCGGATCCGTGGATCTGCGTATCCGCGGATCCGCAAAACACATATGGACATGTGAATGGAGTCTTACAGGGGAGTGATCAGTGACAGGGGGATGATCAGGGAGTCTAGATGGGGTGATCAGGGGTTAACAAGGGGTTAATATGTGACAGGGGGGGGGTGTAGTGTGGTGCTTGGTGCTACTTTACATAGCTACCTGGTCCTCTGGTGGTCGATCCCAGCAAATGGGACCACCAGAGGACCAGGTAGCAGGTTATCAGACGCTGTTAACAAAACAGCGTCTGATATACTTGTTTGATGCGATTTATTTCGCATCTACAGCCTGCCAGCGATTGATCATCGCTGGCAGGCTGTAGTACAACTCCTGAGACGTGATCTTCTGTGAAGGCACGTGCGCGTTCACAGCAGATCTCCCCTCTCGCGAGATGACGCGCCGCCGCGTCAGAGAGGAACAGACCTGCCGCCGCCTGGACGCATCCCTGCGTTAGGCGGTCGGCAGGCGGTTAATGGGGCTTTAGCATTATCGTATCTGTGCTGAGAATAGAACAGCCCTATTTATACATATGGATATATATGAAACACATATTTAGTTGTAGACATGTTTTTAAACAAATCTGCTTGTTAATGTACCCTTACAAATGCACCAGAGAAATGATGAGGCAAAGCATCAGCTGAGGACATGAGTACTTTGTTTTCTTCTAGGTGACTCTCGGGATAAAAACCCTGTACGCAAAAATCTCTGACTTACATTTTTACAACACCCAAAGCATACCTAACAGCATTCCTAAATATCATATGTACCTACGGCCAAGAACTTAAGAAAATATACATAAATCATAAAAGGTGTCTTCAGGTAAAGGAAAATACACATTTCACAACTACAAAATAGTAAGACTTCTAAGAAACTAAAATACGGGAGAAAACGTTACCTAAGAGACATCATCCCTTACTTACTAATGTGAGGGCATCTAGACTTTGTCATAATGGGCTGCAATATCTAGCACAATTTGGCAAATCTAGTGTTAGAGACAGTGGCAGACATTTATCAAAAGTTTGACAGCACTATTTTAGAATAAAAAAGTAGCAAATTATAGTGCACGTATTATTTGCACCCTAATTTGTGACTTTTTGCTTCTCTTTACTTTTCAAATGGGCAGGAACACATAAAAAGGGGTGTGGCCTCTCACTGACCAACAGGTTTACTATGATTTACTACAGAAACTGGTGTAAATGATAGTTCAAATCTATGCTAGCTCATAGCTGGTGTTTATTTGAACTTCTGGCACACACGTCTGGCACACAAGTGCTTACTACATCTCACAAAAAGTTCCTTGAGGTAGTTCCTTTGTAGTTTCCAAAATGGGGTTTCCTTCTTGGGCCTTTTTTTTTTTTTCTCACAATCAGAGCTTTTGCATTTGTCAGCCAATGCTGTGTAATTCACCAAATTAGGCATATCTGTGGCAAAAGGCATATGTATAGTAAAATTCCAACTTTCATTTTTTACTATCCTATACACATTCATTTCTGGAAAACACCTGTGGGGTAAAAATGCTCACTACACCCCTCAATAAATTCCTTGACAAGTATGGCTTCTAAAATGGGGTGACTTTTGGAGGGTTTTTAACTGTAGGGGTACCTCAGATTCTCTTCAAATGCGACATGGCACCTGAAAACCATTCCAGAAAATATACCTTCCAAAAATAATATGGTGCTCCTTCACTTCTAAACCCTGCAGTGTGCAAGTACAGCAGTTTATGACCAAATTTGTTGTGTTGCTGTTTTCAGGACTCTAGATCAGGTTTTTATTAAAGGGTTTCTGTCACCACACTTTTCACTATTAAACAGGTCTTTTTTTTCAGTGTGCCCCTGTTTTTGTGCAATTATAACTTTTATTATATGCTAATTAGCCTCTAGGAGCAGGGGGTTAGGTTCTAAATTCTTATGTCCATGCAATAAATTTGCAAATTCTGTTTTTACTTTCTCATTGTGATTTGCAGATTGAGGGGGAAAAACTAGATTTTTTTTTTATTTTAGTGCAAGGCCGCAAAATGTTAAAATCTGAAAAAGTGAAAGGGTCTGAAGGCTTTCTGAATGCACTGCAATTTTTCATTTTCACAAATGAGTGTTTCTTAATTCTTTGAAACGCCTGTTGAGTCAAAGTGCTCTCTAAATCCCTTGATTACAGAGTATAGTTTGCAGAATGGGCAACTTTGTTAGAGGTTTCCACTGTAGTGGTACCTTAGGGTCTTTTTAAATACGACATAGATCCCAAAAACCATCCCAGCAAAATCTACTTTCCCAAAACCATAGAACACTCCTTCCCTTCAGACCCTGCTGTGTGCTAGTGTTGAGCGCGAATATTCGAAAAGCGATTTTTTTTAGCGAATATCGGCACTTCGCTAATTCGCGAATATTTCGAATATAGCGCTATAAATTCGCTATTTCGAATATTCGTTTTTTTTTTTTTTTTTAGTTATATTTTTTTCTTTCCTACTTCCCAAAAGTAGTTCTTACCTGTCCTGAGGATTCCTGGCTTCCTGGCTGCTCTAGTCAGTGCCCGTTGCCGCTTCTGCCGACTTCCGTGCTCATGTGGAGCGTCCCCATCCATGGGAGAATCTCCATATACTAAAATGTACTGTCGGATTTGAGGAATTACGTTGAAATCGCAATGCGATTAATTCAAGTTATATTAATCGCATTGCGATTACAACTTAGCACTGCTATCTTACATAGGCTAGAATTAACGAATATGGAGAATAGCTATGCACTAGCAGTGCTAAGTTGAAATCGCAATGCGAATACTTTAAGTTAAATTAATCGCATTGCGATTACAACTTAGCACTGCTATCTTACATAGGCTAGAATTAACGAATATGGAGTATAGCTAATGCTATGCACTAGCAGTGCTAAGTTGAAATCGCAATGCGAATACTTTGTTAAATTAATCGCATTGCGATTTCAACTTAGCACTGCTGCTATATTCCATATTCGTTAACTTCGCTAATTCTAGCAAGCTGACCCATTATAAACCCAGCTCTAAGTTGAAATCGCAATGCGATTAATATAACTTGAATTAATCGCATTGCGATTTCAACGTAATTCCTCAAACCGACAGTACATTTTAGTATATGGAGACGTTCCCATGGTGATGGGGACGCTCCATGAGCACAGAAGTTATGGTTGGCTTGGTAGAATTAGCGAATAGCTAATATGACGAATGTATTCGTCATATTCCTCAAAACGAAGATAACGAAGTATTCTACATCTTCGCTTTAGCTACCTATTCGCCTCGTCATCGTCAACTTCGCTATTCGCTGATTCTAGCAATCAAATAGGAAGGTTGACTTACCAGACAGCTGTGTTAAATTCGCTATGCGATTTTTTTTTTTTAATACAATAATTATATTACTTGATAAAATTATTATAAGTATTCTATTTATTAAAAAAAAAAAAAATCGCATAGCGAATTAAACACAGCTGTCTCTATAGTCAACCTTCCTATTTGATTGCTAGAATTAGCGAAGTTGACGAATAGGTAGCTAAAACGAAGATGTAGAATACTTCGTTATCTTCGTTTTGAGGAATAGACGAATACATTCGTCATATTCGTCATCCTCGCTAATTCTAGATATGAAACCAATAGGAAAGTAGCCTTAAGTACAAATCGCAATATGCGATTATTTAAATCGCATGTTAATCGCGATAACTAGAAAAAATGACGAATATTCGATTTCGACGAATATGAAACGAATATTCATTCGAATATTCGCGAATTTCGTCGAAATCGAATATGGCACCTGCCGCTCATCACTACTGTGTGCCCATATAGCAGTTTATGATCACATATGGGGTGTTTCCGCAAACTGCATAAATAGGGTAATAAATATTGAGGTTTGTTTTTCTGTTAATATATGTATTCTGACACCCAGTCGGCAAACAATAGGTTTGTTCTACTTGAATTTAACCTGACCAGAACATTTTTTATATTCAATGGCCGCTATTACCACTAGCTCAGGGGCACCGCGATGGGCAGTCCCTGTGCGCCGTCTTAAGCTAATTTTCTCCTGGGCTGGTGGGAGGCCAATGTAATCTGGGCAGAGGATCTCAGCCACTGGCATGACAACATCTGCCTATGACTGAGATTCATAGATGATATTTTTGTTCTCTGGAAAGGCACCATGGAGTCCTTCTCTAATTTTATAGGGGTCATCAACAAGAACGACCTCGGACTTCATTTTACCTCAACGTGTGAGGTACACCGATTGTCATTTCTTGATTTAATGATTCAAAGAGGACCGAATAATACGATCATTACTGAAGTATTTAGAAAAACGACAGCCTCGAATAGTCTTCTCACCCTTTGAGGCGAGGAATCCCGAAGGGCCAATATCTTAGACTGAGGAGGAATTGCTTCAATATGCGCATCTTCAAGGAGCAGGCCAGGGATTTGCATCAGAGATTTTTAGAGAGGGGCTATCCAGATAATATCTTAAGGATGGCTTATTCTAAAAGGGAGGAATTACTAATCCCGAAAAAACAGATATCCCCTCAGAACGTACTATTAGAATCATTGGTCTATATGACAATGCACACGTTGAGGTAAGATGGATAATCAGCAAATGTTGGAATATCTTTTGCGATAATCCAGATCTGAAAGCAGTCGTTGGCCCGTACCCTAAAATCACCTATAAGAAAGTTTGAAGGACAGATTAGTGAATAGTCACTTTCGGTCTCCTCCGCAGCCCACTACTTGTCTGTCACGAAGTCCGAAGGGGATTTTTAAATGTGGTAAATGTGTCTCCTGTGACCAAGTCACAGCCACCAAAAGATTTACTTCAGCATCCACCGGCCGTGAATATGCCATTCGGGACTTCATCAATTGTCAGACTAGTGGTGTAGTATACCTCGCCAAGTGCTCATGCCCAATGGATTATATAGGTAAGACAAAGAAAGAGCTTAGACGCAGGATTAGAGATCATGTCAATTATATCCTAAATAAAAAAGATACGTGTGTGGAAAGACACATTAATGAAGTCGATAACAGCAATATAGCATCTATTAACTTCATGGGGATCCAGCATGTACCGCAGGGTCCCCGAGGAGGTGATTGGGACAATTTGATCCTGAGAGCTGAATCAAGGTGGATCTTTAAAATTAAAAGTGTCACCCCCAGTGGTCTTAACAATGTTCTCTCATTTAAGCTCTTTTTATGATTGGAGGGAGACATTTGACTTCAAATGGGTGACTACTGTTTCTCTATTAGCCCCTTGTAAATATCTCCAGGCAATGAGCTGCCTGTCTTGTGAGTCTAATAAAATATCGTCCCATCTTTTTATACAAGTTCCTGCTCCATTAGATTCGGGCGTTTATAACTTTCAGCCCCATGCATCCTAAAGAGCAATGTGTATAACTATCATGATGACAGATTACTCAAATGTTTATCTCTTTTGCTAAGTGTAAGAGGGCGCAAGGTGCCGTCATGGACGGAAGATACGTGTCACCGAGGTTCCTGGCCTCGGTGAGGTGAGAGCCGGGTTTTATGTGTCAGCAGCAGCTAGTGCTGCTTGACATTGATAGTTAGTTTGGCTGCAAAGCCAATCCGGGCCGGCTCTTACTGGGAGTAGGCAAAGAGTTGGGTGGGTGCCTACTCCCCACGGTCCAGGCCGGACTTTGCCGGGCTTTTTAAAGGCAGCCACATCAGCAGGTGTGGCTGTGATTGTCCTGGAGCTGCTGCTAGTGTTGTGTTGCTCTCTGGGCTGGAAGGATGAGCTCAGCAAGGAGTCGTGCAGTCGTCCTGGAAGCCTGAAGGTGGATTACCCTGCGGCTGGGCCGACCGCCAGGTGCGAACGCGCACCTAAACATCTCACAGGTGATTGAACCTGGTTTTGGACTCTTTGGTTTTGCTTTTTTGTGTTTGCTGAGTGTGAATTAACACCAAGAGACTGTTTATCGTTTATTTTGTGCAAGTGTGAATAAAACACTGTTTATTGCACTTTCTGGACTTCTTGTTTTGCCTCTGTACTGCACCCGCACTGCTATCTACCAGAGCGACTCCCCACATTTGGTGGAGGATGCGGGCATGCGCAGTGAGGCTGGCGTAAACGCCGAAGTTTTTTTCCCAAAGTGAATGTCATATGTCAAGCCGGCAAAGTTTCAACACGTGAACTCTGATAAGATGGAGGCAGTTGTAAAGGCTCTCGTGGAGGCCAATTTACAGCAGCGGGAGGCCAACAAGCAGCAGCAGGAGACAAACCAGCTGCTGTTGCAACATGTAATGGCTTTGCAAGCGACTGGAGCCTCTCACCGTGCCCATGATGCCCGGAAAGCGGTCCGTGCAGCAATTCCCAAGATGACCCCGAGGATGATGCCGAGACCTACCTGGCAGTCTTCGAAAAGTGGCCGTGAGGGAGAAGCTGCCCCGTGACCAGTGGGCTGAGGTGGTCGCTCCGTTCCTGGCTTCCGGACCCCAGCAGGTGTTTTTCGACTTGTCGGACGACCAAGCGGCCGATTATGACACCGTGAAAGGAGAGATCCTAGCCAGACTGGGGGTGAACGTGCTGGTCCGCGCTCAAAGAGTCCACCAGTGGGACTTTAAAACGACTGAACCTGCTAGGCCGCAGTACTACGATCTGCTGCACAGGCTGCAAAGTGGCTGCAGCCTGATCTACTAAGTCCCACTGCCATGCTGGATCGACTGTTGGCGGACATCTTTGGAGGGCCCTGCCTTATCCCCTCCAGCACTGGGTCGGCCAGGCGTCTCCGGTAAGTGCCCTGGAGATGGTCGACCTGGTGGAGCGTTACGAGGCCACCAGAAACCTGCAGGGGGTCTTGCTGGGAAGGGGCCAGTCAAACCCCGGAGGCCTCCACCCCAGTTCCGACGACCGGCGACAGAGAGACCTGCACGGAATGTATCCCCTGCGGATCCGCCTCCCGTGGTATGCTGGAGGTGTCAGGAGCCAGGCCACATCAGGGCCGACTGTCCGCATCAGGGTGAGCCGATGGATGTGAACTACGGGTATCGCCACTCCCTGTATGCCCGGAAGCTGTGTGCAACTGGCACCCGTGAGGGGCAGGACAATAACCACCTGTGTCAGGTAGAGGTGGGAGATTCTCTGGCGGTGGCCCTGCTGGACTCCGGGAGTTTAGTCTCCTGGTAAGAGCTGCCCTAGTACGGCCTGCGGAGTATACCGGCCGTAAAGTCGGGGTCCTATGCATCCACGGAGACTTAAAAGACTACCCCACTGCATTAGTGACTTTGTCCACAGCTGCTGGTAAGTGGACCCACGAGGTGGCTGTCGCTACCAAACTCCCACATGAACTGATACTTGGGAGGGACTTCCCAGGTTTCCGGCGCTGTGGCCGGCTATAAAAGTGTCTGATGGGCCCGAGACAGGGGTAACCCTAGTAGAGTGGCCTGATACCACTGGAAGGCCAGAACCCTGGGAGCCCGAATCTGAAGGGCCAGCGGTAGGGTGACCACTGCTCCAGCGGTAGAGGGGAGACAACCCCACTGAGTGTAATGGTGGGAGACACGGAGGACTTGCCACCGGGACCTGAGTTGGCAGACCTCAATGTCTCCGGGAAAATTTTGGGACCGCACAACACCGGGACCAAACCCTAACCAGGGCCTGGGAAAGTGTTGTAATGATTGACGGTAAACCCCAGAAACCTGGGGCTGAATTAATGTTTCCACGATTTATTATTCTTCAGGATATGTTGTATCGGGTGAACCAAATCCGAGGTGAGCCAGTTGAACAGCTGGTGGTGCCCACCGCATATCGCAAGCTTGTTATGGAGCTTGCCCACCAACATGTTCTTGGGGGACACATGGGGTGGCAGAAAACGCAGGACCGCGTACTACAGCGATTTTACTGGCCCGGTTTGTTTAAGGAAGTAGAGGAGTTCTGTAAGTCCTGTCCGACCTGTCAGGTAAATAGCCCCCAGCCGCATTACAGAAGTCCCCTGGTCCCTCTCCCAATAATTGAGGTCCCATTCGAGCGTATTGCCATGGATCTGGTCGGACCCGCACCGAAGTCTGCTAGGGGTCACCAACATATCCTGGTGATTCTGGACTATGCTACTCGATATCCAGAGGCGGTGCCTCTGCGACACACATCGGCTAGGCTCATTGCAAAGGAGTTAATGGAGATGTTTACCCGGGTGGGCCTACCTAAGGAGGTTCTGACGGACCAAGGGACCCCTTTATGTCTAAGATTATGAGGGAATTGTGTAAACTGTTGCATATAAAGCAATTATGGACGTCCGTTTACCATCCGCAAACGGACGGCCTTGTGGAAAGATTTAACCAAACTTTAAAAATATGCTAAAAGGGTGGTGTCCCGAGATGGGAAGGACTGGGATCTGCTTCTGCCCTATCTCATGTTTGCAGTGCGAGAAGTGCCCCAGGCCTCTACTGGGTTCTCGCCCTTCGAACTGCTTTATGGCAGACGCCCACGGGGCCTGTTGGACATCGCTAAGGAAGCGTGGGAACAACAGCCCGTCCCCACAAAAGCGTAATTGAATATGTTACCCAGATGCAGGAACGTATGGAGAGGGTGTTACCGCTGGTCCGGGAGCATATGGAGGCAGCACAACAGGCCCAAAGTAGAGTCTATAATCGTCAGGCTCGGGTACGAGACTTTAATCCCGGAGACCGAGTTTTAGTTCTGGTACCCACCCTTGACAGCAAATTTCTAGCTAGGTGGCAGGGGCCCTATGAAGTGCTCGAGAAAGTGGGGGAAGTAAATTACAAGGTGCACCAGCCAGGGCGGCGGAAGCCGGAGCAGGTGTATCATGTGAATTTGCTGAAGCCATGGAAGGATAGGAACTCGTCCAGCGATGACAGCTCCCGGCCAGGGCTTCTAGGTGAGAAGGATCCAGCCCTCACCTCGAAGTCCGGGAAGCAGCAGCCACCGTAAAAATTTCAGATAGCCTATCCTCCAAACAGGTCCAGGAAGTTAAGGAGTTCATTAGTCGGAACACGGATGTGTTCTCGGACCTCCCTGGGCGCACATCCTAATCCAGCATGACATTATCACTGAGCCTCAGGCCAAAGTCCGGTTAAAGCCGTATCGGGTACCCGAGGCTCGGCGACAAGCCATTGTGAAGGAAGTGCAGCTGATGCTCCAGTTAGGTGTCATCGAGGAGTCAAAAGTGATTGGGCCAGTCCGATAGTCTTAATACCCAAGCCGGACGGGACATTGAGGTTCTGTAACGATTTCCGCAAGCTGAATGAGGTGTCCAAGTTTGACGCATATCCCATGCCGAGGGTGGATGAGCTCATTGAAAAATTGGGCCAAGCCAGGTATTTTTCTGTCTTGGACCTCACCAAAGGGTACTGGCAGGTACCCTTAACAGAGGCTGCCAAGGAAAAACTGCTTTTATCACACCGGAGGGGTTGTATCAGTACAAGGTATTACCCTTTGGTCTACATGGCGCCCCGCCACGTTTCAAAGGCTTATGGATATTGTGCTTCGTCCACATCGACGGTACGCCTCAGCGTATCTGGATGATATCATTGTCCATAGCACCGACTGGGAGAGTCACCTACCGAAGGTACAGGCCGTAGTGGACTCCCTTAGGAAAGCTGGCTTAACTGCTAACCCAAAAAGTGTGTGGTAGGGTTAGAAGAGACCAAATACCTAGGGTATGTCATTGGGCGGGGGTGGTCAAACCTCAGGTAAACAAAATTGAGGCAATTAAGAATTGGCCCCGACCTGTCACTACGCGGCAAGTAAAATCATTCCTGGGCATGGTGGGATACTACATGAGGTTTATTCCCAACTTCGCTACAATTGCTGCTCCATTGACAAGCCTTTTAAAGGGACGCAGGTCAGTGTCGATCCAGTGGAATGAGCAGGCGGATAAGGCTTTCTCTGCTCTGAAGTCGGCCCTGTGTGGGTCCCCGGTTTTGGTGACGCCCGACTTCAGGAGAGAGTTTGTGGTACAGACCGATGCCTCTGAAGTGGGCCTCGGGGCTGTACTCTCTCAGGAAATCAATGGGGAGGAGCATCCCGTGGTTTTCCTGAGTCGCAAACTCACCCCAGCCGAAACCAGGTACAGTATAGTGGAGAGAGAGTGCCTGGCCATCAAGTGGGCACTAGAGTCTCTCCGCTATTATCTGCTAGGGAGAAAGTTCCGTCTGGTGACCGACCATTCCCTCTAAAGTGGATGTGCCAGGCGAAAGACAGGAATGCTCGGGTCACCAGATGGTTCTTGTCTCTGCAGAACTTCAAGTTCACAGTGGAACACAGGGCAGGCCGCTTGCAAGGAAATGCGGATGCACTGTCTCGAGTACAGTGTTTGGCGTGTGTTCACCCTGTCGGGGTTGAACAAAGGGGGAGGTATGTAAGAGGGCGCAAGGTGCCGTCATGGACGGAAGATACGTGTCACCGAGGTTCCTGGCCTCGGTGAGGTGAGAGCCGGGTTTTATGTGTCAGCAGCAGCTAGTGCTGCTTGACATTGATAGTTAGTTTGGCTGCAAAGCCAATCCGGGCCGGCTCTTACTGGGAGTAGGCAAAGAGTTGGGTGGGTGCCTACTCCCCACGGTCCAGGCCGGACTTTGCCGGGCTTTTTAAAGGCAGCCACATCAGCAGGTGTGGCTGTGATTGTCCTGGAGCTGCTGCTAGTGTTGTGTTGCTCTCTGGGCTGGAAGGATGAGCTCAGCAAGGAGTCGTGCAGTCGTCCTGGAAGCCTGAAGGTGGATTACCCTGCGGCTGGGCCGACCGCCAGGTGCGAACGCGCACCTAAACATCTCACAGGTGATTGAACCTGGTTTTGGACTCTTTGGTTTTGCTTTTTTGTGTTTGCTGAGTGTGAATTAACACCAAGAGACTGTTTATCGTTTATTTTGTGCAAGTGTGAATAAAACACTGTTTATTGCACTTTCTGGACTTCTTGTTTTGCCTCTGTACTGCACCCGCACTGCTATCTACCAGAGCGACTCCCCACATAAGCCATGTCTCTCCTGAGTTGTGGTGTGGACAAACCTGCAGGGGAAGCGTATTCTGATCCCCATGGTTACCTACCCGCCCCCGTGATGCCTTGGCCGCATCATAGCGGGCGGAGAGAGAGGCTGACTGAGCTGACCTGCTGGTCTCCTCCCTCTGCCTGCCATTGGTTTACTGCGTCGACAAGCCCCTTTTGTGGGTGGAGTTAGGTGTGCAAAAGGAAGTGGCAGGCAGTGTTCGCTTGCCACTTCCTCTCAGTAATGCACTGACCCACAATGCTGCTCCCCGATGAGCCGCATAATCGGCGAAACCCGTTGGGGCCATTATGGGTTAGTCTATGTTAGAGTGGATTACATAGGACCGAGGTTCTAGAGGCTGGGGGGTCACTCTTTTCAGGACGCGTGCTCCGATTGCAGCCATTTAGATATTTCCCATCAACAGACTAGGGTCTATGAGAGATAGTGTACTTAGGCACTTTGCTATATTGCTGCAATGTGGAGTTCACACCACCACAGAGAGTTGTGAGCTTCATTTGACCGCTTTAGCCTCACCAAACGGTACCGGATCTGACCCTTCATTATATATTATACTTCTTTGAGCACCTTTTTCATCTTATTTTATCTGTATAATGAAGTAAAATCTAAGTTTTATATTTCCTAAAAGAGTTCCCAGCTCACCAGTATTTGTTTTTCTATTAACCCTTACTGTATCATAGGGTAAAATAGATTTAAATGGAGAATGTGCACAAAAAAACTACATTTTTAAATCTCACCTCCATGTTGCTTTAATTCCTGTGGAATACCTAAAGGGTTAACAAAAATAATCTAAATTTAGTTTTGAATAATTATAGGGTGTAGTTTATAAAAAGCAGTTGTTTCTATTATATAAGCTCCTCAATATCACTTGAAAACTGAATTGGTCCTTAAAAAAGTGGTTTTGGAAACTTTCATAATTCTAGAATTCTAAGCTGTCTAACGTCCTAAAAAACATAAAATGATGCCAACATACAGTAAAGACATACGATGAATTTTAATTACTAACTTTTTTGTTATTCTGATTGCCTGATTGGAGTCGGGAAGGAATTTTTTTCCCCTTAAGTGGGGAAAATTGGCTTCTGCCTCACAGGGGTTTATCGCCTTCCTCTGGATCAACTTGTAGGAAACTGGATGGACAAATGTCTTTGTTCGGTCTTATATATATACTATGTTACATGTTACTATGTATCACTAACTGTCTTAAAAGCATAGAAATTAAAATTTAAAAAATAGTTAAACTATACATTTTCTTTAAATTGTGGATTTTTTTAAATAAATAAAGGCAAAACATTATCTACCCAAATTTGCCACTAGACTGAAATACGATGTGCCATGAAAAAAAACGCTCTCAGAATGGCTTGGATAAGTCAAAGCATTCCACCGTTATTACCACATAACGTAACACATCAGGTTTGCAAAAGAGGTTCTGTCGGGAAGGTGAAAACTGGCTGCGCCTGGAAAGGGTTAATAAATATACATATGCAGAAAACATTGAGTATGGTATTGCTAATGGTTAAAAGTGGATTCGGGAGGCACGCATACAGTTTTCTAAAATAACCAGTGTCAGAACATGCCAACAGGGACGTAATAATGTACTGCCTTTTAAGTAAATTAAACTTGTTGAAGGTGACACCCCTGTTATACAGCAACACATCTGAAAAGAATGATTAAATGGAACCAGCGTAAAAAGTTCTAAATGACTGAGATTTGGAGAGTTAGGAATTTGATCACTGTATAATGTGACAATTATGTTACAGTAGCTGCCAGTGGCACTTAGATTGCTAATAGTATGATGGATTTTATCTGTAAAACAACTGCTTTGAGTGGGGAGAAAGTGACATGTACTAATTAAAATGTGGTATAGCTCCTAGGTATAAAGAACCAGGAATAAAAAGATATGCAGACAGTGACAATGACATACTTGAGGTGTTTAGATTTGCTGCTTTGTGCATTCCATCCAACTACGGAGCTACAATGTTCTACGGTGATGATTCAAGAAGAGCTATATCTTTTACTATGTCAGTACAAATATACAAAGAGTACACATATATTAGCTCATCATTAGTCAGTTAGTGTCAGTGGACTCATTAGTAAAAAGAGATAATAGTTGTTACTAAAAGTGAAAAAATAAATAGAATTAGTTACAAAGAAAAACAATCACCCTACAAATCCAAACCAGTATGCCATACATGAAACTATTAAAGCATATTCCTGAAGAAAAATGGGGAACCTGTGATTTTATAAAAATGAAGTAAAATTAAATAAAAAGTTAAAATTAGGAAAATAAAATGTTTGCCACTTTTACAATATGCTTCTAACAAAATAAAAAAAAGGATTTGCTAACAATGAAATTATAAAACTGTTTAAAAACGCTAAAATTATTATTTAGTATCTGCTTGCATACCTCATGTAATAACATTTGCGATTGTGGAGCATCTTTCCATATAATGCCATGATGTGCCATTCTTGTATTATTCCTACTGTAAGTCATTGAATAAATGATTAGCCAGCAGTCTGCAATTAAAATCCAACTGGGTGTTACCTGTGTGTATGGGAGGGGGCATGGGGGTTCCCTGCACATACACACAGTACAGGGACACCGTCAGCAATGACTGAAATATCAGACTGTGCAGGGACACACTTTTAAGTCGTAGCACCCAGCTGGACCTTTATTGCAGTCAAACTTCTAACAAGAATAATTGAGTAATGGCACAAACTACAGTAGAATTATATTAAAAGATGCTCCAGAACTGTTATTACATGGGGACTGCGAGTAGCTTATAAGACAGACATGTCAGGAGAGGTAACAGGTCCACTTTAAATCAATGTACTGTACTGTACCCAGACTGCTATACAACGAGGTACGGATTTTTTTTCTTTTTTACATTAACTCTAGGACCCAAATAAATAAATAAAAGTACATTTCAAATCCAAACATTAAAATGGATGGAGTTGGGTAGCATCACAATGCAAACTGTAGGTAAAGTTTTATTAATTTCCTAATAATTGTTGTTAGTTTGGGTAGAACTAGAAGTGATGCCTGCATATCATGGATTAGAACTGTTGTATGCTTTTTTGTATTACTCTGTGCATCAGAATAGCTTGCAGTTTCTCTCTCCACACTGAAATCACAGAATAACCTATCGCCACTTCTCACTAGACACAAAGAAATATAGCTCAACTCCTAGATGGGGACCTCCATTCTCCTGATCGGTGATAGAAAATCTGATGGCACATTTACACACACTGGCTCAGCAGGGAATGATTGGGAAGGAACTGCTTATTCCCGATATTTGCCTGCTCGTCAAAAGATGCAGTGATGATCACCTTTACGGTATGTGGATAAGCGATGGCTACTGCTATTACTCATCCCCTTACAAGTGTATTGCTTCTGGGAAGCTTGATCTGCTGTCCAAAAATGATGATTTTGGTGTCCACATTAACAACTATTTCACCCGATTAAATAAAAGTTCTGTGGCACCTTTACACAGGCCCATAAGTGAACAAATGGTCACATGACGCACTCTGACATGGCTAGTGATTGGTTGCAATGATGTTATCATCGATGGAGCCCAGCAGATCATTGCAGGCCTACAGGAGAAGAAGCAGGGGGCCAGCCCTGGCAAGAAGGTAAGTGCCACCCCGCCCCCCCATCTTCCACAACCCCTTTAAAGGAAACTTTTTTAATTGTTAGAAGAATAATTCCTGCTGAGTTTCAGAAGGCCCATGCAACTAAGAAACTGGGAGTCTGTATATGGGTTGCATAGGGTGCCAGGCCAAATCCCAACATCTGGCAATGGGGGGTGCAGCCAATAGCAGGCCGTGAAGGTGACCTGCCCCCTTGCATCATATCTAACGTCACCCGTGACTCTAGGGGAGATCATGCAGCGGTGGCCATGCAGGGATCCGGAGGGACACAGGTGTCGAGGACCTGGGCATTTTAAGGGATGGTTACAGGATCAGGGTCAGGATTGGATAACCTCTTTAAGGGAATATGAAGCTCTGCATTAGAAATGGAGAGTTCCCATTGCAATAAGGATATTTTAAGATCATCATACATTCGATCCTACAAATGACATGATAATTAACGGTTGAGATTCACTTAAAGGAGCAATAAACCCCCGAAAAACAAGGAGAAGCATAACTTGCTAAGGAAAGTTTGGATTACTTCTTTTTGTTTGGACATCTTAAAACTGCTACATAAAACAGTTTTAAGAGATTTCCTACAGTCAGACAAGTTTCTCATTGCTCCCATCCCCTCCATCTTCAGCTAGAGAGAGGTTATCAGTTTGCATGCACTAGCCTGACCTCACAGGGATACTAGACAGTACCAGTGCACTGACACTATAGACAGTGCCACCCACTCCCAAGTACCTGAATCTCAAGTTTGCCTAAATAAGCAGGAAGGATTTCGCACAATTTGGGCAAATATGACACCCTTCAGTGTTTAAAAGCTGGATTACAAGTTTGTACACACTGTCCAGATAATGTCCCTCTTACATTGTGCAAGTAACCCAGCTTTCCCAGGACTCCGAAAAGCAAATCTGTCTGGCTATGGCACTATTTAGGAGTTGGGGCTTGTCTTGGTAGATTTATTATTCTGCATTCCATATTACAGCTCCACATGTTTGTAGCCCCACTTTCCCAGGACCCCGAAAGGCATATCTGTCTAGCTATGGAGATATTTAGGAACGAGGAGGGGAATTTGTCAATCTCTATTACAGTTCCATATGGTGGTAACCCGACTCTCCTAGGACCCTGAAAGGCTTTGGATTCATACTCAGCTAACCAATCCAGCTAAGTATTCTACAATCATTGCCATTTACAAATTATTAAATAAGCTGATCTGGAATTGTGGAGTCTGGGAAAGCTGGGTAACATCTCTGTGGGGTAGTGATGGAACCATAATAGTTATATAAAATGCATACAATCCTGCCCTGATACACTGTGTGAATATGGTACCAGGGCAATATAATCTATTGTCACCAATGCAGTGCTACAGTCTTGTATCCCAGCTTTTCCAGAAACATGAACGGCAAGGTGGTCTAGCTATATGAAGGTATTTATCACTGTATTACTAGTAGGCATATTTAGAATTAAGCAGTCTGGGAAAGGCCCCACTTAGTGCATACACTCTGTATACACTATATCCATAAATATAATATTAGGACAACTATGAGTATATACTATATATGTATGCAGCGACCGGGTCCGCAGGGGCAACACGTGAGGCTATGGTGGGCCGATGGGGGTAGTAGTTCATTTACTCACGGTTAGCAGAGCCTCCCTGGGCTGGCGTGCAGTGATGGGGAAGACAGCACTAAATCCACCAGGGCACTCTCTATAGGATGAGGAGTCAGTTGTAGTAAACAACAATTGAACTTTTACTGAATCATTAGTCTCTGGACAGTTGTTACAGGTCATGAATATAGTTATAGCAATAATCCAGATGTTGCTTCCGCAGGAATTCCTTAATACAGGTCTGGCAATTGTCAGTTGAGGAGTTCTCTGCTGTTACTTTACAGGCAAAGAATTAGTAAATTTGCATTAAGTCCACTTTCTAGCACTCAGGTATTGAATATAATGATTTCCTATTTATCTCGAGCAATCCAATAAGGGTGTTCTCCCTCGTGGCAGGCAAACTCTCTGCTACATTATTTGATGCAGGATGCTCTCCTGAAATATTCAGGTTCACTATGTTCCGAGAAGGCATTAAGTGAAAAGGGAAGAATTCTGCGCACTAATTATCCAGTTGTGTCAAGGTACCTTTAAGTTTCTCCTGGTCACTGGTGCTTGTGAAGTCCCTTAGCTAGACTCAGCTCTAATCTTTACTAGACTTACTTTATATCCATACATAGACTTACTGTCTTGTGCTGGGCTGCTGCGACTCCTTGGTCTGTCATCTCCAGGCTTGATCTGGGCCCAGAGGAAAGAAATGCAGCTACATCTTGGACTGAGCCTGTCCTCCTCCATACACTTCCTTCTCCTCTCTCCTCACTTTCTACACTGATTTCACTTCCTCCCTATTAGCATACCCCAGCTATATATAATATGTGGTGCCAGCACCACCTAGGGGCGAATGGGTGAATTGACAATGCCAGCCTTATATTAGGAACATACAATATATTAAATACATTAAATATGACATTTAGCAGCAATTTAAAGTTCTGACATATAGCACATAGTGGGACACTGCATGTATTTTGATCTCCAGTTTATCTCCACATGCTAAACAGCTTCTCAAAGCTGCTAAAAGGCAAATATGCACAATTGTGAAGGGAGGAATTATCACAGAGCAACTAGGTAGATTAGCTATTTAATTGTATGTACTATGTCTGGTACTATGTATTTACTACAGCAGGTAGTATTGGCGCAGTGGCTGTCACTGTTACCAAATCGATTATGTACAATTACTAAGAGATTCAATCCAATAAAATGGCCACGGTCACTGTGTAGGCCAAAATTATCAGGACTAAACCCAGCCCCTTCTCCTCTACTTCCTGGCTCACATGCACTAGCACTAGAAGGGGAGAAGTAGTGGGAGATGACATAGCTGCAGGCTGAGAGAACAATGTACTGCTTTTCTATTGTTTTTTAAATGCTTACAATCAATTATATCTAAAGAAACAAGAGCAAATAACAAAGACATATAAGGAGATCATGTAAGGTTTTGTTGGTTGTTCTTTTTTGTGTTTGGATTCGCGGGTTTAGTTCCCCTCTAAAGACAAAAATTATCAGATCTTCCATGGTAGTTGTCACCCATTTTTTTTGGAGCTTTTAATGGAAAATCTGTGCAGCATTACAGTGATATTTAGATACATACTTTGTGTACTCTATATAAGTAGATGTCTCAATAATAAGTGACAACCAATATTGGACATTAACCAAACTTTTATTTTATTTCCAACACTTAAAGAGGTTGTCTCACTTCAGTAAGTTGCATTTATCTTGTAGAGAAAGTTAACCACTTCAGCCCCCCTAGCTTAAACACCCTTAATGACCAGGCCACTTTTTACAATTCTGCACTACACTACTTTACCCGTTTATTGCTCCGTCATGCAACTTACCACCCAAATGAATTTTACCTCCTTTTCTTCTCACTAATAGAGCTTTCATTTGGTGGTATTTCATTGCTGCTGACATTTTAACTTTTTTTGCTATTAATCAAAAATTACCGAAATTTTTGCAAAAAAATGACATTTTTCACTTTCTGTTGTAAAATTTTTCAAAAAAACTACATTTCTATATAAATTTTCTCTAAATTTATTGTTCTACATGTCTTTGATAAAAAAATCCAATAAGTGTATATTTATTGGTTTGGGTAAAGTTATAAGCGTTTACAAACTATGGTGCAAAAAAGTGAATTTCCTCATTTTGAAGCAGCTCTGACTTTCTGAGCACCTGTCATGTTTCTTCAGGTGCTAGAATGTCAGGAAAGTATAAATACCCCCCAAATCACACCATTTTAGAAAGAAGACACCCCAAAGTATTCGCGGAGGGGCTTGGTGAGTTCATGTATCATTTCATTTTTTTCACAAGTTAGCGGAAAATGACACTTTCTGAGAAAAAAAAAAGTTTCAATTTCTGATAACTTCTGGCAAAAAAAAATCTCAGACGGACTCACTATGCCCCTCAGTGAATACCTTAGGGTGTCTACTTTCCGAAATGGGGTCATTTGTGGGGTGTGTTTACTGTTCTGGCATTTTGGGCGGGGCTAAATTGTGAGCCGCCATGTAAAACCTAAAGGTACTCGTTGGAATTTGGGCCCTTTGCGCACAGGCTGCAAAAGCGGCACTTATGTGAGTATCGCCGTACTCAGGAGAAGTAGGGCAATGTGTTTTAGGGTGTATTTTTACATATACCCATGTTGGAGTGAGAGAAATATCTCTGTAAATTGTCAACTTTGTATAATTTTTTTAAAAGTTGTCGTTTACAGAGATATTTTTCACACAAAGTATGGGTATATATAAAATACACCCCAAACTATTCCTATTCTCCTGAGTGCTGACGATCACATGTGTCACTTTTGCAGCCTAGCATAAGCCCTAAAACCAATGAGTACCTTTAGATTTCACAGGGCATTTTTACGCATTTGGATTCCAGACTTCTTCTCACGCTTTAGGGGCCCTAAAATGCCAGGACAGTATAAATACCCCACATGTGACCCCATTTTGGAAAGAAGAGACCCCAAGGTATTCTGTGAGGGGTATGGTGAGTTCATGTAAAATTTTATTTTTGTCACAAGTTAGTGGAATATGAGACTTTGTAAAAAACAAAATTAAAAAAAAAAAAAAATTTCCGCTGACTTGTGCCAAAAAATAAAAATTCTGTGGACTCACCATGCCCCTCACGGAATACCTTGAGGTGTCTTCTTTCTAAAATGGGGTCACATGTGGGGTATTTATACTCACCTGGCATTTTAGGGGCCCCTAAAGCGTGAGAATCCAAATGCATAAAAATGCCCTGTGAAATCCTAAAGGTACTCATTGGTTTTAGCGCCCTTTGCGCATCTTGGCTGCAAAAAGTGTCACTCATGTGGTATCGCCGTACTCAGGAGAAGTAGGGCAATGTGTTTTGGGGTGTATTTTTACATATACCCATGCTGCGTGTGAGAAATATCGCTGTAAACGACAACTTTTACATTTTTTATTCAAAGTTGTCAGTTTACAGAGATATTTCTCACCTAGCATGGTATATGTAAAATACACCCAAACTCATTGCCTACTTCTCTGACAGCATACCATGTGTGTCACTTTTGCAGCAAGATGCAAGGCTAATTCCAATGAGTACCTTTAGGAGGGCATTTTTACGCATTTTCTTCTCACGCTTTAGGGCCTAAATGCCAGGGCAGTATAAATACCCACATGTGACCCATTTTGGAAAGAAGACACCCAAGGTATTCTGTGAGGGCATGGCGAGTTCATAGAATATTTTTTGGCACAAGTTAGTGGAAATTGATTTTTATTGTTTTTCTCACAAAGTCTCCCTTTCCGCTAACTTTTGACAAAAGTTTAATTTTCATGAACTCATTATGCCCCTCAGCGAATACCTTGGGGTGTCTTCTTTCCAAAATGGGGTCACATGTGGGGTATTTATACTGCCCTGGCATTTTAGGGGCCCTAAAGCGTGAGAAGAAAATGCGTATAAATACCCTCCTAAAAGGTACTCGTTGGAATTTGGGCCCCTTTGCGCATCTTGGCTGCAAAAAGTGTCACACATGTGGCATCGCCGTACTCAGGAGAAGTAGGGCGATGTGTTTTAGGGTGTATTTTTACATATACCCATGCTGGGTGAGAGAAATATCTCTGTATATTGACAACTTTGAATAAAAAAATGTAAAAAGTTGTCGTTTACAGCGATATTTCTCACACCCAACATGGGTATATGTAAAAATACACCCCAAAACACATTGCCCTACTTCTCCTGAGTACGGCGATACCACATGAGTGACACTTTTTTGCAGCTAAGAGCAGCTAAGAAACCAATGAGTACCTGTAGGATTTCACAGGCCATTTTTACGCATTTGGATTCTCACGCTTTAGCACCCCTAAAATGCCAGGGCAGTATAAATACCCCACATGTGACCCCATTGTGGAAAGAAGACACCCCAAGGTATTCTGTGAGGGGTATGGCGAGTTCACAGAAAAAAAAAAATTTGGCACAAGTTAGCGGAAATTGTTTTTTTTTTTTTTTTTTTTTTACAGTCTCATATTCCACTAACTTGTGACAAAAAATAAAATTTTCCATGAACTCACCATACCCCTCACGGAATACCTTGGGGTGTCTTCTTTCTAAAATGGGGTCACATGTGGGGTTTTTGTACTGCCCTGGCATTTGAGGGGCCCCTAAAGCGTGAGAAGAAGTCTGGAATCCAAATGCGTAAAAATGCAATCATTACACGTATGGCCAGCATGAGGAGTTTCTGCGATTCTCCGTATATTGAGCATACGGGTAATGAGATTTTTTTTTTCCGTTCAGCCGCTGGGCTGAAAAAAAAAATAAAATGAACGGCACAGATTTTTTCATTCGCATCAATCAATGTGGATGAAAAAATCTCGGCCAAAATCAGTGACTGCGGTGCGGTGGTAGCTAACTAACTGGCGGTGATAAGGGACCCTTAGGCCCCATTCACACGTCCGCAATTCTGTTTGCGGAACGGAATTGCGGACCCATTCATTTCTATGGGGACAGACTTTGTCCCGCTCGGATCCGGAATTACGGATCCACGCTTCCGGGTCTGCACTTCCGTTCCGCAAAAATATAGAACATGTCCGATTCTTGTCCGCAATTGCGGACAAGACAAAGCATTTTCTATATAGTTCTGGCAATGTGCGGATCTGCAAAATGCGGAAAGCACATTGCCGGTGTCCGTGTTTTGAGGATCTGCGGATCGGATCCGCAGATCGGATCCGCGGATCGGATCCGCAGATCGGATCCGCGGATCGGATCCGCGGATCGGAGAATCCACGGATCCGTGAATCCACGGATCCGCAAAACACATATGGACGTCTGAATGGAGCCTTACAAGGGGTGTGATCAATGACAGGGGGGTGATCAGGGGGTCTAGATGGGGTGATCAAGGGGTTAATAGGTGAGGGGGGTGGGGGGTTAGTGTAGTGTTTGGTGCAACTTTACTGTGTTACCTGGTCCTCTGGTGGTCGATCCCAGAAAATGGGACCACCAGAGGACCAGGTAGCAGCTATATCAGACGCTGTTCATAAAACAGCGTCTGATATAGCTGTTTGATGCGATTTATATCGCATCTACAGCCTGCCAGCGATTGATCATCTCTGGCAGGCTGTAGTCCAACTCTTGAGACGCGCGACGCTGTGAACGCGCACGCGCGCGCGTTCACAGGAACTCTCGCGTCTCGCAAGATGACGCACCGGCGCGTCCGAACAGAAGAGCAGGACCGCCCGCAGGACGCAATCCTGCGTACGGCGGTCCTGAAGCAGTTAACACAAGGCACTTACTAATGTATTCTTATTATCCATATTGCCTCCTTTGCTGGCTTCATACATTTTTCCATCACATTATGCACTGTTTGTTTTCATGGTTACACCACCCTGTAATCCATCAGTGGTGGCCGTACTTGTACAATATAGTAAAAGGTGTCCACCTCCCTGGTGGCTGGACCGTCAAAGGGTTTTTTCCTATAGTGTGCACAGCCACTGCTGCTGGATTGCCAGGTGGTAGTAAACCCTGGAAATGAATAGCACAATGAAAAAATGAATCAAACCAGCAAAGGAGGGAATATGGGCATTCGCAATACATTAGTAAGTGCCATGTATTAACTTTGTCTGCATGATGAATGCCATTTGCTGAAGTGAGACAACCCTTTAAGAAATGATTGCATATAGCAGAACAGAATTTTTAACAGCTTGTCAGATGATCATAGCTCCTTTACACACAGAGAGCATTTTGGGATTTGTTCTTGCTGTTTGGACATTATTTTCATAGCAATCCTGTATATTTAAAGCATGCACAATGCAAATAACAATAATGTGCAAATTTGAAAAAGGGTAAGTATTATTTCTTCAAGCCTGTAGACAAACCAACACAAGAATTTTGAAATATTGCCTGTCCTAGCTTTCACTTTACTGAATCTAGAAGGCGCATTTACTGTGGGAGTGGAGGAAACTAACTGGATAAAGTTCCTGTTTTAACTGGCAGATTAACAAATATGTTTATGGATCAGAATCATATTTGCGAATAGTTTACAAATCAAAATTTGAACAAAGCCCAGAATGCAATTTAATTGCATTTTTCACATGAATGGAAATAGAACTGCATTACATTTATTCATATTACGCCATACAATACAGATATAGGAAAAGAAAGGCATAGAAAATGTCACAAAAGCTAAATTATCCATAGGATCATATGTATTTTCATTAAACGGTTTGCCTTCTTGGTTTATACATTACATATAAACTTTATGTTCACGTGGTAATGAATTGTGGAAATTTAGCTTTTCCACAGATACTTATTGGAGCATATGAATAAAACAATAAGTAGTGACAAGCAGAAAGTGTAGGCTAAAAATTGACCTGGGTGATTGAAATCAACTTTTTGTAGCACTTTATTTACATAGTGCGGCAACTTTTACATTTATTCTTTTTAGCTAGAGCCTCGAGTGGACCCTAAACAGTGTAAAAGTATGATGGAAAGCTTATGGAGGTGCATCGACAACTGGATTTGGAGCCAGAATCTAGAAAGGTGCATGTTCCTTTGAGCCTCCACGACTTTGGGGGCCCCCACCGGACACCCTGTATGATGATATCCCATTTATTGCTCATGCACACGACTGTGTGCCGGCCGTGCCCGTATTGCGGCCCAAAAACATTCCGTGTGCACCCCGCATCACGGATGCAGATCTATTCTCTTGAATGTGTCTGCAGTCCGCAACGTCGGTGTGCAATGGAGGCACGGAACCCCACGGAAGCACTACGTAGTTTCTGTCCATGCCTTTGCACAGCGAAAAAGTAGTGCATGCACTACTTTTTTGCAGTGCGGACTGTCTGATGCAGTTCGCAGACCCTATTCAAGTGAATAGGTCCGCGTCCTCATGCGGCGGCTCTACGGTCAGTGCCCGTGCATTGCGGACCTCAATTTGCTGTCCGCAGCATGGGCCCAGCCGGCACACATCTGCTAATGCAAGTTTTTTCTATAAGACTAGCTCAAACCGATACACTATTACCATCAGTTTCCTACTTCATTTACCTGAGAAACATTTATTTAAATGGATCCAGTTTTCGATGAAAATCATTTACTCATCATTCATGCTGAGGAAACTAAAAGTTAAAGGTGTGCATGAAACTTTATTGGTAAAGTGGGAGTATGTAGAGGATTGGTCCAATTTGATGCCCAGTCCACTGCCATATACCATTGGGTATCAGTAAGTGGCTTGATTATGAGCCCTTTGTTATTATTATCAGCAATATATTGAACCATTTTGTAGTTAAAGTTTGTGTTTATTCATTTGACCCATGTTATCTATCTTTTTTTTTTTTACTTTGTAATTTTCCCAATTTAGTCCCCTGATGAACCCTGTATCCTTGTGGGAAAGGCATTGGAAAAGCTTTTTAAAGATTGGCGAGGTATGCTAGGTTGAGGCCTGCACACAGACCTGGCTATTTGGAGAAAGGTGCTCTGTATCCTTGCTAGCACATCCAGGCAGCAGATTCGGCTTAGTTTAGACTCTCTTGATTCCCCTCATTTTCACTATCTATATTAAAGAATACTGATGAGCGGCATAGGCAATATTCAAATTTGCGATATTTTGCGGATTTTAGGCTGAATATTTGCCATAAATTTGCAAATTCGAGAATTCGTGATCTCCAGTCATTATTTACTTGATTGCGAAAATCGACAATGTAATATATTCGGGATAAAAATTCGAGATTAGAATATTCGCCATCAACACTAAGGGGTAGCGCATCTTTCCTATTGGTTGCTAGGGATGTTGCTAAGTGCCGATATTCGCGATAAATTAGCGATTACAATATTCGCGATCAACACTATTCGCAAATACGAATATATAACACCATATTCTAAATATTTGCAGATTCTCAACGTGGTGACATTCGCAATTAAAATTTGCCATTCGAATGTTCGCGCTCAACGCTATTAAAGAAATACTTGCAGTTTTGACACTGACCATTGAGCCTCATAAAAGGCTTATACTTCCTGTTGTGTAGAGATCACTTATCAGATGTTGTCTCATTATCATCACAGGCAGGATTACAATGACAGATAACTCCTATATACACGGGATCCACTATTCACAATAGATGATGTCACAGATTATCTACCTCCTCTCTGCACAATCACTTCTGCACAAGTCCCAGATCACGCTTAGAAAACTCTCCCACAGAAGTGAATGAACATTTCCTGCCTACTGTACCCTGTGTTCCATGTGGCTGCTGTAAAGCATATCTCTAAATGCTGTTAACATCAGCCCCGGCAAGATTCACAACCGCTATAATCACGTTCAGAAAAGAAAGTTTGAAAATCTAGAGTCAGAAAGATAAAAACAGATTAGAATTTTAATTAGTAAAATAAATAAAGGTGCTACATTTGCCTTAAAAGAAATGTGTAGTCAGAAAATGACCTATTGTTTGAATCACGTTTTTTTATGTTTAATGTATGTTTAGAGATTTTTTGATGTTTTTTATGTCAATATCTATATTTAAACAAAAATGATAAAATCCAGCAGTTTTACCACTGTCCACTAAGAATAATAATAGGTGCCATGTCTTGGTCTGTACAGAACACTTTACTGCAGTTACCTGCTTATCTATAAACAGAGGTGATCATTACAGGTAGGATTAGAATGACAGATAAGACAGGATCTACCATTCACAATACGTGATTGTTAAAGCTTACCTGTTCTTTCCTTGTACAGGTCACAGAACATGCTAGAAAACTCTCCCATACAAGTCAATGAGGTCCCCTCCTGACCATTGTGTCTATGGACCATGGCGCTGCCAAAAAGCAATTTTTTTTCGTGCTTTGTAAATGCTGCAAACAGCTCAGGCAAGATGGCTACTCCATAATCATGTTCAGCAAATAGAATAAATAAATCAGAAAATAAAAAAAGATATACGTTACTATCTGGTTTTAACTGGCAGAAAACATTTTTGGTGACACATTTTCTATTAAGAAATAGCTATGGATGAATGAATCGATTCTAAACAAACTGGATTCATTATGTTTTTCAGAAAAATTTATGCAACAAACGAATTCAAAGCTTTTCTGATTCACTTCAGATGAATCGTGTAAAATGGCACACAGTGCCATTTTACTGTCCATGTTGGTGGGCACAAACACAAGGGAGGAAGAAAAAGGGTGGTCACAACATGACATTGGGAGGAAGTGAAGGGGAGGGCTTGCCTTGGTGTGGCTCAGTACCTAACATACAGCCTGGACCAGCCAATCAGGAGGGCAGTATGCAGAGAGGTGCCTGTGCAGAGCCAGCAGAACATGATTTTGCTTTGTATTTGCAACCTGGCAGGAAGCTGTGCCGTGACTCTGCCTCTGCAGACTGATAAACTGAACTAGGGACAGTATAAGAAGATTATAGGGATATAATATTAGCTATATTTGGATACAGCAGCAAACGCATTGTCTGCCATCACTGCAAAAAAGTTTCAGTCACATCTGAGTTTTAGTGAATGTATGTTATTCTTTTATGAAAACGTTCAATAATTTTACTGCACTAATAATAATAATAATAATACAGCAATCATAATAACACATTATCATAGCCAAGTCACTGAACATGTACATTGCTGCAATATAAGGGGTGGATAGGATACAGCAGCAAATGCACTTCATATCAGAATCACAAATTAAAACTTTATTACTAAAGGCAAAGGCGTCACAGTCTAGTTCAAAAGACACCATCACTGGCAAAAAATTGCAGTCACAACCATGTTATAGTGAAGGAGTGGTTATACTGCTTCAGAGCGTGTATCACAAACACGTTTTAATGCAAAAATTGCATTTATCACCATTGTAAATTGTCAATATCAATGTACAATGTGTATGTGGAAGGTGGGGCATTCGGGACATTTAATTATACCTCTGTCTTTAAAAAAAACACTTACAATTTTGCTACTACCTTTGCTAGTATGGGTGTGTACACTAAACTCATGACTTTTTATTTCTAGGCCTCATAATAAAATGTCTGGAAAACAGAAGAGTGAAAAACAAAAGACCCACGCCTTGTCCTTCCAGAATCAAAATGTGGGTAGCAGCACCATCCATCCATCCATCCATCCATCCATCCAGTAGTGGTAGTAGTAGGCCACAGTTCTCCCTGACTACAGAAAGGCACAATATTATTATTGAGGACAAAGAGGATGAGATTGTGGACTGGATAGCTCACTCCTACTCTTGGTCATAGCAGGACACGGAGGTCATTCTCTGACATCGTACCTAGGAACCTTGGGTCACAGCATTCCTCATGCTACTTTTTCTTGCAACCCCAGAGAAGCCTTTCCGATGCATTCACTCTGTCATCACTGCCACCTCCTAGTGGACTGCCTAAGAAGAGGCAACAAAAGCCCACCATGCACTGCCAAACAGATAAACATGAGTATTTTTCCACTCCTCTGACTGCGGCTGATGAATAGATCTGCCTTCGCTGATAGTGCCCCATCATGTTTTCTACTGTATGGTTGCTGCTGCAACCCCTGCTGCCATCGTGCCACTGTGCTGTCTGCCTGCCTACTATTATGTTCTATACCAAATGGCTGCTGCAGCCATCGTCCCACAGTGTTGTCTGTCTATCATCCTGTTTAGTACTGTATGGATGCTGCTGTCTCTGTCACCACTGCCACAGCTGCTATTCCCTGCTGCTAATCACTACCATTACCTCTACACAGTCGCCACTACTGCTACTACACCCATCTGCTACTACACACATCTACTACATTGTCTGTTCCATGCTGTGCTGCTTCTGCTATGGCTACTATTGCCACCACATGCCAAGATTACCCTACCCTTTCCACATCACGATTTACTGCTGCTGCTCCCAATCAATAGGGATAATTTTTCTAGGCTTGTTCAGAACAAGCCAGTCTTTCTTCTGACAATTAACAATTGTGTGAGTATAAATACAGGAAGGCATTCTGTCCCAGTGAATGCATAATTTTTGGCCACTTGTACAGAACGAGGCAATCTTTCTTTTGACAATTTAAACTTGTGTGTGTAAAAATACAGGCAGGCATTCTGCCTCTGTTAAAGCATGATTTTTGGACGCTTGTGCAGAACGAGTCACTCTTTCTTCTGACATTACCATGAGTATGTGTATAAACAGGGGCAGGGATCTTTTGAACTCTTGGTCCTAACAAGCCACTGTCTTTTTGACCCAACACCATGTGTGTTTAGACACCATCTGTCCTCGATAAGTGTCAAACGGACAAAAAACAAATTTCAAGAAGTTCCCCCATCTCAAATTTCTTGCAAAATCTATACACTGTGTTGTGTCTATTGCAGACTCTCAAGGATAAGTCCTTGGCACTGAATAGTGGACAAAAGAGATGCATAGATATGTTTGATTTTTAAAGGCACACTCTGGGTACAACTGATACACTATATTATTCCTGCTGCACAGCCTGAGAGGGTGGTGCTTCACAGAAGAACTCAAAGGACACACCTCTCATGCACGCCGCCTTAGACCCTGTAGTAGATATGCCTGCAGTATCCCTTTATATGTTACCCACCTCTTCTCAGCAAAATGAGTATGAAAGCATCAGTATAAAAATACATTTATTTTTTGTGAAGGGGAGTGGGACCTAACACTGTGTAAGATACGACATTGCTGTCTGCTGAGGATCATAAAACAGCCATTAATTTTTGTTCTTTCATTTGATCTAATGATACAATACTTAAAGGCCTCTATTAAAGGTATTTTAAACTCACATTTCTCAGACTTGTTTTTACATTGATTTCATTAATTCATTTCCCACTACATCATGAAATCTGAATTAATTCTACATCCGTTCTCTTGAAAGCACACCAAATATGTAAGACATTATGTCTCTGCTGTTTTATAGATTCTGGCTTAGCAAGGATTTGAATGGTTTTGATCATCCAGCCATAGAGTATTTCTACTACAATGAATCAAACAGCTATTGCAAAAACTTGTCGGAAAGATATAGCCTGCATTAAATGCATTTGCTATTTATTTGGAGATAAGTTCCTGTATAAGAGCAGATGTAGTAGTTTTGTTGGCATGGAAAAGCACGTCACTGGGAATGGTTCCAGGTGCTTAATATGAAGAACTTGCGCCTAGTTGTGCTGCATGTTCTTGGACAAAGTGCTTTTTTCCTTCTGCTCTCAGGAAATGTATCCAGGCTACATCTGTAGTGTATTTGGTAGGCTCAACCAGGACAGGTGTGCAAGGGCTTGGAAATGTTAGTTAGCACAACAAAGAGAATACCAACGACAATCTGTCACATTTAAAAGGCACTATCATAGTTAGACGCGTATTAATCTTATGTGGAAATGTCTTCTTCAGAATGACTTTTGGTCAATTCAGAATTCTTGGATTAAAAGAGTTTCCATGATGTTACTATTAATTGCCTCATCAATAGTGGGAGTCTGACATCATCTGTTCTGCAGTAGCACTGATGCTGGGAATTATCTCCGGAACTGTACGGCTCTGTCCATTTTGTAATGGATAGATCTGGTTACTGCAGCACTGCTCCCACTGAAGTGAATGGAAGCAGCACTGCAGTAAGCAGCACCATCCACTACAAAACGGACAGAGCGGTATAGTTCTGGTGATTACTTTTGGCAATAAAACTACCCTGTTCTGTTTCAGTATCTTGCATTGTGTATTGGTATGCTCCTCTCTTCCTCCCCCCTCTGTTTCAGCTTCTACTTGGTTCAGTCTAGTCACTTCCTGTTTTCCCTGTCATGCATTGCTGTTTGTGTGTGCTGTAATTCTGAGGAGAATCTGAGGAAAATCTGAAGAGAATCTGTGTAGTATCTCATCTTCTTATCAAGGAGATTATTAGAGGCATAATTCTTTTACCATCTGGATTCCCTGCATATCTTGTAATACAATCTCCGGATTAAAAGACTACTTGATTAACTCCTGGGTGTCTGATGCGTAAACTGTAAGTGGAGGATGTCTGATTCAATAAGTCACCTCACAGATGCGTGATTTGTATAAGGCTGACATTTTGAAACGCCACATACCCCAAAACAGCTGATCAGTGGGGTTGCTATGTGTCAGATAACAAATATTAACAAAAAATAAGGGCATACTGAAAGTGTTGGAGTGCAATGCAAGTAGCGCATGAGTCCAAAGAAAGTTTACAGAGGAAAAGAAGGACTATATCAAAAAGTTGCCCATCCCAAAGATATAAAATATCCTAATCCCTAATTTAGCACAGCAAAACAACAATGTTAAAATATTGCAAACAATAAAGGCCCCCTAAGGGATCCAAAATACATTCGTACATATAAGTACACACCCAATTCTCAATAAAAATCATATTGATACCCAGACAAACCAAAAATGGTGAAATGTAATAGAATAAAACAGCACACATGATATCCAATGTCAAAGATAACTAGAAACCCATACAATATAATCGGCATGTCGAAGTTAAGGCGTGCACATTTTCCTGACCCACACGTATCGCTGGTGGGCATCAGCTTCCTCAGGGGTTTTAAGTTCCCTCCCCGCCAATCAGATATTAATGGCCTATCCTGGGGATATTTATTATAATTTATTTTACTCACATAAATAGCGCAGACATATTCTGCAGCGCTTTACAGACATTGTCATCACTCGCTGTCCCCAATGGGGCTCACAATCTAAATTCCCTATCAGTATGTCTTTGGAGCGGGGAGGAAACCGGAGTACCCAGAGGAAACCCACTGAAATATGGAGAGAACCTGCAAGCTCCATGCAGATGTTGTCCTTGGCCAGATTCAAACCTAGGACCCCAGCGCTGCAAGACACCTGTGCTAACCGCTGAATGCCGGAAAGGAGAAGGCTTGGTTTACTCGTGGTTGACATGTAAAGTGCAAGGGAGATTGACAAAAAAACAAACAGAAGAATCACTGTCTGTCATACTATGCATAACTTCTGGCAGTTTGTATGGAGTTACAGATGCCAATCGCTTATTCGGGGTACAGGTTCATCTGAATGGCACAATATTGAGCTCAAGCAAAGTTAAAGCACTCTAGGATTCTCTTTCTACGAGGGTTTGTGGTCATATACATGACCCAGATATATCATCATTTTTGTATCTTACTAGTGGTTTAAGTTTTTCTGCCAGTTAATCCCAGACAGTGATGCATATCCTGTTTTTATTTTCTGATGGTAGACTTTTAGTAGTATTTCGGGAGTATGAGGCATATATTTCTTGAGCTGTTCTTAACAGCATTTAGAGATATATTTTTTACAGCATGGGACTAAGACTCAATGGTCAGGAGGGGACCTCATTGACTTCTATAAAAGAGCTTTCTAGGCATACTCTGTGACCTGTGCAGAGGTCAGGGAATAGTAGATGTGGGATCATGTGTTATCTATAAAGAGATGATGCCTGTCTTTATAATCCTGCCTGTGTGAATAAGCAGATAACTGCAGTAAAGTGATCTGTACAGACCAAGGAAGTAGCTATTATTATGCTTAGTGGCCAGTGTAAAAACTGCAGGATTTGGGGATTTTTTAAATATAAATATTGACATGGACAATTAAAAATAACCACCAAAAATTCTTTAAAAATATATTTAACATAATGTGCCAGGCACTTGGTGGCCTGCATTACTGACAATGCTTAGTTCCAGTTTACACATGCTACCAACAAATGAGGAGTTTAATGTCCACATAAAAATGCAATTTGCCCATTTGTTGCCTGATCGGTGGAAATGGTTACAGGGGCCAATGCCAAAAAGTGTGATCATTTGCCTGATAATTGGCCTTAACTGTCCTAATGGAGCAAATCTGAAAAACAACGAAGCAACCAACATTGAAGTAAGTAAATAGTGGGTAAGTCATTTTAAACTCATAAATGGACATATATGCTTTAAAGAGCATCTGTAACCATTCCTGACATGTCTGATTTACCAACTACTAGCATGTATACGTATGACTCTATGATGTGCCTTTCCTATATTATTACTGCTAGATACTATTAATGAATTACTAGCATTTTGCAATAAAGGTGCAGATGGGTGTTACCAGTTAGGGGTGTGTCCCTGACATAATCCAATCAGTGCTATCAGACTGTGTAGGGACAACTCTTCAACTGGTTTCACCCATCTAGCAGGAATAATAAAGGAATGGCACAATATGGAGTCATAAGAATAGATTATCCGGCATTGTCATTACATGGGGAATGGAACTAGTTACTAAAATAGTACAGGTTACAGGTTCTCTTTAACAGAGTAGAAACGAATGGGAACCAGAAGGATTGGAAGAGTTGTACTTTCTAATGGTCTAATTAATATTAAATAAGTAGTGGGAAGCTGAAAAAAAAAATTCGAAATAGGGTGGAATCGGAAAAAAAATGCAGTTCCACAATAGTTTTATGGGTTGCATTTTTATTGTGTTTCCTATGTGTTTAAAATGACCTGTGCCCTTCATTCTCTGGGTCAATATGATTATTACGATACTACATTTGTATAGTTTTTCTTGTGTTTTAATACTGAACAGCCTCCCCAATTTCAGCGCATGGAGGCTGTTCAGGCACTGGGAGCGTATCACTCCCAGAGAAAGCCAACTCAGATGCCCTGGTCACAATTGACCACAGCATCTGAGTTAAATGTCTGCAATCGGCATTATTGCCAATCACAGACATTAGCCCTGGGTGTCTGCTCTGTGAAACCGCTGTGCAGTGGGTGCCATCTTTAAAGTACTGACATCCCCTTTACGTGTACGGCAGATGTCGTGAAGGGGTCAAATTGGCATTGCAGTGCGGGATGGAGCAGGAAAGTGGCCAGGCCACTGCTCTCTGGCATTTATACCAGAAAACAGTTGTAAATTAGAGCTGAAATCTACTCAAGCTACAAGCGGTTGTAGATTTTTAAGTCAGGTGCCGTTTAGGATCAGAGATGTGCCACGATTGTTAAGAAGCATGCAAACTGACACTGGTGTATCAAATGCCAGTCTTAGTAAATCAGGACCTTAGAGATTTTGAGATGTCATTCTCAAGTCATCTGGTTTAAAGGGTTATTTAAATCCACACCATATGTCCTAAATGTGCAATAGCCAGGGACCAGCACCTACCTTGATAATGGTGGTAGCCCCAAGAGCCATCTTGAAGCTGTTGTAAGTGGGGTGGTGGCCATATATGTGAGGTCCTCTTTATTATCTTCTATGGAAGTTATGAAAATAATCATCCTAAAGCAAAATTCACTGCTACATCCAAAATAATGTAGACAAATGATGAAGACTTATACCAATTTTTGAGTATTAAGGAGTTTTTCATATGTTAGTATCAATAATCGTGTTATAGATGTTAGAATATCGAAAAATGGACAGACAATATGGTACGTTTATGCTGAGAAACTTCATATCTTGTTACATGGAACACCTAGCTTTGACAGGTAATTGTGAGAAAGAATGCCAAACCCCATTATGTGGAGCATCACATAATACGAGCATTTTCTTACAAATGAGACCGTTTCAGGTGAACATTTTCTGTGTTAGGTGAACGAACCATAAACACTGCAGGTATGGATGACTAATTCTGTCACAATCTGTCACAGGGTAATGAAGACAAGGAAAGACACAATGTAATCAGTGAAGGTAGCACCGGCTGACTGAATACAAATGCACAGTGAGGGATTAGAGATGATATTGGGTTATTGGATGGATTACTGTGCCCTTTAAAACTGGACATACAACATTTACATGCAACACGTGTGCGCTGTGGTTTAGAGACAAGACTACATTTGCTAACATTTGATAATACTCAGGCAGACATCTGAATTCATGCCAATGCAACCATGCATGTGATTTATATGTGTCTGGTTTGACATGGCTGACTTGTCAAGCTTAACTGTTAGTGCGCAAACTAAAAAGAACTGTTGAACGTGTATTAAGTTTCAGAGGTATGCTATAAAAACATATAAATAGCATTCATTATCATATGTGCGCCGCAAACTCCAGCCTAAATATAAAATTTAGCTACTAGTCTTGTTTCACTTTTTTTTTTTGTGGGTGGTTTGTTTCCCAATGGATAAAAAAATTGGGAAACTGTTGCAAAATGTCAACTGGATTTGAATACTTTTATAATTGCATATAATTAAAAATATAGTATAGCTACAGAAGTATTCAATAAAATGTGTCTGCACAGCGCCACCTGTTGTTAACAATTTTTTAATCTTCTCTGTCCACCTCCTGAGGTGGATGCACAGGCTCAGTTTAATTCTTCAACTTCCACCAGCTGCAGCAATACAGACACACTCCTAATGAAGGACATGCCTCTGAGAAAAGACATGCCCCTGAGAAAGGACACACGTCTGAGAAAGGACACACCCCTGAGCTGGTAGCTTGAAATAAATGTTACAGAACAATTGGAACAATAAATGGGCAAATCTCTGGATCCATGTAAGGTATATGGCCTTTTCTAGCTTTTTTACAAAGAGACTTCATGTATTATATGTGTTCTGATTTTCATTTTTTACATTTTCATGGGAATGCCCCTTTAATAGTCCACTAAGCACCAAAACCTATAGCAAAAATGTTATTAAAAAAATCCAATCCTTAATAATATCTTATTAGATATTTAATAGGTAGAAAACATCTCAATTTCTAGTGACCCAAAGACCAACTCAGGAATTAAATACATTGCAATTCCTCACTTCTTCAGCGATATCAGCTCCAGTATCTTCACTCTCATAAATGTCCGTCTGGCAGGACCAAGCCAGAGTCAGACTTGGAACTTAAAGTGGCCCTGGAGAAAAAAACAAAAAGTGGCCTTTACCTTGTAGGCGGGTCAACATTGACAGAAGGTGGGGCAACAGAAGAAGGCAAGGAAAACAGAAGTAGGCAGGGCCAGCAATCCTTAATGTAGCACAAAATACAGCCCCAGCAGAACCAAATACCACAGTACAGCACAAAATACCTCCCCAGCAGAACCAAATATCAGAGTGCAGCACAAAATACCACCCCAGAGGAACCAAATAACAGAGTGCAGCACAAAATACTGCCATCCTCACTGCAATATTCAACTGTATTACCATCCTCAGGACAGTGATACAAAGGAGGCCTCATGCACACGGACATTGCCCGGCCATGCCTGTATTGCGACCCACAATATATGAGCCCCGGTCGTGTACACACTGCATCATGGTTGTGGAACCATTCACTTGAATGGATACGCAATCCGGAAGGTAAGTAACATAGTAACATATTTTATAACACTGAAAAAAGACTCCGTCCATCCAGTTCAGCCTGTTATCCTAAAAGTTGATCCAGAGGAAGGAAAAAAAAAACTTTCAGGTAGAAGACAATTCCTTCCTGACTTCAATCAGGCAATCAGAATAACTCCCTGGATCAACGACCCATCTCTAGTAGCTATAATATGTAATATTATTACACTCCAGAAATACATCCAGGCCCCTCTTGAACTCTTTTAGTGAACTCAGCATCACCATTAAATATCAAAAATAAGGGTCTGGCTATGACATTACTTAATTCTCTTAGGATACGGGGGTGTATGCCATCTGGTTCCGGTGATTTGTCTATTTTAATCTCTTTAAGACGCTGCTGTACTTCTTCCTGGGTCATACGGGGCACTTTTAATGGGGCGTTGCAGAACAGATGCACAGAACCCCACGAAAGCACTATCTGTTCTATTTTTTGCAGTGCGGACAAATCAGGGACCCATTCAAGTTAAAGGGTTCTGGATCCGTCTGCAGCACCTGCATGGATGGTGCCCGTGCATTAAGGACCGCAAATTGCGGTCCCCAATGCGCGTAATGGCTAGGCAATGACCGTGTGCATGGGCCGTGAATTCAAGAGGGCCCTTGCAGCCTGATGCTCTCAGCATTAATTAATGTTGTTATGTAACCATCCAGCAGCTGTAATCTTTTATTTTCTTAAAATGGCATAACACTAGGTTATGATTGGTCAGATAGAAGAACAATTTACATTGAATAAAAAATGATTAAACCAAAGTACTGTACTATCTTTTTTCCTACATTTTTGGTGCATCCTATTATACGGTTTGGTGACAAGGTATATATAGCACTTTTGGCCGATTCCTTCCCTGATTTTTTTAATACATGCTGCACTGAGCAGAGAGAAAAATGTAAAATATTTGCAAGTTAAGGAGAAGAAATGACTTAACATGTCAAATCAGCATTTTATTTCTACACCTTTATGTCAGGAAATGTTCTGTTTTCTTGCTTAACTGCTCGGTTTAAAAGGAGGCTTTTCGTTTTCGAGTGTCTGAAGGCTGTAAGTTATGTTACGACGGTGTGGGAAAGTATTAAATACTTAAACACTTCCAGCTTAGAGACTAAGAAAAAGCAAAAACACACGCATACGTCCCGCCAGCACAATTACGACAAAGCAGAAATGGCACGAATGGTGACAAAGGCTCAACAATTTTCAATTGCCCGCTCAGTCTGTAATGAGAAGAGCTGTTTACCCCATGTTCCTTATTAAAGTGAAGTATTTTATTTAATGAGCATGACTCATGCAAGGTGTTCCTATAAATCATCGGCTGGTTTACAAACTCAATAACTAGGCTTCCTGCTATAACTAGGCTGTGCACACCTTAAATTATTAACACACCAAGGCCTAAAGGCAGATCTTTGATGGTGATATAAACACTGTGAGGACAAGGTGCTCTCTCAGCAAAAGATTATTGACTCTAATTACCATTTACCACTGAAAAAAGAGACAATAAAATATGAAGGGGGCGGAGGCAATTGGCTTTAATTCTGCCAGGAGTATAAAAGAAAGAAAAAAGTCTGTTGTTGGTGACAGATAGCATAAGCTGCAGTTCTAAAGCTGTTTGTGTTTCTCTTTCTGAGCAATAGGAACAATAGGAAAAGAAAATGTGGAGAAGATTGGATTCGTGCGGCCTTTGAAATGCACTGGAAAGCACCAGAGGGCACAAACACAGAAGACACACTGCAAGGGCTCCCTCATCTAATTGTTTGCATGTCTGAGATGTAACCCAAAAAGGGCCAGGAATCTGATGTGTTGGAGGTCGATTTTCATGTCTGTCTTCTGCCACAAAAGATTGTGGAATTAATATTTTGTTATATTTATAATAAATGATCAACTTTATATTGATATTTGGCAGTTGTAACAGATAATGAGCTCCTGTGGGATAATTACTCCAAGGTGAGTAACAAAATGACCACTGGAGATTTCTCTAAGATGGAAAAATGGAAGGACTTTTCTTCAGGGCTGGATCTTATGACTACAATACAGGATTTTATCAGTAAGGATCTATAAGTAGGATTTTCATAGCATTTCTACAGCATTTTGGCATTTTTATATGAACAAATGCAGGTAAATATTTTCATGCTGTGAAAATATCCTGACAATTCTTATCTACTGTGCAAGTAATGTAAGTGTGAATAATTTTACAACATTGATGCCTAAGGCCTCATGTACATGACCATATCCGTGTTGCAGTCCGCAAAATATGGGTGCTGTCCATGTTGCATCTGCATTTTTAGGAGACCCTTTGGCTTCAATAGGGCCGTGGTCTGCATTTTGCGAACAAGTATAGGACATATTCTGTCTTTTTGCAGAATGGACATACGGATGCGGAAAGCACATGGATCATCCACAAAAAAAAATTGATTATCCGCAAAATGTGGACCATAGACCTACTTAAAACAATGGGTCCACAAATAAAATGCAGACAGCACTCGGACCGCTTCACCATTGGCGTAGCCATAAGGGGTTTCAGCGGTAGCAGTCGCTACCGGGCCCAGGAGCCTGAGGGGGCCCAAAGACCCTTGTGCCACATAAGAAGACACACAAAGCACTGAGGCAAGTGGGGTCCAAGATGAACTCTTGCACCGGGGCCCATGAGCCGTTAGATATGCCCCTGCGCTTCACCCATGAATTTCAGTGCCTTCTTACAACCATCTAATGTGTATGGTGCCTCCCAACTCTTCCCCAACAGCTGATATTGGGGGAGATAAGGAATGGTCATGTTAGATTTCTACTGCCCGGTCCTTTTGTTAGTGAGGAGATAAGCTGCTTGGCTAAGGCTAGTTTCACACAAGCGTTACAGAGATCAGGCAGGCTGTTCCAGGCGAGTATTTTTTTTTATTTTTATTATCTATACTGGTGGCACAATTAAGTGCCATAATTTCTTCTGGGGGTTCAAATTAGGGGCATCATTTCTTCTGGGAGCACTAATTAGTTGCATATTGTTTCTGAGGGCACTAATTAGGAACATTATCTTTATGGGAGACACTATGGGGCTATTACATATTCCGGGGGAACTATGTGGGCATTATATATACTGGAGGCACTAGGGGAAATTATATATACTGGGGTCACTCTGGGGGGAATTCTATAGTGATGGAAGTTTGGGGGAGTGGCATAATATATACTGAGGGCATTGCAGGGGTTGGTGTTAAAAAAACAAACATCCATTAAAAATGTATAGTCAAACAAAAAATGGATGCGCACACTGATGCAAAATGACCACGTAAAAAGTTACAGTTTATGAGCTTTTAATGGACATTTTTTTCACCGTTGTATGAATGTACCTTAAAGCATAGACTCTTGTGTATACAGCAGTCAGCTGGAAATCAGCTATTTCTTGGGCTTTGTTGACAAAAATATTGTGAAAAAAACCTTCTCATAGTGAATATGTTGTATTCTCCCTGCATTGTCATTTTACTTCTTATCCTTAGCAACTCAAGTAAGGCTACTTTAACACTTGCATTCCTTTTTTCCGGTATTGAGATCTGGCATCCCAATACTGGAAAAAAAGTTTCCATTCAGTCCTCATGCATTCTGAATGGAAAGAGATCTGTTCAGGATGCATCAGGATGTCCTCCGTTCTGTCAGCAGTCCGTTTTGTGACCAGACACAGAAAACAATGTAAGTCTATGGTGACGGATCAGTTTTTTTAGGAGCATTACAAAACAGATCCATCACCCATTGACATTCAATGTATTTAGTGACAGATCCATTTTTTTCTGTTTTGATTTCATATAACTGCATCCTAACGGAAAGGATGGATCCTGATGTGCAAAATACAAACAGATCTGTTTAATTCAGGTATATTGAGATCCTCAGCCGGATCTCAATCCCGGAATTAACAACACAAGTGTGAAAGTAGCCTAAGTAGTAACAAAGAACCCCACTCATCGTCCTCTTTTAATGACAGTAATATGACTTTGATTTAGCATTAATAACTTGCTGCTCACATCACATACATTCTTGGCCAACTCAAGAAGGCATTAGTAGGGGGAAATCGGGATAGCTCTAAATAAGCGTTTACCTGGGAGATATCCTATGTGTATGGATGGGCTTAGGCACCACCGATTAATCATGCTAAACTAAAAGCCAGACTTTATATTATTTAAGCCAGACCAATGAAACCAGGACAACCATTGGTGATGGTATATAAAGTTTCACTCACATGTTTGTGAAAGGAATATTATCTATATATTGCAAAATCATGGATCGGAGCATGGATTTTTATTTTTTTCTGTGGACCTATTCATTAAAAGGGTTTTCCTGTTGTTTAATATTGATAACATCAGCTGATTGGCGGGGGTACTTGGTGTAATTTAAGAGGAAAATACAGTTTTGGTTTTTGTACTGAGACACAGCTCCTTCCTTCAAGAAATCTGAGTGGAACTGAAATCTTTCAGTAATTAACCCTGTAAATATACAATTACTTTCTTGATTTGGCTGCAATCACTTATAGGCTTTGGAAGGTCTGTGAATCTGAATTGAGACTGGTAAAAAGTTCATGGAATAACCATGACGGCTTCATTTATCATGCACCACACTAAAATTAATGTTAATTAAATAACTAATGAAACATTTGTACAAAGAAAAATTAAGCTAAGCATATTGAATCTATCATTTAGAATATATCAATAGAAATGAAAATTAACTTTTATATACATGCAAGTTCCACAGCCTAAATTTAAATGAAGAGATATGAATATCAAAGTTTGCTTAATATTGTAGACACGGATAGTTCTTCTCTTTACACAAGCATTACCTACTTTGAGATTAATACATTTCAAGGTGAACACCTTGTAGTGCATGGTGATTGCACCCCTAAATAATACATACAAAACTGTAGTGCTCACATAATAGAGTCCTCTACAAATAATAAAGCCCCTTTAATACACCTCACTTAGTATATAGTAATACTCAAAAAGAATTAGTACCATAAGACATTGCCTGGATTACATCTTGCCCTTACAATTTTGCCTACTGTGATTGGATGTCAATAAAGTATTGCATGTATAGCTTTGGGGCCAATACAACACTGCCCATGTAGTAAAAATGCTCATATACTAAAGACCAGTTGCTTTTGTATTTCCAAATAATGTGATATATTGAACCTATTGATGAACTTCTTGAAATTTATTTCTGGTTTGATAGTAATTAATAAGTTAGCAGATTTGATTTAGGTATGAATAAAATCGACCCAAGTTGAGCATTCTCAGATTTCCCTGAGAAATTGTGTATTCTGGGGTCTCCTAAGACAAGCTCTTAAACAGTATATGTATGTAACTGTATGGAAAAAATAGCCTTTTTTTTTTAAAACACATTGTACTGTAGGATTTTCTTTTAAAGTTAAAACATTTTCCACAAATCATTCCTTGTTGGTGGCAGATACCTTCATCTCAGTCTTCGGACTTTTGGTGCCACTTAATTTCTGTTGTCATCCTCAAAAGCTATCCTTTTATTTGGAAGACATTAGGAGGACATTAGAAGACAGAAGCATTGCCTCTATACAGATTAGGTCATTTTGATTTTGTCAAAATCATTCGTTTTTACAGAAAAATACACAATAAGAATTTATCATTCCCTTTGTGGTATCTTAAAACTGGGAGTTAAAATTGCAAATTTTGTCAAATTTCATTTTTGTGAAAACATTTGAGTTTTTTTTTTTAATTTTGTCATGCTCACCATGAGTCATCTCATCTGACCATGTCAAATAGAAGTAGGAAAAGGAGTATGAAGCTATAGATTGTGAAATAGAAGTGAAAGGTATCATTCAGTGAAAGGTATCATCTCCTGTATGGCAAATGCACATGGTGCAGGGCACTAGGTGGAATGCCAACAAACTATTCTGCTTTGGCCACAGTATTTCAATAATGAGTTAGGACAACAAGTCGAAGCCTTGCTGTGACTCTCTTTAATTCAATTAATACCAATGCTTTCTACGACTTACAAAATAAGTTATGATAACTGTAAAATATTACTTAAATATTGGACATAAAAATGTTTCTTCAGAAAGTTATGTATCTAAGGATAAAAAGAATAAAGACTACAGTTGCTCTAATGAAATCCCTGATCACCATCTCATTTCCCCCACATCCCTGCAGTGGCATGAACCAACACAAAAAAATGTGATAATTCAAAATGTATATAGCAGTCTCATGGAAATTTAAAGGGAATAGTTAAATGGTGGAAGAACCACTGAAGGTTATGTGACATAGAAAATGCACAAGTTGAATGAGCTGAAATGTAATCAGACAACATCAAATACCACCTAAATCATTAGTCAGTAAAGACTGTGCCATAAACAATTTCATTTATTATGCTAGGCATTCTAAACGCTATTGCTTCAATCCGTCATTGTGCACTAAAATCGCTCATCCTTAATGCAATGATTTAAGTATCCCTACAGAGAATTCAAGTCATCAGAAAGTCATTAAATACTGTAAAAAATGAAAATGACTATTACACAGCAGTCAACACTATTAACTGTTAGTTAAAACAGCATTTAATTTAACTAGACAGCCACATTTTTACAGTTTACTTAGTACAAAAATAATGAGGGCTTTAATGTTAATGTAATTTAGCAACAATAGGATGTACATTGAATATGCACGGGCTAAAATGAAAATGCTAAATATCTATCAGTCATCAGGATCTATCTATCTATCTATCTATCTATCTATCTATCTATCTAAAAATGCGATGCATAGACAGACACCAGCTTCTGGCAGCGTTCCTGAGGCGTTTTAGCCTGTTCATCAAGGTTATGAAGGCTATTCCAGGCTATGTGTGCTGGAGCCTCAAATCCCACAATTTTTAATAGAGTCCAAGTGATGCAACTGTGAAAACCACTTCTTCCTAGGGCTTCCTCTGAAACTATGCTTGGTGGACTTTGAGGTATGCTTGGGATCATTACACTTTTCTAATGTCCAATAACCCTAAAGCTTCAGCTTCCTTACAGGCATGATCATTTTTCCTAGGATTTCCTGATAGTTGATTGAATCCATCTTGCCCTCCACACGCTGCAGGTTTCCACTATCAGAGAAAGCAAAGCAGTCCCACAGTGTCACCAAGCCACTGCCATGCTTCACTGTAGGCATGGTATTCTTTTCAGCGTATGCTTCGTTCTTCCTCCTCTAGACATACCGCAGATCCATAGGCCTGAAAAGTTACAGTTTGGTTTCATGGCTCTACAGAACAGAATCTCCAAACTTCTTTGACTTGTTTATATGGTTTTGTGCATATTGGACAGGTATTCTTGTGCCTTTGTGTCAGCTGAGTTGTATGCCTTGAAGGCATGGAGACCTTCAGCGTTTAATATATGCCTTACTGTGCAAACTGAAACCTCAGTGCTTGCTGATACTAAATCAACTTCATCCGTATGCTGTCCGCATCCATGTGGCCATCCTGCAAATTATAGAACATTTTCTATTATTGTCCATTTTGCAGAAAGGAATAGCCTTTTCTATAATAGGGACCAACAAAAGTGCAGGATGCACACGGCACGTATCTGTATTTTGCAGATCAGCGGTTTGCAGACCACAAAATAAATACAACCTTAGTGTGTATACATAGATAGCTGGTGGTCACTGATAAATGTACATGGGGGTGTCTTATCTTAAGTGCAGAAAAAGAAGATAAATAAATGTAAATTTACAAGTTTTACTAAAAAAAAAAATATATATATATCAATCTATATATCATTTCGTAGTAACAGGTTTAACATTACTTCTGTACATATGCTTCAGATGTATGCCTGTATGTCTACATATGTTGTACAGTTACATTTGTGTGTGTGTCTTTAACATCCATTGTAAAGTAAAGTATACAGTTGTTGAGAATACAGTTGACTCAAAGTTATATTGATGTATCCTGGAAAAAGTTATACCAAAAAGATACTGTTTGGCTATATCTAATTAATTAAAGTTGTTACTTCTTAATTCTTTAATAGATGCAGCTCTTCTTTATGCTAACTTAAGTTCCATCCATGTGAATTCCATTCCTTAAAAATATCTAGTAATTTTACAGAATAAGGACTGGGCAGAATAAATGTATATTGAGCAGTTCTCAGCATTTAACCTGCACCAAAATGTATGTATAGTACAGGTTAAGCTTGCTGCTTGTTGGATTGTGCAGCCTAATATCAGGTACTAGGCTGTTGTAGATGACCGAGCAGCCAGCAAACAAGATATCAGTAGTTTATTACTGCTTTTGTATTCTCTGCTTTCTAATATACAATGTTGAATAGTCGCTGTGTAAAGAGCAGAAGCATCAGCAGTGCTGCTGCCTATTTTGGTCGCAATGGCCATTTGACCCATCATTGGATAAATGGTTGATGGAGGGAGCAGCTAGGTCTCACTAGAACAACAGCCCCCTAGGCTGGGAACACACCTAAGCGTTTCTGAATCGCGCGTATGACGCGCGTTTTATGCGCGTTTTTGGATGCGCGTTTTTGCAACTAAGAAACGCGCTTCATACGCGCGATTCAGTGATTCACCACTATTTTAGCATGGCCCATAGGCGCGTTAAAACGCCCCAAAGAAGCTCATGCTGAAGCGACAGCGTTTGGCGTTTTTCAACACGTTCAAACGCGCTGTAAAACGCCCAAATGTGAACCATGCCCATAGGGAAGCATGGCTTTCCACATGTTGTGCGTTTTACAGCGCGTTTGAACGCGCTGTAAAACGCTTAGGTGTGTACCTAGGGTAAAGATTATGTTCATATATGGTAGACATGATGCAGAAATTTCATCCACTGAAAATCTGTTCCGTGCAATACTTCTGAATTTGGTTGGTTTTGCAGCATATGCATTGAGTTCTGAAATGAGACATTTGTGGAAATTTCTGCAACAAATTTGCTGATTGCAAAAATACGTGTATCAGGGTTGATTAGCCCTGTAACTGTGGCAGCTAAGCTATAGTAAAAGTAAATATGTTGCTGACAACACAAACTATTACTTTATCCTAATTACACAAAAGTGACCACATAGAAAGAGGAACCTATTATAAACTTTAGGTCAATATAACATTACCCTACTAAACATTAGGAGTAAAAATTAAAGGGTTAAGAGTCAAGTCTGCAAAATAAATTTTTAAAAACTAGAAATGTCCTGTAATTGATATGTTCTATTCATAAAGATTTTACACATAACACATCCAGTGCCTGGAAATATTTTCCGACTATGTTAAATAATACAACTGATAAATCTGAAACACATCACCGATCTGTCAAGATCACAGTTTATCATCATTAAGACATCCACCCAGAATATTGATACGTTTTCCAGATTCCCACTGTTTGAAAATCAATATCTGACTGCATTTTGAAGTGAAGTTTAATGAATCTTTAAAGCATAATAAATATTATCTCCTTCATAGGACTTGATAATTGAGATATTTACAAGGAGCCATAAGCTTGTAAGAGGTTTGAAAACAGCCTTGCCCCCTTACGAGAAAAAATGTATCCTTTTCAGAGTTACATTGGGTTACCTCTACCTTGTACTGTAGTGTTGATTCCACCTAAGTTGGACTGTTTAACTGTTAAGCGACTGTTGCTGAGGGCACACCAGCATTATGGTTGTGTCGTTTATGCATGCTATTATATCTCACCACACTTACAGTACGTGTGCCATGAAATTCGCACTTATGCATGACATGCCATATTTAATATATTATGTGATACATCATATTTTATGCCTTGCACTGCTAGGAGATGAAGTAATCAGATATTATAGTGCATTCCGAAAATCTTCAGACCCATTCACCTTTATCACACTTTGTTAAGTTGCAAACATGTACTACAATAACAAAAAAAATCACGTTTTCCCCATTAATCTGCACTCAACACCCCAAATGAGAAAGTGAAAAAAATAAAATTTAGCATGAATAAAAGCTTTCAGACTCTTTGCTATGACACTCAAAATTTAGCTCTGGGGCCTCCAATTTCTCCTGATCATTTTTTAAATGTTTCTACAGCTTGATTGGAGTCCACATGTGGTATATTCAGTTGATTAGATGTGATTTGGAAAGACACAGCTTTGTCTATTTAAGGTCTCATAGCTGACAATGCATATTAGAGCAAAAATCAAGCTGAGTTGGGGGAGAAGAGCCTTGGTAAAAGAGGTAACCAAGAACCCAATGGTCACTCTGGCTGAGATCTAAAGATCCTGTGTACAGATGGTAGAAACTTCAAGAAGGTCAACCATTACTGCAGGACTTCCTCAATCTGATCTTTATGGCATAGTGACCAGAAATAAGCCTTTCCTCAGCAAAAGACATAAGAAAGCCCACCTGAAGTTTTAGAAAAATCAGTAGCCTTCTAAGCATCATGTCTAAGCATAAGCATCAATGCGATAGCAATAGGGGAATGGTGAGATATTGCTTCTTTTATTTTACTAGTCTACTCTGAGCTTTATCATAAAAACTATTCACCTAACCTAAAATGATGATCACAAACATGTGATATTATATAAGTATAATTTTATACAAGGACTTTCTACTTTCATATTACTGTATGTGTCATCAGGCTCGGACTGGCCCACAGGTGCACAGGGGAATCCCTGGTGGGCCCCTAAGCAAGGTAGGCCCCTAGTCTTCCACTCCCTGCACAAGTGGCACATACCACATTAGATTTACTGCACTACATACATATATTCAATGTACAGAACCTCAACCAGCCTATGTTCATATAAAAAACTTGTTAGATTGTTTATTATATTTAAATGTATCCGTATGGTGGGCCCCCAAAATAAATTTTAGTGGTGGGCCCTAGGTACCCCAGTCCGACACTGTGTATCATTAGGTATGTAATTAATAATCAAGTTCCATATATCTGATTCTTTGCGTCTGTGACATCAGACCTCTGCTGATGTAAAAGACTTTCTCATAAAAGTGCATTCAACTCAATGTTACTTTGCTTAAAATCTTCTGCACAAGATTTCCAGTAACTGAAATTCCTGAGGCCAGATAATGAGGTTTTGGATTTAAAAAAAATTTGATATTTTCTAGAGAGCTGCAACTCCCATGGTCTTAACATCTGGGGCGTTCTGAGATAATGGACTTTCCTAAAGTGATCATCTGATATGAATACATCACGTGGAAATCTCACTTATGGACAGATTTCCCCTTTAAATATTTATTCTTTCATAAAACACAGGCTCTACTCAAAAACTTGGATAGCACTTTCACATATAAATACATGTAAATAAATTCAGAGTAATCTATACAGAATGCATTTTGTTTTTTTGCAACCTTTTCAACACTTAAATTGGAAGTTTCCTGTTTCCTTGAAATTTAAGAAACAATACAGCTGACTTTCCCAGAAATATATAATTAGATTACATTTTTGGAAAGAGGCATCCATTTACATTAAGAATAAGTAAAGTCCTGGCTCAGTCAGATGGTGTTAGTTAAAACTAACTCTAACTTCCCGTCTTCCTTCCTCTCTCTTACAATTTTGTCTCTTTTTCTGTATATATATATATATATATATATATATATATATATATATATATTTCTTCATGTGAGCTCTTCTAGACTCACAGTTCTAGACTCACTATCAGTTGGCATATATTACTTGTATTCCTTAAGGGTTGGGAACAATTTTTTTTTACAGGACATCTGGTTTCCTTTTGATTACCAGTGAATCAGTTTAGAGATCCAAACTGTAGGTTTATGTGACACTGAAGCAAAGTAAACCCCACAGTACTTAGTAATGCAAAAGATATAATTGAAAGCAAATCCTCAGTTACAATTATGCTTTTAAGTTGTATGCAATTTATTTTACCAGCAGCTTTGAAATGATTAAATGACTTCCTATACTAGTAGACCTCTAAAACCCTACAGCACATTCAAGCATTCAGGCATATTTGTGGTAGCCTAAGCCGATGTTAGCGTTTTATGTTGTAGGTATAATATGGCAATTAAAGGGCCTCTGGGTTATAGAATTAAGCTATTTATTTATATATAAAAAAAATCAGACAAACATATTGTGGTGGCACACCTGCTTAAAATATATGTATAAATCATTACAATATCCCATTAGAAGGGATTTCTGTTACAACAAGAGTCAGCTGCACAAGATTCTGCTTGTAAAATTCTCACAAAGTTACAGGCAGAAACACTGTCGTGAATGCATTTTATCCTCAACAGTGATTTATGAGCAGATAGAATATCAGTACATTGCCTTCAGAAGCCGAGAATCCAACCACTCTTGTAGCCCAAAAACTAACTCCCTACCTGGTTATTGATAATGATTGGTTGTTTCCAGGGCTGCCATTTTTTAAATCTGGGCACCTATGTTAACCAGGGTGTGCTTCAAGCTTCATTCAATATACTTTTAGATTTCCACCCAAAATTCCAGTGGAAAAGTGGTCTTCTGGGGGAGGTAGTCTTTTCAAAGAAGATGACTAATATGCTTAATAAATGGTAAAACTGAAATGTGTCAAGGAAATCTGGTCTGGATAAGGGAGAGGCTGTTTTAGTGTATTTAGTGGAAGCCTTTTATATAAGTGGTGGCAATTTTTTTGAAGGCCCTTGACAGCAGCATAATTTGTAGTGCCCTAACGGTGGACCTGGTTGTAGCTTGAAGAAAGCTAGCTCCTCATTAGCATTCTGAGAACTTGTGTGACATTATCCAATCATATTCTTGCTTCTAATCTTGCTTTGAGTCTTCTTTTTACTACTAATGAATAATTATCTTTGACAGTAATTTCGGGTGTCCAATAATTAAAATAAGCCTTTTATAATAGATTGGTTGCAAATTGTAGAACAGTTATTTCTATATTATATATTATCTGGACATAACTTGGAAAGATGACAAGTACTGTGTGCTGCATTGACAATAACCCTGCACTTGACTGATTCTTATGTTGTTTTCAGACTCTCCCATGAATCCATGGTAATCTTTATTTTATTGACTGGAAACATGGATCAACCTTGATCACTGGATTGGCCATTCATTAATATATTGAAAGTTATATCCAAAGTACATATTTTATTTATTTTTTGTTACAGAACTCACATTAGCTTCTCAACAACTGACAACCAACTTTTTCAGCATGTCTTCTCAGCAACACATCGCCTGAAGGGATTACATGTAAGCATCATGATTTCTTGAAACCCCTTCATAGCTTTGAGGTGGGAACACTTTTCTGCAATGAGGTAAACAGATCATCCACAGGACAGAAAGTGACCTGGGGCATTTGTCAGTAACAACTATATACCACACAAGCAGGTCCAATGTTAAGGCAGACAAACTAGCCAATATGTGACGATGACTGCCTAAAGGCCTCCATACGCATTATTGTATTGTTGACTAGACCCACCAACAATCTAAAGTGTATAGGAATCTCTCTACTCCCCTCCAACACATGACATTGGGGGGGAGAGAAATCATGCAAATAATTTTTTTGCCCTATCTTTTGTTCTACTTAGAGATAAGACACTGACAGAGTTTTTTGGCAGCAGCTTTTTTCTCTCTCATTTGAAAACACATACATGTGAGAGATAGCTGTCGCTGAACAATCGCTCGGCCGACAGCAATGGAAGATGTATGAACACCTTTTGATGCACAGCAGCAAGTGGAGCAAATAAGAAGTAAAACATACTGTTTCAGTGTGAGCCTTGGGCTTACACTGGAATAGTTTAGTCAAAGTTAAGCTTAAAGGGGTATTCCCATCTTGGACATCGGGGGCATATCGCTAGGATTTGCCCCAATGTCTGATAGAAGTGGGTCTCTACTCATTCACTTCTATGAGGCTTACAGAAATAGCAGAGCAACTTTTTGGCAGTCCTTAACAAATGAATGATTTACAGCCACAAATGTGAGGTTCACCCTCCTGCACTTTGTGGACTCCGTTCTAAAGATAGGTGTGGGTCCCAGAGGTGGGGCAAGCACCTGTCAGACATTGGGGGCATATCCTAGTGATATGCCCCAGTGCCCAAGATGGGAATACCCCTTTAATCTGTTTAGATCTAATTTTTGCTTTTCTTCAGAAAAATATGTTGGGAGTATTTACCTCTATCAGAAGGCTGTGATGTATGCCACTTTATAGACATACAGTACAATAGCATACTGCTCAAAAGAAAGTAGCGACCACAACTTATTCAAAAATAAAACATTCTTTTTAAATTTAGATTTACAAGCATTAAAAGCATAAGAGAACATTCCAGGAAATCTAATTTATTGTACACGTTTGGAACCAAACTGTGGCCCGGAGGAGAAGGGGCCTGCCATTTTCTGCATCCTGAGGATACAGATCCAGTTGAAAAGTATGCCAGTGCAGAGAGCCATTGGTACCCTGCCATACCATTTACTGTATGTTACAAGCTGATTTACCAGAGGTTGATGATGTCAGTGTCATGGCGGAAAGGTGCAATGAAGTGAGGTCATTACATCACCTTCCACAGGACACTGACCGAAAGCGGGCAGCAAGAAGATCCAGCTGCTTGCCATGGAAACAGGGATAGATGTGATTTTAAATATTTTTTTTGTTTTCATTGGCACAAATGGGAGCATTATAACAATGTGGGGTTACAGGAGGGAAACATTATAACAATGTGGGGTTACAGGAGGGAAACATTATAACAATGTGGGGTTACAGGAGGGGAACATTATAACAATGTGGGGTTACAGGAGGGAAACATTATAAAAATGTGGGGTTACAGGAGGGGAACATTATAACAATGTGGGGTTGCAGGAGGGAAACATTATAAAAATGTGGAGTTACAGGAAGGGAACATTATAACACTGTGGGAGCACAGAAGAGGGGCATTATAACAATCTAGGGGTACAGCAAAAAGTTGGATGGAGGTAACTATTTGAAGGCACAAATGTAACAATTTGGAGGTTAAAAGGGGGCATAATTACAATGTGAGGGCACAAAGTGGGGCGTTACATTTAAGAAACCAAAAAGGGGCCATTGTTTTATTGTGGGGACACAAATGGGAGATATGATTACTACAGAAGGGCACAAATAGGGGACATTATTACAAGGTGAATGCACAAATAATGGCATTATTCTATTGTGGGGGCACAAAGACACTTTGCTCTTTTGGAGCTTAGAGGACACCATTACTGTCTAGAAAGTCTGGGCACTATTTCTGTTTGGGGAGGACTATGACTTTGTGGGGCAAAAAAGCGTTAAGTTTACTATGGGGGGATTTTTTTTCATGCCTGGGGCACTGATTCTGGGGGAATGGAGGTTCAAATTTCCCCTGGGGTCCACAGGGGCCCATTGTAACATAAAACATTTAGTGCTGTAAAAAAGATTGACTTTTTCATATATCTGTAGGCTCTAGCACATATAACATGCAAAATTGAAATACTCTGCGTCATTCGAGAACATTGAAACCCCAAAATCAAAGCACCATTATGAAAATCAACTGTTCTGAAAGAAAATCAGTCCTTACAGACCCTTATTATGAGCTGATGGACCCTCCATATTCGACTATATCACTTGTGTTTTGCTTTAAGGGGAGAATATCAGAATTTCATTTCTCACAGGTTTCATATACATTTCTGAGAAACCTCATGTGCCAAGCTATAGATGTCTGTTATGTACAGCATCCGTTATACATCCATATGCTTGAGGCCTAGATGGTAGTTGTAAGATGCGTATAGGGTCTCATGCACATGACTGCATCATGGGGCGACAAATTGCACAGCCACAGACCTGCTGCTTAGCTTCAGGAGCGAGGCTTTGTGTTTGGCCTCATTCCCAGGGCAGCTTTGCTGGCAGGGCTCCTAGGTCTGCCTTGAGCGCCGAGCTGATCAATCGGTGCTCGACTACTCTTTCTGTCGGTCATGTGACGCTGGTCACGTCACATGACCCTCAGACCCCACTATAAATACAGGCAGCCTGCTTACCACAGGTTGCCTGTTAATTCTAGGTCCCTGGCTATTTGTTGGACTTCTGAATACTCACCTGATCCTGTTCCCTGACGATCCTTTGCCTGCTCCTCCTGAACTCCGCATCCCTCCTGGTATTGTGACCTCGGCTCCCACCTGACTACTCTTTGCAGACTCCTCTGGTACTTCTCTACTCTCCTGGTATTTGACCCTGGCTTCTCCTGACCATTCTTTGCTTAACCCTTTGTACTGCGTAGCTCTCTTGGTTCTGACCCGATCCGTTCACGTTTCGTATTTTGTCTTGTCTGTCTTCCCTGTACATATCCTAAGTAAGGGACTGTCATCCAGTTGTCTCCTGTCATCAGGACTCGTGAGGCAAGTAGGCAGGGCCAGGGGTGAGGGTGGAGGGCAGTGGTCCCTATCCTTCCCCCTGTGTGTGTGTAGACGTGACCGTTACAATGGCTCTGTACATTCTCTGAGTTCCATGCTGTAATATGGCACCCATAAAAGTCTATGGGACCATATGTGGTGATTTCACATAAAGGTTTATCTATCTATCTATCTATCTATCTATCTATCTATCTATCGATCTATCTATCTAAAAAGCAGAAAACGAAAAGCAGCAATATCCCAATAGTTGGGTGCAATCCCCTTACGGACCAATTACCAGGAAGGGTCCACAGTTAAAATCAAAAAAGGGCCGCATTCCAAAATCAAGTGAAAAATGTATTCACCCATGCATCAGCAATGTAGCCTCTATCTATCTATCTATCTATCTATCTATCTATCTATCTATCTACAAAAAAAAAGGACCAACTTACTACAGTGGAGCAGCTCACCACCAAAATGAACTACCATACCTGTGTCAAAAACAGTTGAGTGAACCCTACTGCATATTGGGCTCCGAAGCAGATGGCTGGTCACTGCACCTCTTCTAACAAAGCTGCATATGCAGAAAAGTCTTCAATTTTTTGCAGTAGTATTGGAATTGAAACTCCACTGCTTGGCAAAGGATTGCCTTCTCCATTGAGTCACATTTTCTGCTTCACCAAACGGATGTACATTGATGTGTCATGCAAGAAACATCAGAGAACAACCATTGCTGGAAGAACACAAGCTGGTGGTGGCAGGGTTATGGTCTGGGGAATGTTTGTCACAAGGCTCGAAATGTGTAACATTGGTACAACCAAATACTACCCTGGCCAGCTAATTCCCCATTTGAGCACCTGTGGGACCACCTCCAGCAGTTGTGGGATGCACTGCAGTCAGCATGGCTCCAGATACCTGTGATAACCTACCAGGACCTTATTGAGTCACTCCCAGGCCGTCTAGCCACTTTCTGTGCTACACATGACGGTTACTCTGGATATTAACTGGTGGTCATAATAATAAAAAAAAGGTTGAATGGTCTTCTTTCTTAGAAACATTTCTTCTGAGGGAGAGACTCTCAATAATATGATGCCTCTTGGTGTCACACAAGGTGGTTCTGTGTGTAATAGACTTTTTTTTTAGAAAAAGAACTGTAGTGAAAGGTCAGAACAGCAATGAGCATTATAATACTCAGCTATCTATCCAGTTTAGCTGAGTAATCAGCAGCTGCACATTTTTTTACATTGATATAACCGATGAAAAATAAAAATTTTAAGTATCTCTACAACTGTAGGTGCATAAAGGGGTTAAACAAAAATGACATCTTGGAGAAGAGCAGTCAAATACTCTTGAAAGGCCTGGAAACCTTTAGTGTCCACAAAGTTCAGTTGAGTGAGGTTGCGTGACATTTCAGATAACGTTCAGATACCTCTCTTTGTGTTGTTAATGTGACTTGACGTTTGACAAGGAAAAGACTCTACCAAATATTTTACATACTTGTGCATTAGATCAGAAATAAAGCTCACTGCTGTGGAATATAGATCTTTAGGGTGGTATACGCAGCTTTACATTAGGATTTGCTAATGACATTGAACCATTTAATAGGTTAATGTGGTCTGGGACTGTGATTTCCTTGAAAGCCAAAACATCTATTCCAGCAATTTTTTTCTCGCTCTCTCCACGAAACTCTGTCTGTCAGAAGCATAAACACTTGCAATCATGCACTTCCAAGGATGCATGTGCTATCAAAAAGGGAGGTGTTAATTGCTGTGCTAATTACAACATGATTGTTTTGCACTTGTTTTGCACTTGCAGGTGATTAAATTTTTAACGAAGCATATTACTTGGCACTGTTAGCACAGTTAACACATTCTTTTTTTTAATGCCTTGAGAGAAGTCCCGCACCACAGACCCTTTGCTGGCTGTAATCTGCTGTTGTGTTTGGAACGAGCCTCTGTTTAGTCTGTCAGTAGCAGTGCCCCAGCTTCCTGCTTGGGAAAAAGCAGCAGCGTATTCTAATCATACCCAGCATGAACACACCGGCCAGATGCGAACGCTGAAATCACTAAGGTATTAGCTAAAAATTAGCCAGTGCTGCTGATGCCAGTCTCCCAGACTTCATTTAAAAATTACCCCAACTCCAGCCAGTCAGACCGCAGCGTCTCACAACGACTTGAAAGCAAAGTAGAGAAATGACAGCAAGTTTCATGTGATTTATATCTGCTTTCCAGTGTCTGGTCCCAAGTGGACGAGAGCATGGGAACCTTGCATCTGTTACATGGGCAGACTTGTATATCTGTGCTCCCACTGTGCAGCAAGCTGCATACATTGAGCACATGAGGCGCAGATGCATGCACACACACCATAAAAACACAAGAACACCAATGAATCAAAACTCTGCAGGGACCCGGGATGCCATCTCATTCTCCGCTGTCGTACTCTAACCCATCAGACATGTTGGGTGGTGGCACCTATATTGGCAGAAGCTAATATGCCCTCCAGCTTTTTTATTTTTTGTCTCCAGCCGTGACTGCTGGAATAAAATCGAAGCTCGAAATTCAGTGAGATAATATTAGTTACCAAGCTGACAGCACTTGGCAGATTCAATCTACTGTAGCCACCTACTGATTGTGACTCGTACCTATTAAATTTAAAATCTTACCAAATTAGTCTGCAGAGAAAGACAAAATTAAGACTAATGCACCATAAAATTTCACATTTCTGTGCTCCGAAAGGAGGTTGGTGCAATTTCAGGATAAAGATATTTATTTTCTAGCAATTGAATTTTAAATATGTTCTAATTAAAAGCTCAATCTTTATTTTTTTTTCTTTTGCTTTTATTTGCAGATAAGGACAAAAAAGGCATAATCCACCAGTGTGACAGAACGCAAACAAATGTGTGCTCGGCCCTTATCATAGCAGGGTAGTATCAATGTGGAAATACTCCAGCAGCCATTTACATTGCAGTTTTTCAATGTGACTTTTTTCACGGCAGCTGTCACCATTTGATTTCTATATGAATTGCTAGGGCGTACTCTAAGGTCAGCCACCTTTTATTCTCCCACACACCACAGCATGTGTTCTCTGCTGTAACACTGAAGCTATGACTGTGGCCAGCGGAATCAGAGCATGCTATTGAAAATTGGAGGATAAAAAGAGGAAAGCATTAAATTAGGTTATAGGATTATAGGCCAGCTCTAAACTAATCAGTTGTAGACAAATCAGGAGGATATAGAACAAATACTAGGCAATGTAAAAATAAATTAATAAATAAAAATAAATAAATACAATATATACTGTATATTTATATTCCGTGTGTGTTTATATATACATACATATTGATATAAATAAAAAAATTATTGGAATAATAATAGCATTCTTAAATTGATGCAGTCTTTAAATGACTTTATGTATAGCACACAATAGATAACATTTTGCTTCATTATAAATTGCCTTGTTTGCCAATTGACATAATTCTGTATTACAAATATACAGTAGTTATGGAGTTTATGACTTTATTATAGATTGCACAATTACACAAAGCACAGCATGGTCAATTTACATTTTTCAGGTCTAAAAAGTGCCCTTAGGGTTAAGCACTTATCTGCACTCCTAAAGATCACAGGCTCATCGTATTCAATCTCCCACTGATTTGAAAGGGTGTCTTTTAGGTTTTCGTGTGCTAATTGGAAACTTTGGTCTAATGAATGACCTATATTGTTGCCTCTAAAGTCATAACTAAACAAATAGCGGGCATTCTCAGAATGGTAGCGGTTAATTACAAAAATTAAAAATAAACGTGAATGAAATGATCTTACTTTGGACATAATACAATATTAGATAATTGTAAAGTGCATGTACAAGTTCATTACATTTTTATTAAAGGAGTTGTGTTACGAAGCATATTGTACATTTTTCAAACCAGCCCCTGGATCTGAATACTTTTGCTATTGCATGTAATTAAAAATGTAGTATAGCCAGTCAGTTATTCAATAAACCGTATCTGTATAGCTCCACCTGCTGTTGGTGCTTTTCCTTATTTTTTTGTCTGAGCTGGTCGAATGTGCTCAGTTTAAACGGCCACCAGTCATATCTTCTTTTAGAAGCTGTGGCATTTATGGAGAGAGAGAGAGAGAGAGCTGCAGCAGAAAGGACACACACCCCTGAGCTGCCAGCTTGAAATAAATCTAGCAGAGCAATTGGAGCAATGAATGGTGAGATCTCTGGACCCATGTGAGGTAATGGGCTGGTTATAGCTTTCAAATACTAAAAGAAAAGGGATGCTCACTAATAATTGCCAAATTCCAGTGCACAGCCTGTTACTACAATATACTATATATATAATATTGCAAAAAAAATACAGGACTTCCGCAGATACAGAAACAAGATGGCTAAAGCAAGAAGATGAATTATAAGTAAAGTGGATAAAGTAAAATAAATAGTCTTCTTATATACAAAAAGTCAAACTAGCGTGAGCTCCGCTAAGTGACATTTAAAGGGACCGGGACTGTATATCAATATTTTTTGTTTTTAATATTTGCAGGGATTGTTTTTATTGTTTTAAATATGATGGATATATAAGTCTACAAAAAATGTTTGACTAATTGCATTGTGAGCCAGCCATTTTTTATTAGACTGGTTCTAGCTTTGTCAGAATGGTATTGTCATGTACTATATGATGTCTGATTTTCATTTTTTACATCAATCATAGCATAACCCCTTTAAGTACATGAATTTAGAATGGGGCTTTCTTGTGTGTACTCTGATCTTAGAACATTTATATTGATTTTTTATAAATAGAAAAGGTTTCATATAACGTTTAACACCAACATCAAAGCTCTGACAGCAATTAGGCTCGGGCTACATACCTATCTTAGCCATGACACCTGTGAAACAACTAAAGATCTCTGTGAAGCAGTGAACCCATTGAACGGAATACATATTGTGCAATTCTGGGTTTGTGGCAACGTGCAAGTCACACTGCAATCTCATTTACTTCAATGACTGCACCGCTACCCAGCCATCTTTGGTTGTGCAGGGGGGTGTCACAAAATGGTCTATATTCACTAACCCTGTAGTCAGTGTGTAAACTTATACCAAGATGTCACAAAAATGCACTGTAGTACATGCTGGGTGGTATATATGCTGCATCTTACTTGAAGTTAGACCCCGTTCTCTTTGTTTACTTACTTTAGGCCATTTTTTTGCACAATAAAAGATTAATAATAAATTTGGTACATTTTACAACTCTGGAAAACCATCCTGTCTTCTCTAAATACTTTTTAAATATGTTTCTTTGTGCAAATCAATAATACATTTAACTAAAATGATTTATGCAAAAAAAAAAAATCTGGAGCAATTCCTAGGTTACTACTAAGGTTACTACTAAGGTTGAGCGAACCGGAACTGTATAGTTCCGGTTCGCACCGAATTTTGGGGTGTTCGGGACACGGACCTGAACCAGAACATTTCCGTAAAGGTTCGGGTTCAGTGTTCGGTGCTTTCTTGACGCTTTTTGAAAGGCTAATCAACAAGCGTCATACTACTTGCCCCAAGAGGCCATCACAGCCATGCCTACTAATGGCATGGCTGTGATTGGCAAGAGCAGCATGTGACCCAGGCTCTATATAAGCTTGAGTCACATTGCGCTGTACGTCACTCTGCTGTTACAAGTGTAGGGAGAGGATGCTGCTGGACTTGTGATTTCAGGGAGAAAATAGGAGAGAATCTAACTCAGCGATCTACCAAGAAATAGTTGAGTGGGTGCAGGGCACTATCCTTTTACCCTGCCCTGAGCTCATTGACCAAAAAATACTAACTTTTAGAATTCTGTTAGGTGGGTGGCGGAGGACATTTTATGCATGCTCAGTGCACCAGCACTGCATCTGAGCTTTTGGGACATTGCAAATCACCATTTTTTGGGGGCAAACTACATCTGTATTAGTCAGTGTGCAATTTAAGCTAGAAATACACCCATCATTTTCTGGGGTTTGAAAAACACACTCCCCCCCCAAAACAGTATTTTCCAGATCTGCAAGTGTTAAATTCAAGTTTAATATATACAGCATTCATATTCTGTTAGCAAAAAAAGACTTTTTGGGCAGTCTACAACATCTGTAGTAGTAAGTGTGCAATTTAAGCTAGAAATACACCCATCATTTTCTGGGGTTTTGACAAAAAACACTATTTTCAGGCCTTGCAGCATCAGCACGTGTGAAATTACAGGCTTATATACTGCTGTCAAATTCAGTTGTTAAACAAACAGTCGTTTGGGCACAACAAATTTAGTTGGCAGCCTTTGATGCAGATGTCATTGTGAGATACGCACTTAATACATTTGGGTTACATTCAGAGATTTTAAATACCGCCATTTGGTGCACCAATATTTAATTCAGGCCTACAGAGGTTAAGGCCCTGTGAGATCCCCCTATACATACAGGGGTTTGAATTAGGCATTTGAAATACAGCCATTTGAAATACAGCCTTTTTGTGCAAAGATATATTTACTTCAGGCCTACAGTGGTTCAGACCGTATAAGTTACCCCCTATACATACAGGGGTTTGATAAAGCCATTTGAAATACAGCCATTTTGTGCAAAGACATCTTTAATTGAGGCCTAGTCTGGTTCAGGCCGTGTGAGATACACCCTTTATATACTGTCATTCTTTTCTACTATTAATTAAACACCCATTTAGGGCAAGATCCTGAATTCAAAAAATATGAGGAGAGCGTCAAATAAGGGACGTGGCCCAGGTCGTGGTGCTGCTGGTGGAGCTCCTGTTGCAGGGAGAGGACGTGGTTGATCTGTGCCAGCTACACGCACAAGTGAAACCCCTTCCTCAGGTGCGAGTAGGCGACAAAACCTGCAGCGGTATTTGGTCGGGCCTAATGCTGCTCTACGAATGGTGAGGCCTGAACAAGTACAGGTGATAGTAGATTGGGTTGCTGACAGTGGATCCAGTTCCCTCACATTGTCTCCCTCCCAGTCTCCTACTGAAAGACCACAGTTGGCACCTGCAGCCAATGTCCATCAGTCTTTCACCTCACCCCCTTGCAAATCAGCCAAGCAGTCTGAGCCCAAAGTCATGCAGCAGTCTCTTCTGCTTTTTGATGACTCTATTAGCAGGCTTTCCCAGGGCCATCCACCTAGCCCAACGCCATCTGTGGCAAGGTGCACCTGACTACAGATACCTGGACCAGTAAGCACGGTCAGGGCCATTATATCTCCATAACAGCACACTGGGTAAATGCAGTGGTGGCTGGGCCTGAGACGGATAGCAGTTTGGCGCATGTCCTTTCACCACCGAGGATTGCAGGACGCTTCAGTTTGCCTCCTGTTGCTTCCTCCTCCTACTCTGCTTCCTCATCCTCTACCAGCTCCCCTATAGAGATGTCGCGAACATAAAATTTTCCATTCGCGAATGGCGAACGCAAATTTATGCAAATGTTCACTGACGGGCGAACAGGGTGAACCGCCATAGACTTCAATAGACAAGCGAATTTTAAAACCCACAGGGACTCTTTGGCCACAATAGTGATGGAAAAGTTGTTTCAAGGGGACTAAAACCTGGACTGTGGCATGCCAGAGGAGGATCCATGGCAAAACTCCCATGGAAAATTATGTAGTTGACGCAGAGTGTGGTAAGTTAAATTCGCAATGCGATTAATATAACCTGTATTAATCATATTGCGAATTCAACTTAGATCTGAGTTCCTAATGGTTGCATTGATAGAATTGACGAATATAACGAATATAGCGCTATATTCTCAATCTTCATTATATTCTAGCAATACATCCATTAGGAACCCAGCTCTAAGTTAAATTCGCAATGCGATTAATACAGGTTATATTAATCGCATTGTGATTACAACTACTAACACTGCAGCTTCAAAATTAATCTAAGATGGATGCCGTCCTTGCTTTTTGATAGGAGGGGGAGAGTCTGGGAGGGAGGGTATGCTGATTGGCTGGAATGTGTCAAAGTTTGCTCAATGATAAAGTATAGGGGCGAACGCAAACATCGCATATGTTCGCCCGCCGCGGCGGACGCGAACAAGCTATGTTCGCCGGCGAATAGTTCGGGACATCTCTACTCGCCTACAGGAACTGAATGACAGGGGTTAGCCCCTGCAACTTCTGAAAGAGGGGTTAGGTGGTCACTTGGACCTAGCGTTACCTTTGCAACCTCTCTGACTAGTAATAGGTAAAATTTAATCTTTATTTATCACTCTAGTAAAAATACATTAACTACTTGGGAACATGCAACTTCATGGTCTCCAAATTGGGCACATGGCCTGAGCTTGCCCTTTACCCCTTGGAGGTGCTGGCCTGCCCTGCAGCCAGTGTATCGTCTGAACATGTGTTTAACATGACTGGAGGTGATTATCACAGGTTAAATTTCCCAATGTTTTGGGGTGTACCCTAATTTTAAAAATAAAATGTAAAACTAAAAAGCAGTGTAGGCTACCTCCTCGTCTTCCACCGCCGCTTCCAACTACACCGCCACATCCACCGCCTCCTCAACCTCCTACTCCATATGGACCTCGTCCTCTTAGATCAAGATTATTATTTTTTATTTTTACCTATTTTATGTTAAAGTCATTTCCCTATCCACATTTGTTTGAAGAGCACTTGCCATGCTCTTAACAACATTTTTCTGGCATTTGCAGCCCTCTAGCCCTTTCCATTAAATTTTTACAGCCATTTTAGTGCTCAAAAGTTCGGGCCCCTATTGACTTCAATGGGGTTCGGGGTCAAGATCGGGTCCCGAACTCGAACTTTTTTCCGAAGTTCGGCCGAACCCGTCGAACTCGAACATCCAGGTGTCCGCTCAACTCTAGTTACTACAGTAATGTGGGTTATAGCCTCATCAGGGTTAAACAGCACCTATTACCTAACAGCTTCCCTTATACAACATCACCTTCCTGGTCTAGAGGACACATTGGCACCTATCAAATGGTATTCTCAAGATAAGTTATGTGAAGACTAGTGTTGATCGCGAATATTCTAGATTTTTTTCATCAGTACCCATGATCCCTCATTGCTTCTTGCTTGTGGGCCAATGAGAAGGCTGCAATATCTTTGACTTTAGGAGTAGTGTTGATCGCAAATTTTCGTATAGCGGATTTTTATTGTGAATTTTTTATTGCAAATTTTCCCATTGCCAGTTTTCACAATCAAGAAAATTATGACTGGAGATCACAACTTCTCGAATTCGTGAATATATGATGAATATTCGCCCAAATATTCGTGAAATATCGCTTATCACTGGGTAAGAATTTCAATAGGTGTAGCAGTAAACGTATACTTCTCAGAAGCTAAAGAAAAGAGCTCACTACTGCATTAGCATGCATGGAAACTGCTGTCGGCCCAGAAAGTAAGGGGGTCTCCTATACTATAGTCACTATGGGTGATAGGAAAAATGTATGGGTTAGAGGAAAATTCAAAGCAGATTATTGAGAAATGATGCAACAAAAAGATGTAAAATGTAAAAGACATAGGATATGAGGACCAAAATAAGTGCTATATACTATTGCTACTGGTGGTAGTAATAGTTGATTGGGGCTTGTATTCCAAGTATTGTTATAGGGCCCCATAGTCAAGTTCCAGGGCTCACTCACTTTGGCCCTTTGATAGACCCTAAGTAACGTTCACGTATATCAGTTATTTTATGCCTGACCTGTACATAACTGATTACATTTTTGTATGTATGATTACTATGCATAGCCACTCATAGCCAGCAAGAAAGATGCTGCATGTAGCATTTTATTGTCAGGGACTGGGTGGTGTTCAACATCACCAGCATCACAACTCATGTTAATGGGTGACAACATTCTTCACATATAGAAGCATGGGATCAATTCTAGCATCAGTTTCTTAACAAAACTAGATTACCAGACATATTGTATGTGAAGAATCCTTAGACTGATTTCACCTCTGAGTTGGAACCTCTGTCAGGAGGCTCCGAAACAGCTTCTGCCATGTTTAAATGGAATAAAAGTATACTATGCTTCCCATTAAAAATGATGCCACAGCAGAACCTCCACAGATCCCATTATAAGGAAATGGTTTCCATCAGGCACCATTAGTGTCCGTTGTTTGACAGATTTAACATTGGATCGTGGTTTGTGCGGGAGGCGGGCGGTGCGGCAGGCGGATCGCAATAGCGATCCCCCGCCCGCCTCCCTTGTAATAATTCCCTGGTGTCTAGTGGTTCTATCAGAGTGCCAGCACATTGCTGGCACTCTGATAGAAAACGGCTGGCATCTGTGCTGCAGATGCCAGCCGCTTAACCTCTTTCTTACGCGGTCCGGACGGACCGCGGTATGGAAGGTGTTAACAGGAGGGAGCTCCTCCTCTTCCCATCGGGGGCTGCTGTGCCTATGCAGCCCCCCAGGATGGGATCGCAGAGGGAGGGAGCTCCTCCTCCTCATCCATCACCCACTGCTCTCTAATGGCAGTGGGTGATGGTTACCATGGCAGCAGGACGCTTCAGAAGCGCCCTGCTTGCCATGGTAGTAGGTCTCTGGTCAGACTTCTGCTAAAGGCAGAAGTCTGACCAGACTGTGAAAGTAAAAATACAGTGCAGTACACTATATGGTGTACTGTACTGTATTATATAGACACCAGATCCACTGGATCTACAAGAACCAAGTGGGTCTGAGTCCAAAAAAATGTAAAAAGTGAAAAAAGTAAAAATAAGAAAAACACAAATCACTGAATAAAAAGTAAAAAAAAAAATACACTACACATATTAGGTATCGCCGTCCGTAAAAAACAGCTCTATAAAAATATCACATGACTGAACCCCTCAGGTGAACGCCATAAAAAAAACCCAAAAATGGTGTAAATAGGCCATTTTGGGCACCTTACATCACTAAAAGTGTAATACAAAGCGATCAAAAAGGCGTATGCCTCCCAAAATAGTACCAATCTAACCGCCATCTCATCCCGCAAAAAATGAGCCCCTTCATAAAACAATTGCCCAAAAATAAAAAAACTATGCCTCTCAGACTAAAAACATGATTTTTTTGTTTCAAAAATGCTTTTAGTGTTAAATGTAAAAAATTTAAAAAAAGTAGACATATTGGGTATCTCCACGTCCGTAAGAATCTGCTCTATAAAAATATCACATGACCTAACCCCTCAAGTAAACACTGTAAAAAAAAAAAAAAAACTTTGTCAAAAGCCATTTTTTTGTCACCTTACATCACAAAAAGTGTAATAGCAAGCGATCAAAAAGTCATATGACCCCCCAAATAGTGCCAATCTAACCGCCACCTCATCCCGCAAAAATTATACCCAACCTGAGACGATCGCCTAAAAACTGAAAAAAATATGGCTCTCAGACTATGGAGACACTAAAACATGTTTTTTTTTGTTTCAAAAAGGATATTATTGTGTAACACCAAAATAAATAAAAAAAAGTATACATATTGGGTATCGTCACATTCGTAACGACCTGCTCTATAAAAATATAACATGACCTAACCCCTCAGGTGAACGCCGTAAACATAAAAAATAAAAACGTTGTAAAAAAAGTCATTTTTTTGTCACCTTACATCACAAAAAGTGTAATAGCAAGTGATCAAAAGGTCATATGCACCCCAAGATAGTATCATTCAAACCGCCATCTCATCCCGCAAAAAATGAGCCCCTACATAGGACAATCGCAAAAAACTAAAAAAACTATGGCTTTCAGAATGTGGAGACACTAAAAATCATTTTTTCAAAAATGCTTTATTATGTAAAACTGAAACAAAAACCCCAAAAAGTAGTCATATTTGGTATTGTCGCGTCCGTAACAACCTGCTCTATAGAAATAGCACACAATCTAACCTGTCAGTTCAACGATGTAAATAACAAAAATACAAAACTGTCCCAAAACAGCTATTTTTTTGCAAATTATCCATTTTAATCCATTTTTCCAGTAACAAAGCAAGGGTTAACAGCCAAACAAAACTCAATATTTATTGCCCTGATTCTGTAGTTTTCAGAAACACCCCATATGTGGTTGTAAACTACTGTATGGCCAAACGGCAGGGCGTAGAAGGAAGGGAACGCCATATGGTTTTTGGAAGCCGGATTTTGCTGGACTGTTTTTTTGAGACTATGTCCCATTTGAAGCCCCCGATGCACCCCTACAGTAGAAACTCCAAAAAAGTGACCCCATTATTGAAACTACGGGATAAGGTGTCAGTTTTGTTGGTACTATTTTAGGGTAAATATGATTTTTGGTTGCTCTATATTACACTTTTTTGAGGCAAGGTAACAAAAATTGAAATTCTGAAATTTCATCTCCATTTGCCAATAACTCTTGTGGAACACCTAAAGGGTTAACAAAGTTTGTAAAATCAGTTTTGAATACCTTCAGGGGTGTAGTTTCTTAGATGAAGTCACTTTTATGGAGATTCTACTCTAGGGGTGCATCGGGGGCTTCAAATGGGACATGGTGTCAAAAATCCAGTCCAGCAAAATCCGCCTTCCAAAACCCATATGGCGTTCCTTTCCTTCTGCGCCCTGCCGTTTGGCCATACAGTAGTTTAGGACCACATATGGGGTGTTTCTGCAAACTACAGAATCGGGGCAATAAATATTGAGTTTTGTTTGGCTGTTAACCCTTGCTTTGTTACTGGAAAAATGGATTAAAATCAAAAATTTTCCAAAAATCGAAATTCAGAAATGTTATCTTTATTTGCCATTAACTCTTGTGGAAAACCTAAAGGGTTAATGACGTTTGTAAAATCAGTTTTGAGTACCTTCAGGGGTGTAGTTTCTAGAATGGGGTCATTTTTGGGTGGTTTCTATTATGTAAGCCTCGCAAAGTGACTTCAGACCTGAACTGGTCCCTAAAAAGTGGGTTTTTGAAAATTTCTGAAAAATGTCAAGATTTGCTTCTAAACTTCTAAGCCTTGTAATGTCCCCAAAAATGAAATGGCATTCCCAAAATAATCGATACATGGAGTAGACATATGGGGAATGTAAATCAATAACTTTTTTTGGCAGTATTACTATGTATTCTAGAAGTAGAGAAATTGAAACTTGGAAAATTGAAAATTTTTCAAAATTTTTGGTAAATTTGGTATTTTTTTATAAATAAAAATGAAATTTTTCGACTTTATTTTACCACTGTCATGAAATACAATATGTGACAAAAAAACAATCTCAGAATGGCCTGGATAAGTAAAAGCGTTTTAAAGTTATCACCACATAAAGTGACACTGGTCAGATTTCCAAAAAATGGCCTGGTCCTTAAGGTGAAATAGGGCCGTGTCCTTAATTTTAAATCACAATATAGATGTAAATAAAGACTTACAGAAAAAAATATCATTCCTCTTATCTAGTGATGATTGAGCACCCCGATGCTCGGGTGCTCTGCCCCAGCACATTGGGATGCTCGGGTGCTCTACCGAGCACCCGAGCCTTATAGAAGTCAATGGGAGAACCCAGGATTAAACCAGGCACCCCCTGCTCTGAAGAGGGGAGAGTGCCAGGTTCATAGGAAAAGGTCAGAAATTGATGGAAACACCACCGAAATGGGTCGGGACAGCATGGGAAGTATGTCTGGATGCATCTTGGACTACAATGTCGCTGCTGGGAACAATGTTGCCCGAGTTGTACGTCACTTTTACAGACTGACCATAAAACTCACAAAACCGAAGATAAAAGCGATTTTAGATGAAAAATTGTTAGGAAACATTTTTTCCTGTATATTTACTTTTATATAAATAGCAAGTTCAGACAAAAATTTTCATGATTTTCGGAACTGGGGCCATGACTAAGAGAGACAGCCGGTGGCTTTGATTGTGTTGAACGGACTATCATCTGATGATAATGAACTTGTGAGAGGAATGGAGTGGACATTGAGCTGACCAGTGATCGTGTATATAAAATTGTAGGTGAGGGTCTGCTGCCGCTTTGTTAACTCTAGATAACTTCTAAGCTGATCGCACATCCCCTTGATGTTGAAGATCTATCGATGTCTGCTCCTTCAACTTTTGATGTTCTTTTATGCGCCTACCATGGTGACCACAAGTAATGGGGAATCAGGGTTCGCTTCTGGAGAGGGAGCCTGAGGCATGGCCTTGGCTACCACTTCCAAGAAAGGTAGGCGGGGGCACTCCAATTTCCCAGTACCGCCTCAGTGAGGTAGTGACGATAAATAACAATACAGGACTCTTAAGAGAGCCTGTCATTGGAACGAGTACAAAAAAATTACAGGGAATGTCATGGGTATTTAGGATGAGGAAACGTTATACAGGAGGAGAGGTAAAGTATGATTGATGGCCTGCTGGTGACCCACTAAAACATTGGGGGTGAAGGTCTTCAGCTGAGCTGACTATCTAAAACATTATGAGTGAGGGCCTGCGGGTAAGCTGACCATCCGAAAAATTATATGCGAGGGCCGTGCGGGTGAGCTGACCATTGAAACCATTATTTATGCGAGGGCCTGCGGGTGAGCTGACCATTGAAAACATTATTTATGCGAGGGCCTGGGGGTGAGCTGACCATCCAAAAAATTATATGAGAAGGCATATAAGCGATGGCATTATATGCGACAATTAAGCATGTAGATATGATGGACAAGGAGGAGGATGAGAAAATTAAGATTCAACCATGTACCCTTTTTTTGTGGCAGAAGGGGTGCATGGGAATACAGAGTATTCAGTACATTCTAAACAACACATTTAAAGTGCTTTGATGTTCAGTCGTGGCTTTCCTCTGGTGGAGTGGAGAAGTCAGGGGCAATCCAGGCCTTGTCAGCATTTTCAGTTGACAGCCGGATACGCTTATCTGTTATAATGCCACCAGCAGCACTAAATACCCGCACAGACAAAGCGCTGGCAGCAGGGCAGGGCAGGCCAGCACCTCCAAGGCGTACAGTGCCAGTTTGTGCCACATGTCCAGCTTGGACACCCAGTAGTTGCAAGGCACTGAGGGATCATTGAGGAGGCTGACACGGTCTAGAAATAAGGGTAGATTTGCGTCTCACTGCTCACAGTAAGCAGAGTTTGTGGAATACAGAAAATGACTGTCTGTCACTGGTATTTTTGAATTAAATATAGAGGTTTGTGCCAGGTCTAAGACGCCTAGGACTCGCCCTGCTGGTAACCTACGACCCCTACCGATTCCCAGTAGACCCTGATCCCATATCTTGATGGACTTTAAAACTGACCTACCGCTTGTGGAGGGTAAGACTGTGGTTTGGGTAGTGGTTGATAGGTTTAGCAAGATATTTCATTTCATTCCCCTGTCTAAACTTCCGAATGCAAAAACCCTGGCGTCTATTTTTGTGAGAGATTGTTTGTTTACATGGCATCCCGGAAAATATTGTTTCTGACAGGGGTGTGCAGTTTGTGTCCAAATTCTGGAGGGCCTTCTGTCAAAGATGAAAATTTCATTGTCTTTTTCTTCCGCCTACCATCCTGAGAGTAATGGGCAGACTGAACGCCTTAATCAGTCTGTGGAACAATTCTTGAGGTTGTACGTTGCTACCAGCAATTATGGGTCAAATTCCTTCCATTGGCTGAATTTGCTTTGAATAACCCTGTCAACTCTTCTGTTGGGGTCTCCCCTTTCTTTTGTAACCATGGTTTTCATCCCCGTTTTCATTCTGGGTCATCCGTCTCCTCCTCTAACCCTGAAGCGGATAAACTATCCTCCGAACTGTGCACAGTTTGGGTCCGGGTTTAATCGAACCTAGAAACGTCTCAAAGCTCTCAAAAACTCAAGGCCGATAGGAAACGTTTCAAGGGGGTAAACTTTCAGGTTGGGGATAAAGTATGGTTGTCCTCCAAGAATCTATCTCTCAAGGTAGCTTCTAGAAAATTTGCTCCTCATTTTATTGGACCGTATAGGATCACGGAGGTCATTAATCCGGTATCGTTTATGTTGGAGCTGCCAGAGTCGTTCCACATTCATAATGTATTTCATAAATCTCTTCTTAAAAAGTATTTTGAACCTGTTGTACCGTTGGAGGCCTCGCCCCCTCCTGTTCTTGTTGGTGATGCTGTCGAGTATGTTGTGTCTAAGATTGTGGATGTCAGGAGGGTGCGTAATTCCTTACAGTACCTGATTCACTGGAAGGGGTATGGACCCGAAGAGAGATCTTGGGTACCCGCCAGGGAGGTTCATGCTCTTAGACTTGTTTAAAAAATTCATTTAGAACACCGGTGGCCCCTCGTAAAAGGGGGGGGGGGTACTGTCACGGGGCGCCAAAGGCGCACTCAGTCTCCCATTAGCCGCAGACCTGCTGCTTAGCTTCAGGAGCAAGGCTCTGTGTTTGGCCTCGTTCCCAGGGCAGCTTTGCTAGTGGGCGGGCTACTAGGTCTGCCTTGAGCCCCTAGCTGATCACTCGGTGCTCGACTAGTCTGTCTGTCAGTCATGTGACGCTGGTCACGTTACATGACCCTCAGACCCCACTATAAATACAGGCAGCCTGCTGACCACAGGTTGCCTGTTAATTCTAGGTTCCTGGCTATTTGTTGGACTTCTGAATACTCACCTTATCCTGTTCCCTGACGATCCTTTGCCTGCTCCTCCTGTACTGCGCATCCCTCCTGGTATTGTGACCTCGGCTCACATCTGACTACTCTTTGCGGACTCCTCTGATACTTCTCTACTCTCCTGGTATTTGACTCTGGCTTCTCCTGACCATTCTTAGCTCTCTTCATTCTGACCCGGTCCGTTCACGTTTCGTATTTTGTCTTGTCTGTGTTCCCTGCACATATCCTAAGTAAGGGACTGTCGTCCAGTTGTCCCCTGTCATCAGGACTTGTGAGGCAAGTAGGCAGGGCCAGGGGTGAGGGTGGAGCGCAGTGGTCACTATCCTTCCCCTTGTGTGTGTGTGGACGTGACCGTTACAGTTCTTCACTAAAGTCTCGCGAGACTTCGGACTTAATGAACTTAGCATCTGTGAAGCCCATACATTTTAATGTTGTACGTAGACAGGTCTCCATACAGCATTAAAACGAAGACGGGAAGCAAATCGACTTTGGATCTTGGATCTGAAGCGCAGTTTGCTCACCCCTAATCAGGAGATCAATGTATTAGATCCACCCCTTTCCTGTTTAAATCAGTAAGTGGCTTGTTAATGATAGAAAAATATTAATACATTTTCTAAAATAATAACCCAAGAAATCTTTGAAGAGCTTTGAGGGAAGTGGGTCTAGCCCAATTAACAACGGCTTGCATTTTAGCGGGATCCATATAAAAATTTTGAGGAGAAAACCCAGGAAAGACTTACACTTACATCAAAATCACACTTACTGAATTTAGCAAACAGTTGTTTTTCTTTTAGTTTTTGTAGAACTTTTCTAACATGTGAAGCCCAGTCAGAATAAAGCCCAGTTAAAATATTGTAAAGTTAGACAACAACAAAGTGACCCAGAAATTCACGAAAAACAATATTAATGAGGTTTTGCAAGACTGTTGGGGCATTACACAGCCCAAAGGGCATTACAAGGTATTAAAAGAAATTCCCTTCAGGGGTATTGAATGCCATCTTCCATTCGGCACTCACTTTATTCTAATCAAATTATTGGCTCCTCTGATAAAACCACTGATACAACCCAACAATTTGATTAAAAGGATCAGGTACATTAGGAAGTTCCTGAATCATGATTTTAATTAATTCCCTATAGTCGATACAAGGGTGTAAACTAGAGATGAGCGAATTTCTTAAAAATTTGATTTGGCTGATTCGACAAATTTCACAAAAAAATTCGCTTTGTGACGAATTACTTTGCCATGAAGCGCATTTTTTTGTAAGTAGAGGGTGCAATGACAGGGAGCTGCGATAGTGCCGCCCCCGTCATTGTACCCCTCAGATGCCACGTTCATACATGATTGCGGCATCCGAGGGTACAAACAGTGTAAAATGAACATTAAAAAAAACATTACATCAAACTTACGGTGTCCATTTTCTCGCGACAGGCTGGCCGCCGACCTTTTTGCTTGAAGATCTCAGCTGAAATCATGTGCGGCGGGAGATTATGTCATCACGCGCCGGCCGGCGTGATGATGTCATCTTGCACCACACGCAATTGGAGGCGGTAAGTTTTATTTCAAATTCGGCTTCTAGGCGAAGTAAATAATTTCTGAAATTCGGATCGAATTCCACTTCGTGGGATTCGATTAGCTCATCTCTAGTGTAGACCACTGTCTTTTTTCCCAACAAGAAAGAACCCAGCTCCCGTCGGGGCTACAGATGGCCAAATATGTCCCTTCCTTAGACTATCTTTAATATAATCTTTCATGACCTTTCTTTCAGGGTGCAGAAAGATTATTGATTTTGCCCTTGGGGAATTTGGCACCAGCTATACGTTCTATAGCAATGTCATAATACTGATGTGGAGGCAAGGTCTCAGATGTCTTTTTGGAAAATCCTTAATGTATTCAAGTTATGAACCTTCTTCTAGTTCAAGACCAGAGAGCTAGCAAAGGCCATTCTTCAAGTGATTCTCCCTCCTTTGCTGGGAAGCCAAGGTACCCAGTCTGGATTGTGACCCGGTCTGAACTGTGACCTATCATTCCAGCTAGATGTAGTACACCACCTGTGAAACTTGGAAGAGCAATAGTCCTGTATTGGTCAACTGTCTTGACAGAAAGAGAGGAACTGACTCTATGTGTAAGCTCAGAGGAATTGGGCAGAAGTGAGAATGCCCATTGCTAATGGTCACTTTGCAACAGAGACATGATGATACTGATCTCACTGTGCCTTGGTACCTGAAGGATGAGGCCTCAAGTGAAAATAGAGTTTGCAGCTCTCACTAAAAGTTGCAAAACCCTTATGGTCACCAGAGATGTAGTCAGGGAGCTTAATCTTAGGCTCTACTGGTGATGGGAGTGCAGAAGCAGGAGGACTAGTCTGACAGAATTGTTACTGCTAGACTCTCTTCAATAAATCCAGCACCAACTGAGAAATACCCTCCATCTGGGAGGCTAAGGCTGTCATGGTGTCCATAATAGTGCAGGTAACCAAGTCTTAATTTAGAAGGCCAGTGATAATGTCCATCAGCAGATTAGCTATGGACAAAGACAGTCAGGCCCTGGACTGAAACCCCTACGTACTTGCAGTACAAGCCCTAGATGGCTGGACCACAACTGCTCCACAGTCCCTACACTACTTAAGTTCAGAGACGGACAGACAAATACAGACAGAAAAACACAATACCAGAGTCATCAGAAATGGGTCAGAACCAGAAGGGCTATGCAGTACCAGAACAGGAGATAGAGAGTAGATAGAAAGACAACTTGAGTTTAAAAACACAGGATATCAATAAGCAAAACAGAAACAAGAGACCTAACTAGTAAGCCAAACAGGCTTATCACTGACAATGGTGTATGGCGAGGAAGGGATTTAAATAGAGTGCCAAGTCCCTGAATCAGAAACTGATAGGTCTGTGACTCAGCTCTCCATTAGTCAGAAACACTAGTATACAGTATTAGAGCAGCTAAGCTAATCAGCCCACTGCTAATCTCCCCCAGCACATGCCTGATGCAGGGAGAAACATAGAATTGCATCCTGTTACTAAGGATGCGTTCGCGTCACAAGAGGGTATGGATCAGCTGCCTGTCTCTCCAGACGTGACCATGCCGCGGCTGGGGATTGCACTGCTGGAGCCTGGAAAGGTGATTTGTTTACAATTACCATGCGCGTCATTTCCCTTGCAGTGGCAGCGCGGTGTAATTACAAGCACTCGCTTTATTCACTTGAAGGAGGGAGTTCTTGTAATTGCACTATGCTGCCACTGCAAGGGAGATGATGCATAGTGTAATGAAGAGGAAGCAGTAGTCGCATGGAGCACCACCTCCTCTTCAAACAGCTGATCGTGGGGGTTATGGGTGTTGGACCACTGCCGATTATATATTTATAACGTACCCTTAGGATACTGCTTGCTTAACCCCTTTAAAGAGTTCTTATTTTGGCTAAACTGTTAGTTCTGTAATATAGCTTTTTAGAACATGTTTTTCTACTCTTTAAGTCTTTACTTAAAATGGCAGTATATTGCCTTAATTGATTACTCCTAACATTACCAACTACTTACACTTTTATTTAGATGCTGGTGAGTAGCTCAGCATTCCAGACCTACTTGTCACTGAGAACCTGTGAGCTAGCCTGCCACATACCACTATAGGGCTGTCTATAAAATTATGGCATTCCATCTCTCTAAAAAGAGTGTTCCATTGTATTTAGCATTGGCACCACCTTCCACCAATGCATTGCTATAGCTGATGGTGTAGTGACCCGACCTACTTGTGTTGGCCCTACCTGCTGCTGATTTAGATCCACCTACAATATGCAACCATTTTTAGATCTTTTTCAAGGCTACTTTAAGGAGCACATTTATTAAGACCAGTGTTTTAGATGCCTGACTTAATAACCCCTATACTTGGCGGTGGATCCGCCAATGTTATGAAGAGGCGCCGGCCTCAACATAACTTAGACAGATCCTCTGCCACTTCTAAATGTATGACAGCTTTCTAGTTGTCTTACATTTAGACCATTTTCTATGTCCAAAACAGGCATAGAAAATGGTAAACGAGGCGGTCCTGCTGGTCCTTCCCCACCCACGCCACAGCTACTTTTTTAGACCAGGTATGAGAGGGGAGAAGTCACAGATTGCAGCGCAAAGGACCTTTGCACCACAATCTGAGCCAGAAGTGCACCTAATTTAAGAGTATTTATGTTTGACCAATGACCCCCTAAATTCTTAATTCATTCCTGAATTTAATTACGTGTAATGTACTGATAGGGTTTTACATTTAGGATCAAAACCTTCAAGATACTATAAACTTTGCTCTTTCTTTAAGTCTCACTTATGACTAGTGCACAGGATCATCCTAACTGTCAAATTGCCAATAAAACTGATGACAAAATAGTAATTGTTTTGGAAGTTCTATTGTTTCAGAAGCTTATGCTTTTTTTTTTTTAAATAATGGCTGATCCAAGTTAAACAAGATCCTACTTTATTTTTTCCTAATCCGAGATTGTGAGAAACGTGTTGTGACAGTCAAAGAGTCGCGATGTTTGGATGAAGAATAGCAGCTATGTGTAGATTTAATCAATAGGTATAATAGTCAGTCAAGGACAATACTTGCTGGGCTCCACTACAGGGAGTTTGAAAATTGCAGGGATTTATCCAGCTCCACAAAACTATTGTATTAGACTTCTGTGTTGAAAGATAACTTTTAATGAGGCTTGGGAGCCAGAGATTGTAAGTCCTCCTGGAACAACATTTTTTATAAGGTAGTCTTTTTCTCTTTATTTTTTCAAGAACACTACAAATAGGGACATGGGAGAAGAGTTAATCATAGCTCGAACACTAAAAGTTATAAAAACAAAGTTAAAACTATCCCTGAGATTTTCTGAATGGGTATAATTTTAAGGAATTTAGTAGGAACGCAATAATAATAGTAATTTTCAGGCAAAACCATTCCTGTGTCTACATGTGTAGGAATATCCAAGCTTTAGAGGCTGTCAGTACACACACAGCCAATGCCCCATAACCATAACCTCTTGTTCTCTTCCCTAACATATGATTTCTGGTATAATAGTGCTATTTTTTGTATAAAGTATAATAATCCACCAAGTTCCAGTTGAATCCTCTGGCACTCGTGGTGTTAAAACCCCATAGTTTTTAGTGTGAAAACACATTAAAAATATCCACATTACGTAACATAAAAATAGTGGCAGATAGAAATGCCATGCATTTCGGATATATAGACACATCCTTCCTTATGGCATACTATTAGGGTTGAGCGGATCCGAATCCGGACTTTTCCACTGAAGTTCGGGTTCGTTGTTCGGGTGATTATATTATTTTCCGTTATAACCATGTTATAATGGAAAATAATGGCATTCTTAAGATAGAATACTAAATAAAATGGCCATTGAGTGGTTAAAAATAATAAAAAAAAAAAACTCACCTTATCCACTTGATTTTGCAGCCGGTATCCTCTTCTTTCTACAGGACCTGCCATGACGTCACAACGCTCACCATGTGGTGAGCGCAGTGACATCATGGCAGCTCTTGAAGAAAGAAGAGGATACCGGCTGCAAAATTAAGTGGATGAGGATTTTTTAATTATTTTTAGCCCCTCAATGGCCATTTTATTTAGCATTCTATCTTAAGAATGTTATTATTTTCCATTATAACAGAAAATAAGAAAGTAAAGTTTGGGTCCCCATTGACTTTAATGGGGTCCAGGTTCGGGTTCGTGGTTCGGATCCCGAACCCGGCTTCGTTCATCCCTACATACTATGAGGAAGGATGTGCCTATACATCCAAAATGCATAACATTTCTATCTGCTGCTATTTTTAATGCATGGTGGAGCAGTATGGCCTGAATTGACACAGGTTTTTTCTAATTTCCCCGAGAGCACAGTGGAGACTCCTATCTGTGTGGTACCGCATGACAAATCTTGCACTATACTGTCTGCTGTGATGTGTTTCTAAGCTTGTCATGTCAGATTCGGTCTGCTGTGCCTCTGTATATGTCTGTCATGTGCGATACAGTCTAATGAACCTTTATCAAATATCTTCATGTTTGATACTGTCTGCTGAAGTTTGTATCTAAGACCTCATGCACAAGACCGTATCTGTCCCACACTGCCACATACCGGTGACATCCAGCATCCCCATAGCAGTGACATCCACAGTGTCCCTGAGAAGCCTGTCTTCGGGGTTCTGGAGTGTAATTGACTGTATGCCTGTAGACACAAACACACACACACATACATTTATCTTTGTTGTGTATTTACATACTGTGGGGAGTCGCTCTGGTAGATAGCGGTGCGGGTGTAGTACAGAGGCAAAAGGGAGTCCAGAAAGTGCAGCAAACAGTGTTTAATTCACACTTGCACAAAATAAACAGCAAACAGTCACTTGGTATTAATTCACACACATCAGAAAACGTGAGGCAAAACAAAAAGTCCAAACACAGGTTCCAATCACCTGGGAGGTTTTAGGTGCGGGTTCGCACCTGGCTGTCAGCCCAGCCGCAAGACAATCCACCTCAGGTTTCCAGGCCGTCTGCACCCCTCCTTGCAGGGCTCTTGCTTCCAGCCCAGAGAGCTCCACAGCACTAACAGCAGCTCCAGGACAATCACACCCAGCTGCTGGTGCTGGCTGTGTTTTAAACCCAGCCCAAAAACCTGGACTGGGTCGTGGGGAGCAGCCACCCACCCTACACTTTAGCTGCTCCCGGTAAGAGCCGGCCCGGATCGGCTTTGCAGCCATGCTATTTAGCAACTGTGTCAGTAGCACTACCTGCTGCTGATATCAACAAAAATGGCTCTTACCTCACCGAGGCTATGAACCTCGGTGACACGTACCTGCCATCCACGACGGCACCCTGCACCTTACCACAATACACACAGTCAAATATACTACACAGTCCTGAGGATAGGCTTCTCGCAGAAGCCTTTTTGCAGCAGTGAAGGGAGTTGTCAACTGAGATGATCCGTTCACTGCAGAGACCCCGACACTTGCTCAGTACTAGGATAGTACACCCACCAATATTCCATGTACCCTCAAACTATGATATATGCAGGTGGCCATCTGATTTTATTATTATTAATTTCATAAAAGAATATATAATATTCCAGAAGATTTAGATAAAAAATGGATCACCTATTAGGCAGCATATGGCAAGTCAGATGTTACCGTGGTCAATTAATATCAAAACATGTTGTCACTCACTACTTATCCTAAAATATAAATTTCTGTACCATGCATAATGATAGCATTGATACAACGACATACTTATGAAGCATAAAGAGATCATATCATGCAGACCGTGGCCACATATTGTTAATAAAGTGTTTAAACAGAAGCCGCCTCCTGTGCTGCGTTCTACCACTAAGGCCCCATTCACACGTCCGCAATTCCGTTCCGCATTTTGCGGAATGGAATTGCGGACCCATTAGTTTCAATGGGGACAGACGATGTCCCGGCCGGGTCCGCAATTGCGGATCAGCACTTCCGGGTCCGCAATCGCGTTCCCGAAAAAAAATAGAACATGTCCTATTCTTGTCCGCAATTGCGGACAAGAAAAGGCATTTTCTATGAGAGTGCCGGCGATGTGCGGTCCGCAAATTGCGGAACGCACATCGCCGATGTCTGTGTTTTGCGGATCCGTGGATCCGCAAAACACACACGGACGTGTGAATGGACCCTAAGACGTCTACGTGCGATTCTGGCGGGGGGGGGGTTTAATATTACAGGTGTCTTGAGCTTATCCTGTTGATCACCCCCTCCGTGAAGTGAGTGTATATCCATTGTATCATACCTATTATTCTTTTAACTAGTGAATGTCCACCATTCACCTTGGTCTTAAATAATTCCTAAGAATAACTTCTCACTTACTCTATAAAGGGCATTGGCGCCTACCTAAGTGTTTCCTTTTTTCTCCTGGTGTTATGATAAAATTATTATTATAATTTATTCACAATCTATCATTACATATTTATCCCCCAATTCTCATCTCTTCAATAGGCACCACATCCCCCCTCTAATTTACCCCAGTAGTCGGCCGGTCGGGTCACTGTCTCTCCACTGAGAGACATCCAATGCCACCATTGCACGGGCCGGCCGGAGCGTCAGCAATGACGTCACCAGCCCGACCTCTCTCCTCCTACTTCTAGCAGCGCACGCTCGGGCTTCCTCAGAGCCGCGCTGCTGGCGTCCCCACGTGCTGATCAGCGTTCTCAGATCTTTCATAGCCAAGGTAACTATCACCAATACATACTTTTCTGTGTTCCTTTCATTCAGGTCAACATCAATACCTCATTTAACTAGAGGATGCTTCAGGTATGATGTTAAGAAACACCCTTTGTCTATAGTTAATTCCAAGGACCGTTAAGATAAGGATTCACTATAGGGGCCATATAGTCTCCTTAATTTGTTACAATGGAATACTTCAATTCAAAGGTTATTTATATTACATTATCCTAACCCAGCTGTTTGTATATGAAATTCCATTTATTTTTTGCTCTCAGAGGGATAACCATGATACACCCCATGGTCTGGCAGCACGACGTTTAAGGTAATTCCATTATGTGTCATAATTCAACACTAGTGCTACTAATGATTTTATTCATGAAATTTGTATGGTTCCAATGGTATTGGCCATATTACTATGGTTTTATCGCTATTGGCTATAACGCCTGGTTTTTTGTCTTCATAATAATGTTTGATGATTTTTAATTAAGAGTGATGTCCTTTTACCAAGCTGGATTTTACATTATCTATCATATTGTTTTATGGTTTATGGGTCTATCCTCTTTGGATTGGATCCATCTACTATACTATAGTATAGATGTTGTAAACCAATGAATTTCTTCTATTTATTATTATTATTATTATTTTTATTACTATTATATATATTTTTTTATATATTATTTATGTACGAACATTTCTATCTATGTTCCACTTTTCTAGACTTGAAAAAGGGGTACGTAAGCCCCGAAACGCGTTGTCAATAAAAAAAAAATTAAAAAAAAGATTACCCTTGCTTGAGGTTGTCTAAGTGCGCCCTTTGGTACCCCATTGGAAGTGCGGATTTACTGCACATCCGTTTCTGTTTGAATTTTTTCTCCTGGTGGAATACCCATCAGATATTCACTTGTACCCTCTGATAGGCTGCCGGCCTAGTTTTGGCAGCCTATCAGAGGCCGGAGCGGTACAGCGAGGGACACAGGCCAGAAGAGGCCTGCATCGCTGGAGGTAAGTATAAGTGTTATTTGTATGTTTGTTTGTTTTTTTGTGGTTTTGGGGGCTACTGGCACATAAGGTGAGGGGGATTCTACTGGCACATGATAAACTGAGGGGGGAATTCTACTGGCACATGATAAGGTGAGGGGATTCTACTGGCACATGATAAAGTGAGTGGGGGGTATTCTACTGGCACATGATAAACTGAGGGGGATTCTACTGGCACATGATAAAGTGAGGGTGGGGGGATTCTACTGGCACATGATAAGGTGAGGGGGTGGATTCTACTGGCACATGATAAATTGAGGGGGATTCTACTGGCACATGATAAACTGAGGGGGATTCTACTGGCACATGATAAACTGAGGGGGGATTCTACCGTCACATGATAAACTGAGGGGAGGGTGGGATTCTACTGTCACATGATAAACTGAGGGGGATTCTACTGGCACATGATAAAGTGAGGGTGGGGGATTCTACTGGCACATGATAAAGTGAGGGTGGAGGGATTCTACTGGCACATGATAAGGTGAGGGGGTGGATTCTACTGGCACATGATAAACTGAGGGGGGATTCTACTGGCACATGATAAACTGAGGGGGATTCTACCGGCACATGATAAACTGAGGGGGTGGGGGTGGGATTCTACTGGCACATGATAAACTGAGGGGATTCTACTGGCACATGATAAAGTGAGGGGGATTCTACTGGCACATAATAAGGTAAGGGGGTGGATTCTACTGGCACATAAGGAGGGCTACTGGCACATAAGAGGTCTACTGGCACATAAGGAGGGCTACTGGCACATAAGGGGTGGGGTCTACTGGCACATAAGGGGGGACTACTGGCACATAAGGGGGACTACTGGCACATAAGGGGGACTACTGGCACATAGGGGGACTACTGGCACATAGGGGTCTACTGGCACATAGGGAGGTCTACTGGCACATGATAAAGTGAGTGGGGGGTATTCTACCGTCACATGATAAACTGAGGGGAGGGTGGGATTCTACTGGCACATGATAAACTGAGGGGGATTCTACTGGCACATGATAAAGTGAGGGTGGGGGATTCTACTGGCACATGATAAAGTGAGGGGGATTCTACTGGCACATGATAAGGTGAGGGGGTGGATTCTACTGGCACATGATAAACTGAGGGGGATTCTACTGGCACATGATAAACTGAGGGGGATTCTACTGGCACATGATAAACTGGGGGGATTCTACCGGCACATGATAAACTGAGGGGGATTCTACTGGCACATGATAAACTGAGGGGGATTCTACTGGCACATGATAAAGTGAGGGGGATTCTACTGGCACATGATAAGGTGAGGGGTGGATTCTACTGGCACATGATAAACTGAGGGGGATTCTACTGGCACATGATAAACTGAGGGGGATTCTACTGGCACATGATAAACTGAGGGGGATTCTACTGGCACATGATAAACTGAGGGGGTGGTATTCTACTGGCACATGATAAACTGAGGGGGATTCTACTGGCACATGATAAAGTGAGGGGGATTCTACTGGCACATAATAAGGTAAGGGGGTGGATTCTACTGGCACATAAGGAGGGCTACTGGCACATAAGAGGTCTACTGGCACATAAGGAGGGCTACTGGCACATAAGGGGTGGGGTCTACTGGCACATAAGGGGGGACTACTGGCACATAAGGGGGGACTACTGGCACATAAGGGGGGACTACTGGCACATAAGGGGGGTCTACTGGCACATAGGGGGTCTACTGGCACATAAGGGGTGCTACTGGCATATAGGGGGGTCTACTGGCATATAGGGGGGTTTACTGGCACATAGGGGGGTCTACTGGCACATAAGGGGGGGTGCTAATGGCACATAAGGGGGGACTACTGGCACATAAGCGGGACTACTGGCACAATAGGGGGAGACTACTGGCACATAAGGCGGGACTACTGGCACATAAGGAGGGACAGCTACTGGAACATAAGGGGGACGGCTACTGGAACATAAGGGGGACAGCTACTGGCACATAAGGGGACGGCTACTGGCACATAAGGGGAAGGCTACTGGCACATAAGGGGACAGCTACTGGAACATAAGGGGACGGCTACTGGCACATAAGGGGTGCTACTGGCACATAAGGGGACGGCTACTGGCACATAAGGGGACAGCTACTGGCACATAAGGGGACGGCTACTGGAACATAAGAGGGACAGCTACTGGCACATAAGGGGATGGCTACTGGCACATAAGGGGACAGCTACTGGAACATAAGGGGACGGTTACTGGCACATAAGGGGTGCTACTGGCACATAAGGGGACGGCTACTGGCACATAAGGGGACGGCTACTGTAACATAAGGGGACGGCTACTGGAACATAAGGGGACGGCTACTGGCACATAAGGGGGACGGCTACTGGAACATAAGGGGACGGCTACTGGAACATAAGGGGACGGCTACTGGAACATAAGGGAACGGCTACTGGAACATAAGGGGGACGGCTACTGGAACATAAGGGGGACGGCTACTGGAACATAAGGGGGACGGCTACTGGAACATAAGGGGGAAGGCTAATGGCACATAAGGGGGACGGCTACTGGCACATAAGGGGGACGGCTACTGGCACATAAGGGGGACGGCTACTGGCACATAAGGGGGATGGCTACTGGCACATAAGGGGGATGGCTACTGGAACATAAGGGGGACGGCTACTGGCACATAAGGGGGACGGCTACTGGCACATAAGGGGGACGGCTACTGGCACATAAGGGGGACGGCTACTGGCACATAAGGGGGACGGCTACTGGCACATAAGGGGGGCGGGGGTATGAGCGCTGTGAGTGGCCAACATCTATCCTCTCCGCAATGCTCAGCCTCCTGTGACAGATCAGGCGAGCGGCGGTGTGGGGGAAGAGATAGCTGTCAATCCTGTCAAAGGAGGCTGTGCTCTCCTCCCGCAGCTCCCCGCCCAGCCTCTTGTGACAGCGAATCAGGAAGTAGAGGGGGGCTCAGTGGGCCTCTGGGTGTTACTTGCCCCCTGGGCCAAAAGTTGCCAGTCAGCCAGTAGGTATTCTCAAAATAGTTGCTCAATTCATATCATATATTTAGTATAATTTTAAATGGGCCTCAGAAAGAAGCACCCATAAAATAAAGATGCATCTACAAAAAAGTAATGGCTGATATGATGAGTGGCATTTTAGTATAAAGTAAACCTGAGCAATTCCCCGGCGTACGTTTCGCCCTACAGCTTTCTCCAGGGGGCGTGATAGGCTAGTACTGCACAGACATTGGGAATGATAGCTGCCCCCTACTTCAGAGTAGCAGTAGGAATGTCAGTAATGACATTCCGTCAACTGTAGAGGTGCCTGAAGACAGAACACGGGACATTACCAGAAGAAGCAAAATTGTGTGCAGGTGAGTCACTTGACCGGACTCCAGAGAGAGGAATCAGCAGCCCAGTTGAAGGTATATTGTGCCGAAGTTATATATTCCACAGGTTAGTTTCAAGGCAGATATAATATGGTTGGTCTAGATAACCCCATTAAGCGTGAGACAGAAAAGTACAATGTGAAGAGCATTTGTTTTAAAGAGACATCTCAGCCTACTAACCACCTTTGCAGCTGTGAAATTTGTGAGATCTGTGCACTTTGCATCTTGTGTAAGAACTGCCAGTCCATGCATGCTGAGAACTGTAACCAATATACTTAAACTTGACTCTTCAGTAAAGAACCGTTCTGCTGTTAACTTGGCCTCATTATTCCCTGCTCCACTCCACTGCACCATTGTCTGCAGCTACCATGGGACCCTGCTTTGCACCTCACAATTTATCACCATCAAGGGCACCCTGGACCAATATCAGTCAGGAGAAACCCAGAACCAGAATGTGCCCCAAAGAGAAGAAAAGGTGCGCCCTTTCCATCACTGCAGAGTGAGTATGAACTATGACCAGTATTCTTGCTACTATTACTCCTATCCCCTTCTCTGCTCTTCTATCCTGGGCACGCTGCCCATGTACATACTGGAGCAGTATTCACTGTAATAACACCAACACTTTTTCTGCTCTGGCTCTGACTGAGTTACACAACCAGTATTCTGGTGTCCTGGCCAGCTATTATTAAGGGCCTGTGTAAGGTCCGAAATGCATCAGTGTCATGATATGCACATCATGTTTTTATTTTTTCTATGTGAATAAAGTTAACATGATTTTAATCTAACAATTGATTGCTAGATACCATTTTATTGGACATTAATAGTGTTGAGCGCAAATATTTGAATCGTAAATTTTAATCGCGAATATCGCCACTTCGAGAATTCACAAATATTTAGAAAATAGTGCTATATATTCGTATTCGCAAATAGTGTTGATCGCGAATATTCTAATCGCGAATTTATTGCAAATTTATCGTGAATATCGGCACTTAGCAACATCCCTAGCAACCAATAGGAAAATTGCCTACCCCTTAGTGTTGATCGCGAATATTCTAATCGCGAAGTTTTATCACGAGTATATTACATTGCCGATTTTTGCAATCAAGTAAATAATGACTGGAGATCACGAATTCTGGAATTTGCGAATTTATGGCGAATATTCGGCCCAAAATTTACGAAATATCACAAATTCGAATTTTGCTCATCACTAGACATTATTATTCATGTTTTCACCTGTGAATTGGCCTGGAAGTATCCTCTACATCGCATATTATTTGAAGTGATGATTGCAAGAGAGATGAGCTGTTGACTGTAATCATATTAGGCATTTATCCTGACCAACAATCTAGCAACCTGGGCTGGAGTTCAATGTTACAGCAGCATCTCACACACCAAAAGTAAGGCTAAATGCCACCCAAAAATATACTATGTTTGTAGTGCATTTCATATTTTGATATTGAATTTCAGCCGACATCTGACCACAGTGTTTTTAAATGAAAAAATGCTGGGAAAAATCATTGTAAAAACAAAAGAAAAAAACAACAAGAAAAACAATATCAAAAAACATGGCGAGAATTTATAGGGAGGGTAATACTTGAAGTTTATCGAATGTCACAAGAGTTTGATAAATTCTGCACACCTTTAAACCATAAAACTGCTGCTCCTGTTTTTCAATGCCACCCTACTACTGAAGTGAATTTTTGCCTTTTTTATGACTTTAAAAAAAAGTTGCAGTGATAAATTCTGAAGGGAAACTATAACTTGACCTTGCCCACCTTCCCACCCACTTTTCGAAAGTGGCGGGGGGTGACATAAGACAGCAAAAAATTGCAAATTTATGCACAAAATGTTACTTGCAACTAACTTTGTGACTTTTTAATGCATTATAGCATTCTAGACCATATAGCACAAATTACTGTAAATGTGCTTTTTTATCCGATAAAGTACTTCTATCTGTAAATTTAAGCACCATTTTTTTTCCCCAAAATCTTTAAATGCCCTAAAATATTTCATATTTGTTTGTCTAGAATCCTCTGCTGGCTGGTTTGTGCTTACTTTAGTAAAGCAGATATGGGAATTCTTTGAAAATAAGCATCAAAGCACAGCATTTGTTTTGCAAACATCCTACGGAGAGAATATGTGTTCTGTTTGTGTACGAGGGCTTTGCATCTGTTTATATTCTACAACCATTTTTCTTCTGTACATTTTAGCTTTTATTTTCCTATTGCATGTATGTAATTTAAAGATCTGTTTGGAGGACTATTATGTCAGATTTACACAGTGCAGTTTTTGAGGAGTTGCTTATAAACAAAATATGCTGCAGTTTACATTTGAGGTATCTTGGCCCATGTTTACTCTAATTGTATGGCCATTTGTTCAGGTTTTTCTATGCAGTTTTAGAAGCCAAAATCAGGAGTACATTATAAAAGGACAGAAAGTGTAAAGGAAAGATACAACTTCTCTTTTTTTACTTCACTCTTGGTTTTGGCTTCCAAAATCAAGAAACCATGAGACAATACCCTAACGGACCATTCTTGTACAGAACATTTGTATGTCCACTTTTTATTCTATTCTAAGTAGAGATCAGTGAATGGAAGCTGACGAAGTGGAATTTGTTTGGAAATTTCAGGAAAAATTTGAATCACAACGAATGTGAACTCCCTCGTGCTTCATGGTAACGAATCGCAATTTTCCTAAAATGGCGGCTACACGTGTGAGGACTGAGGAAATGGGGCAAGGAACTCTAGGAAGATGGGATCACCCAGATTGACATGCCTGCATGCTGCCAATCAGCAGCCAGAAAACTCTGTGATGTCACAGCCCTATAAATACGTCCGCCATCTTACAGTCAGACATTTTCCAGCGTTCAGGATAGGATAGGGAGGAATCATTTCACAGCATCTTAGTGCAGGTAGAGATGTCAGAAGGCGCTAGGGACATTGATAGGAAAGTGATTTACAAGTATTTGGGGATCCAAATAATGCTTAGACAGCTCTGTCATTTCAGATTTGCAGTTATTTCTGTTGAAAGCGTATAGGGGCGAATTTCAGTAAAAGATAGCTATATAAGCACTGCACTGTTGCAGTTATTTATGGTGAAAGCATATGGGGGCGTATTTCATAAAAAAATATATGTATATATATACGCACTGCACTGTTGCGGTTATTTCTTTTGAAAGCATATAGGGGAGTATTACAGTAGATAAAGAGAAATATATACGCACTGCACTATTGCAGTTTTTTCTGTTGAAAGCGTATAGGGGAATATTACAGTATAAAAAGAAAAATATATACGCACTGCACTGTTGCAGTTATTTATAGTGAAAGCATGTAGGGGCGTATTTCAGTACTGCAAGAAATATATATACGCACTTCACTATTTTTTATTTTTTTTCTGGTCAAAGCATATAGGGGCCTATTTCAGTCCAACAAGAAATATATATTCTCGGTGCACTGATGCAGTAATTTCTGTTGAAAGTATATAGGGGCGTATTTCAGTACTTAAAGAAATATATATATGCACTTCACTCTTTAATTTTTTTCTGGTCAAAACGTATAGTGGCCAATTTCAGTGCAACAAGAAATATATATATTCTCAGTGCACTGCTGCAGTTATTTCTGGTCAAAGCATATAACGGCGTATTTCAGTACTACTACAAAAATATATATGCACTTCACTCTTTGAGTTTTTTCTGGTAAAAGCATATCGGATCGTATTTTAGTACAACAAGAAAAATATATTCTCAGTGCATTTCCGCAGTTAATTGTGGTGAAAGTGTTTTAGTGGCCTATTTCAGTTCAAAAAGAAAAATATATCCGTAGCTTTTAGCAGTGTTTTAATTTCCGTTTAATTTGTTTAGTTCAGCTACAAGTATGTCAGGCAGAGAAGTGCCAGGCCATGCACAGAGGAGTGGCAGAGGTCTGAATGTTTCTGGCACAAGCAGAGGTCGCAGCAGAGTAAGGGGTCATCGCAGCAAGAGGCCTGAGCTCCTGGTGTCATCTAGCGGTCGGGTCTTGACCAGCAACCCAGCGATTCTTGATTGGTTAACTCTGTCATCCCAAGTGACATCAGACACCCCCAGCCAACAGTTGGTGGGTTCATCAGACACAACCCTTAGTTGGCATGGCCCGGGAGCAGTCCCTGTGCCCTCACCTGTCCTCAACCTGCCTCTGGCCTTTTCTTTTCCCTCACGGTGAGAAGTACTACATGCAGAAGGGTCAGCTTCACTTTTCAGTGAGGATGAACTACTAGAGGACAGTGAACAGCTACTGCCCAGCCAAGATGTGGAGGAGACATCCGCCGCTTCCTCCGTTAGGAGGGCAAGTAGTGATAAGCAGAGTGGCACGGGAGCTTGTGTTGCGGGTGGTCAGGCTTCTGACCCAGAGGCCGTTGAGGAGGACATCAGTGATGTTCATACACTACTTGATGATGATGAAGCCGATTGCACTTGGGAGCCGGGTGAAGAAGGGGCTTCATCATCAGGAGAAGAGGGTGGCAGCTTACCCATCAGGCAGCGGCTGAGCCAGCAAGGAGTCAGAAAGGTGGCATCAGTGGGAGGTCAGGAGCCAAACGGGCACGGGGTAGACCACCCGCTTTTCAGCATCCTACCTGCCCAGAAAGGAGTGGTGCACAGGTTCACAGAAGCAGCGGCGGTAGCAGTCTGCCAGTGAGTAGTGTTGGGGGGAAAATCAGGTACTCGGCGGTGTGGCAGTTTTTCATGAAGCGGCCGGAGGAGGTCAACATGGCCATATGTAGAATATGTGGGCAGAAGGTGAAGCATGGCCAGGGGGCCCAATGTTGGCACCACAGCCCTGCGTCAACATATGCAGTGTCACCATAAAGTGGCCTGGGAGAACCATGGCTTCGATGTGGTGGTCCAGCCTGAGCAGCTACTGCTACATCATCCAGTGGCACGCACCCAGTTTCAGCCAGTTAAGGCTCCACCACCTCTGACGAAGGGAGCTGTATGTCAATCCCATATTTTGCTGGTCCAGATGCTCTTGCTCCTACTCCTCGTCGGTCATTCCGTCAGCAATTGATCACTGAAGCGATTGCCAATAGACAACAGTATGCATGCACGCATCCAACGGCGCAGAAGCTGAACGTGCTCCTGTCCAAGTTGCTGGTGCTTTAGTCCCTCCCTTTCCAAGTGGTGAACTCTGCACCTTTCAGCGAACTGATGGCTTGGCCAAGCCAAGGTGGAGAGTCCCAAGCCATCATTTCTTTGCGAAAAAAGCCCTGCACATACAAGTAGAACAGAAGTTGGGCCAGTCCTTGAGCCTGTCGCTGTCTGCCAAAGTGCACGGCAGCACTGACGTGTGGAGCTGTATCTACAGTCGGGGACAATACATGTCCTTTATGGCCCACTGGGTGAATGTGGTTCCTGCACAGACACAACAGCAACTTTGATAGGTCATGCTGCTTCCTCCTCCACGTTGTCACGCCATTGGTCCTGCGACAATTTACGCCTCTGCCTCCTCATCCTCCACCATGTCCTCAGCCTACACTGCAGGGACAAGTCAGTGCCCCTCCAGCATACCACATGTGCAGGGCTCGGCGGTGTCACGTTGTTCTGTACCTGGTTTGCCTTGGCGAAAGGAGTCACACAGGGGAGGAACTGCTCCATGTGATGTATCAAGAAATCGAATCCTGGCTTTCTCCGTTCCAACTGAAAATCGAAACCATGCTAACCGACAATGGGAAGAACATGGTGTCAGCACTGCGTCAAGGAAGGCTGTGCCATGCGCCTTGCATGGCACACGTGTTCAATCTGGTTGTCAAGCATTTCCTGAAGTCTTCCACCCATCTGCAAGACATCCTAAAAAAGGAAACTTTGCATGCTCTTCAGCCACTCATATACCGCAAAGCACACCCTCCTTGAGCTGCAGCAGCAGAACAGCTTCCCCCAACATAGGCTGATTTGCAACGTTTCCACCCATTGGAATTCCACCCACCATATGTTGGATCGACTATACGAACAGAGAAAGGCCATCAGCAATTTCTTGATGATGGAAGCGGATAGGAGTACTCCCCTGTGTAACTTCGATGTCAGCCAGTGGCAGCTCATGCCTGACACCTGCCATTTGCTCAGGCCCTTTGAGCAGGCCATGTTATTTGTCAGTCGCCAGGACTATGGAATGAACAATGTGATTCCACTACTTAATGTCCTGGAACAGATACTGTTAACAATGGCTGGTCAGGGGACAATAGACGTGGCGCCTCGATCTCACGGCCACATGAGCCCTGTGGGGGCTGAACTGGAAGAGGAGGAGGATGGGGGGAGGACATTGGAGCACAGGCAATGTGTAGCCAAATGGGAAGACAAGACAGAGGACCCGGACACACTTTGACATTTTGCAGTGGAGATGGAGGCAGGGAGTCCCTCCTAGTCACTTGCACAAATGGCACGATGCATGCTCACTTGCTTGCGTAGTGAAAGCCGAATTATCACCATTCGGCAGAGAGATGACTTCTGGCTCTCCACCTTGTTGGACCCTCGCTCCCGGTCCAGATAGGGGACCTTTTTTAAACTCACTGAGAGGGAGGACAAAATGAATTACTACAGTGACATACTATGTAGTCAGTTGGCCGCTGCCTATCTGCGCCATCGTCCATCCTCGCAAGTCTGACCTGGGGGGGGGGGGGCATCTGCACTCACGTTCCATTGCCATGGCTGCTGGGGAGGGGTTGGATGGCAGGAGCAGTACCAGCTCCGTAAGCAGCAGCCTGAGTCTACAGTCGCTGATGAGTAGCTTTCTTTACCCGCATAGTGAAGAAACTACTCACCAGCAGCAGGTAGACCTGGAGCAGGACCTGTGGTGGTGGCATACTTGGACTGCACCGTGCAACCCCACATTGAAGATCTGCTGGACTACTGGGTAGCCAAACTGAATTTGTGGCCGCAACTAGCAGAGTAGTCGCCAGTAGTGTGGCATCAGAGCGGGTGTTTAGTGCGGCAGGGGCCATAGTTACCTCCAAGAAGAACTCGCCTGTCCACCCAAAATGTGGAGATGCTGACCTTTGTCAAAATGAATCAGTAGTGGATCAGCCAGGATTTCCAACCACCAATTCCTGATGCATCAGACTAGATCATCCATGGTGCCACACCAACACTTTGATACTAGAGACCGGTTTCTTCTGACTACCTGCCTCAGCTACTACTTTGATGCTGCAACCCACCTGATGCCACACATCTGATGCCAAGTGCTCCTTATTTCACCCACCTTCGCCCGCAGGTACTGGTATTGCCACCCACCGCCCCAATCTGTTACCGGGTCACTCTGTGGTCTCCTGATGCAGCTGCTGCTGCCATCTCCAAACTATGTAACCTTGCCCCTCTGTGGTATCCTCCTGATGGCTTCCATATCCACACTGTCACCTTGTCACTCTGTGCCATCCTGCTGCTGCCATCTCCACATTATGTCACCTTGCCACTCTCTGGCCTCCTGATGCTACCGCCATCTCCAAACTATGTCACCTTGCCACTCTGTGGTCTTCTGCTGCTGCCATATCCACACTATGTCACCTTGCCACTCTGTGGTATCCTCCTGATGCTGCTGCTGTTACTGCCATCTCCACATTATGTCACCTTGCCACTCTCTGGCCTCCTGATGCTACTGCCATCTCCAAACTATGTCACCTTGCCACTCTGTGGTCTTCTCCTGCTGCTGCTGCCATCTCCACACTATGTCACCTTGCCATTCTGTGGTATCCTCCTGATGCTGCTGCTACTGCCATCTCCACACTATATCACCTCGCCACTCTGTGGTATCCTGCTGCTGCCATCTACACACTGTCACCTTGCCACTCTGTCGTTTCCTTATGCTGCTGCCATCTCCACGCTATGTCACCTTGCCACTCTGTGGTCTCTGGATGCTGCTGTCACCTCTAAACTATGTCACCTTGCCACTGTGTAGCCTCATCATACTGCTGCCATCTACAGACTGTCATTGTGGCATTCAGTGGCTTTTTCCTGATGCCACCACCTCCAGACTCGGTCATCGTGGCACTCGGTGGCCTCCTCATACTGCTGCCACCTCCAGACCCTGTCATTGAGCCACTCTGTGGTCTCCTCATGCTGCTTCCACCTCACCACTATATCATAGGTCCACTCTGTGGACTTCTCATGCTGTTCCCACCCTCCCCACTTCATGACTTGTCCACTATTTCGGCTTTTAGCCTGGCTGACATCATTATATATTTGACCTTCTGATCTGTCAGAAGGAAGGAAAAATGAGACGCACAACGGATCCTCTCTGTGTAGCAGCTGTAAGGCCTGTATGGTCCCATCAGAATTGGCTTGTGATTTGGTAGCCAAAAGCAGGATGTCTTCTGTTCCGTCCCTTTTACAGTATTTGGCCAGAGAAAATACCGCAGCATGTTGTGTTTTTTACCCGGCCAAAATTTCCGGAACACTTATTTATTATTTTTTGCGGGGCTATGAAACAGAACTACGGATGCGTACATCACAGTGTGCTGTCTGCATCTTTTGTGGCCCCATTGAAAAAAATGGGTCCGTACCTGTTCCGCAAAATTGCAGAACGGATGTGGAACCATTTATATGGACCCTTAAAGACATAAAAATGCCCTTTTATCCAGAATAGTGGGCAAATAGAAAAAAAGCAGAAGCAGGGAAGTAGAACCTCAATATATCTTTGAGAACCAAATGTTCAGGCAGTAAGCATAGTATTTGCAGAAAAAATCCTTCTTTTGTGGCGTGTGCATGGATATCTACAAACCACATTAGATTGATCAAACAATCACAGAACTGTCAAAAACAAATTTGCCACATGTGATTTATGGACCCATGCACACTGCAAATCAAGCACTGCGATACCATCATTTGGTGCTTCCCAGGGTGGTTATATTCTTCCCTGGACACAATGCTGCTATGGGAGACTACCTCTGTACAGTATACAGTGAAACATACCATATTGTGATTTTTATCATCATCATGGGTACTGTTACTGTATAAATCCATTTAATAAACCTTTGAGTAAAAAAGAATCTATACAACACAAATCAGTAATACAACCATGTGTATGTTCCTTAACTGCCCCCATTCATGCGTAGTAAATATCTGCCCAACCCTTGCTTGGGCAGATAACTCCTCCTTAACTCCAGTCTTCCATCACACAAAGACATAAAAACACTTGTTACAATTACATAAAGGCGAAATGTATGCAGTTTTTGATACATCTACAATAAACACTGTATATAACACAGAAATAGAAGTGGTTCAAAAGCTCAGTAGTGGGAAATATGGTGCCACTGACTTTTGGGTAGCACATGTTGGTGATATATGTACTAGAGATGTACAATAAACTCACAAATCAGCATAATAATTTCTCGGAATGTAACAAGCTCTTACATACAGACCCAAGGATTTCTACAATATGTCCATTTAAATCTTAAAGCCAAATTTACACATTTCTTTCGCCAAATGGGAAAATAATCGTATTATAAATGAGTTGTTTCCATGGTATCTGAATGTTGCTATATGTAAGATCTGTTTGTTTCATTTACTAACAACATCATTGAGTCAGATCTATGCAAAATGATTACATGTAAACCTTGATAATCTTGAGCGATCTAATAATTTTTCTACTAAGGATCATTTTAAGGCCTCATGCACATGATGGTATTTTGTATCCATGTCTGATCCACATTTTTTGCAGATTATACATGTACCCACTCATTTCTTTGGGTCTGCAAAAAAAGGGACAGCACATGTGCTGTCTGCATCCATGTATCCATTCCACACATTATAAAATATGTCCTATTCTAGTCCGTATTGTGGACAAGAATAGTAATTTCTAGTTTGGTTTTTTTGGGTGAGAAAAATGCACATGGAAGATGTCTCTATTTTGTGGATCCGTGGTTTGTGAACTGAAATAAGAACAATTTCATGTGAATGAGACCTGATAGTAACATTTGCATCCATTGTCCAAGTAAGAACAATTAACACTTATTGTAAATAAAACAATCATTTAGAAAGAAAGACCAGTATGTCTAATACATTTTCTGCCGTGATAGCCGAAATTTGTACTATGGTTTATCATATTAATTTTTCCCCTGTTTATCTCAAAGGCAAAAAACTATTATTGAGTGAGGTAACATCCAAAATGTCTAACTCTTGTTTCAACTAAAGACTTTAGATAGATATTGAAATAGGGTGCCCAGGCTACACATTTGATGACCCATCCTCAGTGTTAATATTAGATTGATGAAATGACGATGAAATAATTGAATTTTCTATGTACAGTATGTATTCTATCTTTGTATGTAACTATACAAAGGTAGAATACATAGAAAAAGCAATTATATTAATCAATTTATATATATATTTATATGTATTAATGAATTTCTTGAAACTCGTTTCATGTCCGATTTGCCAAACTTTTAAAAAAAATTCAGTTTGGTCCTACACGAATCGGAAGGAAAAAAAAGCATGTAATGCTCCTCTGGGAAAGAGACTTTCATACCAGTTTTCTCAGTGCACTCCTCGGTGCAAATCAGTCTTCCTTCAAAAAGGACAAGAAAATTGAGTGTCTCACACCTGCCGATGTAACATATCTAGGCAAAGTCAATACTTAGCCTTTATGGTCTGTTTAAAGAACTAACTTGCCAAATAGCTAAGTCAGTATCTCCTTTCCAAATAGCTCTTTATCAGCACAAAGCAGAAAGAATAAATAAAAAAAAACTTGCTAGCTCAGAGGCCTTTGTCAGTTTTCTGGAGGTAATATTTTTCATTATGCAGACCACCTAGTACGCATGAGTACTGTAGGCCTGGCAATACTGGTCTTGGGTTCTGGGAAAATGTTTGCAAATTAGCATATCTTACTTCTACTGGCATCAGAGAGGCATAGCTTTTTCATTTTGGAAGGGATACTTTGCATACCAATGGGGTTCTGGGAAAGATATTTAAATTAGCTTTCCTTCCAAAAGGAAAAGAAAGCAAAGCCATCTGATGTCAGCAGAAGTAAGATATGCTAGTTTGCATACATTTTTCTAGTAACTAAAATCTGTGTTGCCTGACCTACTATAGTCCTCATGTATTCTAGGCAGTGTCCATAATGACAAAAAGTACAAAGAGACCCCCGACAAAGGCCTCTGAACTAACTAAGCAACCTGCCTTCGAATTCCTATTTTAAAATGTTTTTATAGCCGCAGATAGAAATACCAAATCAATTCACCAAAGTCTTTGGGTAATACGAATTTTGTCTATACACAGCCCATACATTTTAATGCTGTACGGATACAGCATTAAAATCTAAGTTTTTGAACAAATTAAGCTCAAATCAATCAGGACTAATAGCTATTAGTTACTAGTGCTTTTTGTCTGTTTACTAGAAGAGTGTTATGTGGGGACACTCAGTCTTTTTTTGTCCTTTAGGAAGGAAAGCTAATTTGCTCATCTCATTTCTGGTGGAGCGTTATGTGTTTGTCTTCCTCTCTGTCTCTCAATTCGTGTAGAATTGATTCAAGTCCGAACTGAATTTTTTTTTTAATTTGGCAAATCGGACACAAAACTTCAAAACAAAATTTCATGAAATTCACTCAACTCCAATCTAGAGCTATTTTTTGACTATAAAACATCAGTAAAAAAAGTGCCATCACCTGCAACACCTACAAAAAGGCAACAAAATCTGTGCCATCATCCTAATACCTTATTCACACAGTCAGTGTGCAATCAGTTATTTCCATCAGTGGTTTTGAGACAAAACCAGGTCTAAACAAAGAACAGTTGCAGATCTTTCCCTTTTTACCTTATGTTTGTGGAGGCCCCACTCCTGGTTTTGGCTCACAATCACTGATGGAAATCACTGACATGTGAAAAATGCATTGGGCAGCTATCAGAAAGTGTTTTGTGGCATTTTTGCCAATTGTGTTGGTTTTGTGGCTTTTCTAGCAGTTTTTTGTGTGGCTTTTTATGGAAAAAAATACCACCTCCAGATAGTAAGTATAAGTCTATGAGAATTAAGAAATGCAGTATAAACGTTTTTTTGTAGTGCTGCTTTTCTTTATTTGAGGTGTGATTTTTTATTTTTTTTGATATTGATGATTCGTAATTCATCCTGAATTTTTTAAAAATTGAGATTTTGACAAACCCCAATTTTTTTTTTGATTAGTTTACGGAGAATCACAGAGTGGGAGAGAAACACATGACACTTCTCTGTAAAAAACTTGCAAACCCGTTTCTCTTTCAAAATAAAAAGAAAACTGTGTCCACAAGTTACGCTACTCTGGTAAAGAGACAAGTCAAATCAGTCTTCCTTACAAAAGGAAACAAAAACTCACACTAGCAGATGTAACATAGTTACACAAACTTAACCTTTTCAATAGACCATAACGTGCAATTTTCCTAATAACTAAGTAAGAATCTCACCTGGAAATGGAAAAAAGGATAAGAACACTGTGCCTCTACATAACATTCTTCTAGAAAAGAGATGAAGAAAATCTGTCTTTTTTACAAAAGCATAAAAAAACTAAGTTTCTCTCATCAGCAGATATAACATAACAATGTAAACTCAATACTTAGCCCTTTAAACAGGCCATAAAGCAGATTCTGCCTAACGGCTGTCAGCATCTTATCTGTAAGCAACAAGAATCCAAATTTATTGAGAAATTTGGGGCCAATTAAAAATTGTTAGAATCGATTTACTCATGTATACTCATAGAATCGATTTACTCATATAAAAATATATATTTACATACAGTATATATTAATATCTTTACGTATCTGTCTGAGTGTCTTGGTTTTTTCCCCCCCTTATTTCCCTCATTCCTTATTTTTTTCACTTTCTATTGAGTATTTGAAGATTTACATTCCCCTGATAGAGGTCAAAAGAGGGCTGTTTGGCTTTTGTCAGGGTGCTATTTGTTGGTACACTTTTTAATGTATAGGAAAGAGCAGCAGATTGTATTTCCTAAATAGCTGGTCATCGGAAAAGGAGTACCATGGTATACTTCAGAATAGTAGTTAAAGGGGTTCTTCGGGCTTTTAATACTGATGACCTAACCTCAAGACAGGTCATCTATATCAGATTGGCAGGGGGCTGACACCTGGCACCCATGCCGATCCGCTGTAGGAAGAGATGGCACGTGCACATACAGCTGATCGGCGGAGGTGCCAGGTGTCGGAACACAGATCTGATATTGATTTGATGACCTAACCTGAGGATAGGTCATGAATATTAAAAGCCCTGAGAACCTCTTTAATGGCTTATGCCACTGTATGCCCTCTGGAGGGCATTGGAGGTGTGTATTTGGAAATCTTTGCTACGTATACAGTAAATACCTCCGACACAAAACACAAATGCAGGCTGCACGGAGCCTAAGGAAAATATGTGTAGTTCTATGAATAGTGAATTGATTCTTACATAAAACATATACCGTATATCTGCTTTGGTTCACTGACTGTCATTAATTGAAGAACTTCTCTAGTTTTGTAACCTCAGTGCCATTACAATTGCTTATTCAAATACTTTTTATGTCATGGGGAAATACTGACTTTGGCTGGATTGTTGAGCTGATGTGTAGCCAAAAGAACAAACACTGGAAGTACTGGATTTGAATGTTGGTAATGTTACACAATGACTTATTTCTCTTTCGTGCGGGGAATTTGCAGAGGAAAGGAGTACATGAGCCTGTGAAAATGGAGACCCCAATTCAAGACCAGTGCAAGCCCCATTGACCTTGGGCAAGTCACTTTATTTCCTTTAGCCTCAGGCACAAAATAGGCATTTGTGATCCTTGTATCATGACTTGTTTTGTTCCAAAGACCAGAGATTTACACTAGTGCTATTATATAAAATGTAGGAAAATATATTGAATTCCTAACAATCATTTCATTTTCTATCACTGCTTTTAGCTGTTATATGGCTGGGAAAATCTGTCTGCTGCTCTCATTTATAACATACGATTGTTGTAATTGTTGTTGTTTGCAGCAACCAGAAATGTTTTGTTGAAGCATAAAAACCATTCCATCAGCAATGCAATTTCTCCTGGAATCTCTTAGCATGACCTTGTCCGAGTGAAATATACAGGACCCTATTCAGTATTTAGTGTCTGGAAATGCTGATAACAGCACTGATTCCTATCAAAAAAATTCTAAGGGAATCACCTTATTGTCAACATTCGTACATGATACAATAACCAATAGCCATTAAAAAGTATAAAATCCTTTAGTTTTTTTTTTGCACAGTGGAGCCTAAATAGGTTTAAAAGCAATAAAAACAGCAAACATTACTACATTTAAATTGATGAAATAATAGCAACGTATTAAAATTAGCAGCATGATCAATGTGAAATAACAGATGTTGCATTATCAGCAAAGTAGGGTCAAAAAGTTTGCAAATGAAATTTCTCAATACAGAAACCCCTTTCATTCTATAACGATTCTGCTTGTAGACAGGTAATACAAAATTTAAGATGATATTCACTGCCACTATATGTGGTAAGCTGGAAGCCCCTAGGGGGCTAAAAGGCAGACACTTTATTGGCATTTCAGATTGTTTAGAATGTGTTTCAAATGACTCCATGGGATATCCAATTAACCCTCTTAATGCCGCTCACTGACTGAAAGGGTTCAGAGAAAGGCAGCATGTGCTGTTTGCATATAGAAAATGATTAAGTTTTTCAGGGTTAAATACTTCTGTTCCAATAAGGACAGATTTGACAGGTTCCATTCTGCAGGATTAGTGGATAGCAAATTTGGAGCCAGTATTGAAAAGGTGCGTCTAAAGAGTAACTTGCATTGTGAATAAAATCTTTTAAACTTTTCTAAGAGATGTAAACTTGGAGTATTTAAAAAAAAAATGAACTTATGACACAGTTTTAGCCCAGGTTTATGAAGCACAGTATATCAAAGTAGTTAGTGAGTTAACTAACATACAATGCCTATTCAATACCAGGTGTAGAAGACAATAAAGGAAGTAGCCAGATTTCTCCGACGTCAAAGTCAAACTTATTTTTCGCCCTATAAGAAGCACTTTTTCCCCCCAGAGTGTCGGTAAAATGTTTTATGGGGCGATTGCTAATGAGGAATTTCATTATGAAGATGAAGAAGATGAGCGCTGGGTGTGAGGAGTGGTGGCATCTGGTAGACTTGAGCGAATCGAGCTTCGGATCATAGATTCAAAGTCAATTTGTTGAAAAACCTTGGTATTAATGCTGTTTCCGTACAACATTAAAATGTATTGGCTCCGTCGAGCAAAACTTCGTCTCGGCTGAAGTAACATGAGACTTTGGTGAATTACTACGGTATTCCTATCTTAAAAGACATTTTAAAATAGGAATCCGAAGTGGGCTTTAGTACTGGCTGGTACCTCAGCACGAAGCCCACTTCAGATTCCTCTTTTAAAATGTTTTTCAACACACAGAAAGGAATACCAAAGTAATTCAACTACATCTTGTGCGAATTCGGACGAGATGAAGTTTGGCTCTAGGGAGCCAATACATTTTAATTCTGTACGGAAACAGCATTAATATAGTATTTCTTAACGAATCGACTTTGAATCCATGATCTGAAGCTCAATTTGCTCAAGCCTAGCATCCGGAGCATCAAAGGGAAGTTTATTTTTTTTTAAATCTGATCTGAGCATGGGGGTCATTCACATGCAGGTTTTATCTGAGGTCGGATTGGCGGACTTATGGAGGTCTGATTGGGGGTCATTCACATGGAGGTCTGTTCTGAAGTCTAACTGGGGGACTTATGGAGGTCTGATTGGGGGGCCATTCACATGGAGGTCTTATCTGAGGTCTGATTAGGGGACTTATGTAGGTCTGATCAGGGGGTCATTCACATGGAGGTCTGTTCTGAAATCTGATTGGGGACATGGAGTTCTGATAGGGGGTCATTTACATGGAGGTCTGTTCTGAAGTCTGACTGGGTGACTTATGGAGGTCTGATTGGAGGTCATTCACATGGAGATCTGACCTTTGGTCTGATTGGGGGCCTTATTAACATTGGGGTTTGTTCTGAGGTCTCATTAACATTGGGGGTCTGATTGGGGGTCTGAGCTGAGGTCTGATGCAAGATATTTTTTCCTATTTTCCTCCTCAAAAACCTAGGTGCGTCTTATGGGCAGGTGCGTCTTATCGGGCAAAAAATACAGTAATAAAGAGGGTGGTATTTTCTAGCTAAAAAGGTTGATTCCACTTTACTATTTTTACTATACTTTTGTTGGCTGAACCTGCCAAGAACGTTGGGTTTGGCCAATGCACTAATGTGTGTGTGTGTGGAGTTTCTGACTGTCTCCCTATAGATGATGTTGGGGGAGACAAGGACTGGGTAAAAATTATATTTTCATCCCATCCTTTTGTTCTCTGGGGAGATAAGCCCAACTCATAGTTATCCTGTGGACAGATTCTCCCACCTGAGCTCTGTGGATCTCTGCAGCTCCTCCAGAGTGACCATGGGCCTCTTGGCTGCTTCTCTAATTAATTCTCTCCTTGCTTGGGCTGTCAGTTTAGGTGGACGACCATGTCTTGCTAGGTTTGCAGTTGTACCATACTCCTTTCATTTTTGGATGATGGAGTGAACAGTGCACATGAAATGTTCAGAGCCTGGGATACTTTTTATAACCTAACCCTGCTTTACAGTTCTCCACACCTTTATGCCTGACCTGTTTGGTGTGTTCCTTGGCTTTCATGCTGTTGTTTAATCACTAATGTTCTCTACCAAACCATTGAGGCCTTCACAGAATAGCTGTAGTTATACTGAGAATAAATTACACACAGGTGGGCTCTATTTACTAATTAGGTGACTTCTAAGGGCAATCGGTCACACTGGATTTTATTTAGGGGTATCAAAGTACAGGGGGCTGAATACAAATGCACATCACACTTTTCAGATTTTTATTTATTAAAAATTTTGAAAAACATGTATCATATTCTTTTCACTTCGCACATACAGTAATTGCTACTTTGTGTTGATCTATCACATTAAATCCCAATAACATACATTTAATCCTGGGTTTTCCAGGATTTAAATATTGATGACCTTTCCTCAGGATAGGTCATCAAAACCAGGTGTAATTACAAGTAGTCATCCCATTCACTTCTCTGGGATGGCTCCTTCCTATTCATGTATGTACAACAGAGTAGTATATACTTGAATAGGAAGGAGCCATCCCAGAGAAGTGTAAGGGATAGCTTCTTGTAATTACACCCGCTCACCGCTGTTGTATCGACTTTGAGCAGGTTAACAATGAAGGTAAGACTTTGCTGGCACTAGCACAGCCTTCTCTTGAAACAGATGATCGTAAGGTGGGGGGGGGGGGGGGCTGGGTGTCGGACCGCCGCCAATCTGATTGATAACCTATTCTGAGGATAGGTCAACATTATTAAAATCCTGGAAAACCCCTTTAAGTTTGTGGGTGTAACTTGAAAAAATGTGGAAAAGTTCAAGGGTATGAAAACTTTTTGAAGGCACTGTACTGTATATATATTTTGTATCGTAAATAGCATTTTTCTTCTAGGTAGAATTCAAACAATACTCTTTTTTTAAATTAAAAGACTCTTGGCCAAATATGAACTCAAAATACTGTATTATGAGAATGCCAAGGGCCCCCCAGAGCGATCTAGCTTGGGAAACACATGTGATGATAAATTCCATTTCAAAACTAATTGTGAATTTGTCTGGGAAGTAAGAACCAGCAGAGAATAGCGCCATATTACACAACAAAACACTGTTCTTTTTACACGTGTATCTGGTATAATCAGCACTTCAGTTTCTGGACCATGGTTTACTACAAAACTCACCTTGGAAATTCACCTATTGCTTCTCTCTGAATTTTACCCAACCCCTAGGTCTGCTTTAAAACACCTGCTTTAACATTCTTTGTCTCTGCTCCTGTTCAATGGAGAATTTGCTGCATATTCTAGAGCAGGGATGCCCAACCTGTGGCCTTCCAGCTGTTGCAAAACTACAACTCCCAGCATTCCTAGACAACCTACTGCTATCAGCCTGCAGCAGAGCATGGTGGAAGGAACCAGAGCATGGTTTCTCTAGAGCAGGGATGTCAAACTTGTGGCCCCCCAGCTGTTGCAAAACTACAACTCCCATCATGTCTGGACATTCTACAGCTATCAGAGCATGCTGGGAGTTATAGTTTTGCAACAGCTGGAGGGCCGCTGGTTGAGAATCCCTGTTTTAGAGCAAGGATATCAAACTCATGGCCCTCCAGCTGTTGCAAAACTATAACTCCCAGCATTTTGAGTTCAAATTTAAAAAGAGTATTGTTTGAATTCTAACAGCTGGGGGGCCACAAGTTTGACATCCCTGCTCTAGAGAAATACATGCCTGGAAAGGCACTTTTCATTATAAACTTTGGAAACTTCCCCATGTCCTATTTTTCTGTATGCTTGTAGTGCACATTGCAATATCCAACACAGCATTAGGACTCATGCACACAACTGTTTGTATTTTGCGGTCCACAAAACACGGATCCGCAAAAAATACAGAAGAAAATGAACCCTGTATATTAGGCTTCCGGATCCTGAGCATCAGTTATGCACATTTTGCATCCATTTTAGACTTTTTTTTTTATGCCTAAAATAACGGATCTTAGATGAAAATGGCTCGAACGGATGCCAAATGTGCAAATGTGCATAATTGATGCTAAGGATCCGCTTTTTGCTTATTTTTCAGTTCTTTTGACAGATCAGAAGAACGGAAAACTAAACGGTGATGTGAACCTGGCGTAATATCTTTTATTATTCTTTAGGTCCTACAATATGTGTCTTCCTTTATTATTGTTATATCAATATTGGGGGTCTCGTGTTCCCCCATTTTTGAATGGAGTGTTCGTGACGCATGCACACTGCCGCTTCACTGAACTCTATGGGACTGTACTTGGCTATCTCCAGCAGTCCCATAGATTTGAATCGAGTGGCAGTGCGCATGCTTGACCACTGCCCCATGCTAATGAGGAACACAGGGCCCCATTTTTGTGATTGACGGACAGGGTCTCAGATATATGAATTCTGCTTATCAGACATGTATCCCTTCTTCTGTGGATAGAAGATAAGTGTTTGTTTTAGGAAAATCCCTTTAAACTGTAACTGTTGTTTCAGATGACTTTCAGAATACGCTGTTTTGTGTGTGCACCTGAAGAATAACAGTATATCTGGCCACAGAGCTTCTACCATGTATCACTGCAGACTGCGGACTCTCTCTAAAGGCTTATGCACACAGCCCTAAGTGTTTTGTGGTCAGCAAATTACGGATCCGCAAAACACTTATGCTGGCCATGTGCATACTGTCCTTTTCATTTTCCCTTTGTTACAAATCTCCTATCTGTGTCTGTAAAATGGACAAGAATAGGACCGTTCTATCTTTTTTGTGGGGCTGCGAAACGGATTTGCGCATCTTTTGCTGCCCTATTGAATCAAAAGGGTCTGCATCTGCATCCGATCCGCCAAAAATGCAGATTAGATTCAGACCAAACATACACTAGTGTGCATGGGAACAGGACTAGAGATGAGCGAAGTTCTCTAAAATTTGCTTCTGCTGCATCGCCGAATTTTACAAAAACAGTTGCTTTGTGACTAATTACTTTGTCACGAAGCGCATTTCTTTGTAAATAGCGGGTGGAATGACAGGGAATGGCGATTGCGCTGCCCGCGTCTTTGAACCCCTCAGATGCCACGTTCCTCGCTGATCGCGGCATCTGAGATCCACATTAAAGAATTTTAGTGTTTGCAAAACAAAAAAAATTCAATTGTACTTACCTCATCCATTTGATCGCAAGGAGGCGGCAGCGGCAAATCTTGCTTCAAGATCCAACATGAAATCCTAAGTGGCGAGTGATGACATCATCACATCAGCCGACATGGTAACGTTCTACATCACCACGCAAGGGATTTTGCGCAGGATCTACAAGCAAGGTGGCCGCAGCAGCCTCTTTACGCTCAAAATGGATAAGGTAAATATGATTTTTTTTATTTTTACTACATTTCAGGGAAATTCTATTAGGTTTTTCCTGAAATTCGGATCGAAGTCCACTTCAGGAACTTTGATTTACTCAACACTAAAGAGGACATATTTCTCTCACGTGCACTCAAAAGCACCACCAGCATGAAAGACATTTTACAGCAGTACTGAGTAGTGTATCTGTGGATCTAGGACTGGGGTGAGATGGTAAAACACATTCTAGAAATTGCAGCAGCATCTCTATATGTCTCCATATCTCATTCACTGCAGCTGCTCTCTTCTCCTCCTCATGTCTCCATAGAATTCTATGGGCAGAAGCTGTAACCTGAGACCAGTGAAGCTGGAAATCCAACTACTCTCATTCATGCATTTCCTGTTGTCATTTTCGTGAAAATGAGCACCACAACTCTATAGAAAAATGTAAATTTTTATGTAATATGTGTGCAAGTAAAAGAAAATAACATTAACAATAACCCAAACTGAGTTGCAGCTATGATGTTTATTTGTTAATATAAGGCATTAGGGGCACATTTATTAAGACGCCGGTCTTAATAAAGCCCCAGAGCTGGCGGTGGATCCGCCGAAGTTATGAAGAGGCGCGGGCCTCTCCATAACTTTGGCGGATACACTGCCAGCACAGGGCTTTTATTAAGACCGGAGTATTTAGTAAGTGTGTCCCTATATGTTTTTAACTCTATAGATATTCAGGTGAGTGACAGTGGATGTTGCATTCTTGTCTTGATCCCACCTTAAGAGGTGTCGGCAGGCTAATGCTATGTCATTCAGGTTTAAGGTAAACATAGAAAGCTTGTTGTGTCAGCATAAGAGCAGTGATCACTGCCATGTATTATCACAACATACACCAGAACACGTATATCTTGAAACATGCTCCGAAGAGGGCGGTGAGACTTTTGATTTCATCTCTTCTATGTAAACAAAAGGAAATCCACTTTTTTTCTAACCTAAGAAACATATACATGCACGAACGTTTTCTTTTCCACTTGGTGATGTTACAATGCTCGATTCTCACCATTGATTCGTTTCTTACATAAATAATTGATGAAATCTTGGTTGCCTGTTTCTAGTAAGATTTGTTAGGGATACACAAGCCGCGGCCCTCCAGCTATTGCAAAACTACAACTCCCAGCATGCCTGGACAGCCTACAGCTATTAGGGCATGCTGGAAGTTGTAGTTTTGCAACAGCTGGAGGGCCGCAGGTTGAGCATCCCTGATTAACCTCTTGCCGACCGCCTCACGCAGGATTGCGTCCTGCGGGCGGTCGGTCTGTTCCTCCTTGACGCGCCCGCGCGTCATCTCGCGAGAGGCGAGATTTCCTGTGAACGCGCGCGCATGCGCGTTCACAGGATCACGTCGGGGACAAGGTAAGCTACAGCCTGCCAGCGCTGATCGTGCGCTGGCAGGCTGTAGAAGTTAAAATGGCATATCAGACGCTGTTTTGTTAACAGCGTCTGATATGCTTGCTGATCGTTCCTTTGGTGGTCCCTTTGCTTGGGACCACCAAAGAAACTTTTATAAGTGCACCAAAACACCACACAGACCCCCACCCATCCACCCACCCCCACCCCGTCACTGATTAACCCCTGATTAACCCCCGATCACCCCATGTCACCCCCTGACACTAATTACCCCACTGTAAGGCTCATTCAGACGTCCGTATGTGTTTTGCGGATCCATGGATCCACGGATCCGCAAAACACGGACACCAGCAATGTGCTTTCCGCATTTTGCGGATCCGCACATTGCCAGAACTATATAGAAAATGCCTTTTCTTGTCCGCAATTGCGGACAAGAATAGGACATGCTCTATCTTTTGCGGAGCTGCGGCCGGATGCTTGGGGCCGAAACCCGGAAGTTTGCGGCCGCAGCTCGCAAATGCTGATGCGGCGAGCGCATAGTGTGCTCTCCGCATCACCGCCAGCCCCATTCACACTGAATGGGTCCGCATCTATTCCGCAGAATTGCGGAATAGATGCGGACATTTTTACGGACGTGTGAATGGGGCCTTACTACTTTTTTTTTGCACATTTTTGGCAGAGATTTATTCATCCACATTGATCGATGCGAATGAGGAAATCTGTGCCGTTTTGTTTTTTTTGCACATTTTTAGGCAGAGATTTTTCATCCACATTGATTGATGCGAATGAAAAAATCTGTGCCGTTCATTTTTTTCTTTTCAGCCCAGAGACTGAACGGAAAAAAATCTCATTACCCGTATGCTCAATATAAGGAGAATCGCAGAAACTCCTAATGCTGGCCATACGTGTAATGATTACGGAGACCCTCAAATGCCAGGGCAGTACAAACACCTCACATGTGACCCCATTTTAGAAAGAAGACACCCCAAGGTATTCCGTGAGGGGTACAGTGAGTTCATGTAAAATTTTATTTTTGTCACAAGTTAGTGAAATATGAGACTGTAAAAAAAAAAAATCAATTTCCGCTAACTTGTGCCAAATTTTTTTTCTGTGAACTCGCCATGCCCCTCACAGAATACCTTGGGGTGTCTTCTTTCCACAATGGGGCCACTTGTGGGGTATTTATACTGCCCTGGCATTTTAGGGGTCCTAAAGTGTGAGAATCCAAATGCGTAAAAATGGCCTGTAGAAATCCTAAAGGTACTCATTGGTTTTAGGGCCCCTTTGCGCATCTTGGCTGCAAAAAGTGTCACTCATGTGGTATCGCCGTACTCAGGAGAAGTAGGGCAATGTGTTTTGGGGTGTATTTTTACATATACCCATGCTGGGTGTGAGAAATATCGCTGTAAACGACAACTTTTTACATTTTTTTATTCAAAGTTGTCAATTTACAGAGATATTTCTCACACAAAGTATGGGTATATGTAAAAATATACCCCAAAACACATTGCCCTACTTCTCCTGAGTACGGCGATACCACATGAGTGACACTTTTTTGCAGCCCGGGTGCGCAAAGGGGCCCTAATTCCAACGAGTACCTTTAGGTTTTATATGGCTGCTCACAATTTAGCCCCGCCCAAAATGCCAGAACAGTACAAACACCCCACAAATGACCCCATTTTGGAAAGAAGACACCCCAAGGTATTCGCTGAGGGGCATAGTGAGTCCATGAAAAATTTAACTTTTTGTCAAAATTTAGCAGAAAGGTAGACTTTATGAGAAAAAACAATAAAAAATCAATTTCCGCTAACTTGTGCCAAAAAAAAAATCTTCTATGAACTCGCCATGCCCCTCACAGAATACCTTGGGGTGTCTTCTTTCCAAAATGGGGTCACATGTGGGGTATTTATACTGCCCTGGCATTTTAGGGGCCCTAAAGCGTGAGAAGAAAAATGCGTAAAAATGCCCTCCTAAAGGTACTCATTGGTTTTAGGGCCCCTTGCGCATCTTGGCTGCAAAAAGTGGCACACATGTGGTATTGCCGTACTCAGGAGAAGTCAGGCAATGTGTTTTGGGGTGTATTTTACATATACCCATACTTTGTGTGAGAAATATCTCTGTAAATTGACAACTTTGAATAAAAAATGTAAAAGTTGTCGTTTACAGCAATATTTCTCACACGCAGCATGGGTATATGTAAAATACACCCCAAACACATTGCCCTACTTCTCCTGAGTTCGGCGATACCACATGAGTGGCACTTTTGCAGCCAAGGTGCAAAGGGCCCTAAACCAATGAGTACCTTTAGGATTTCACAGGCCATTTTTACGCATTTGGATTCTCACGCTTTAGGGGCCCCTAAAATGCCAGGTCAGTATAAATACCCCACATGTGACCCCATTTTGAAAAGAAGACACCCCAAGGTATTCCGTGAGGGGCATGGCGAGTTCACAGAATTTTTATTTTTTGGCACAAGTTAGCGGAAATTGATATATATTTTTTTTTTATTTTGTTTTTTACAAAGTCTCATATTCCACTAACTTGTGACAAAAATAAAATTTTACATGAACTCGCCATGCCCTCACGGAATACCTTGGGGGTCACATGTGGGGTATTTATACTGTTCTGGCATTTTAGGGGCCCCTAAAGCGTGAGAAGAAGTCTGGAATCCAAATGCGTAAAAATGCCCTGTGAAATCCTAAAGGTACTCATTGGTTTTAGGGCCCTTTGCGCACCCAGGCTGCAAAAAAGTGGCACACATGTGGTATCGCCGTACTCAGGAGAAATAGGGCAATGTGCTTTGGGGTGTATTTTTATATATACCTATACTGTGTGTGAAAAATATCTCTGTAAACGACAACTTTTAAAAAATTTTATACAAAGTTGTCAGTTTACAGAGATATTTCTCACCCAACATGGGTATATGTAAAAATACACCCCAAAACACATTGCCCTACTTCTCCTGAGTACAGCGATACCACATAAGTGACACTTTTTGCAGCCTGGTGCGCAAAGAGGCCCAAATTCAACGAGTACCTTTAGGTTTTACATGGCGGCTCACAATTTAGCCCCGCCCAAAATGCCAGAACAGTACAAACACCCCACAAATGACCCCATTTTGGAAAGTAGACACCCCAAGGTATTCACTGAGGGGCATAGTGAGTCCGTCTGAGATTTTTTTTTTTTGCCAGAAGTTAGCAGAAATTGAAACTTTTTTTTTTTTTTTCTCACAAAGTGTCATTTTCCGCTAACTTGTGAAAAAAATGAAATGATACATGAATCTCACCATGCCCCTCCGCGAATACTTTGGGGTGTCTTCTTTCTAAAATGGTGTGATTTGGGGGTATTTATACTATCCTGACATTCTAGCACCTGAAGAAACAGGACAGGCGCTCAGAAAGTCAGAGCTGCTTCAAAATGCAGAAATTCACTTTTTGCACCATAGTTTGTAAACGCTATAACTTTTACCCAAACCAATAAATATACACTTATTGGACTTTTTTTTATCAAAGACATGTAGAACAATAAATTTAGAGAAAAATTTATATAGAAATGTAGTTTTTTTTGAAAAATTTTACAACAGAAAGTGAAAAATGTCATTTTTTTGCAAAAAGTTCGTTAAATTTGTATTAATGGCAAAAAAAGTAAAAATGTCAGCAACAATTAAATACCACCAAATGAAAGCTCTATTAGTGAGAAGAAAAGGAGGTAAAATTCATTTGGGTGGTAAGTTGCATGACGGAGCAATAAACGGTGAAAGTAGTGTAGTGCGGAATTGTAAAAAGTGGCCTGGTCATTAAGGGTGTTTAAGCTAGGGGGGCTTAAGTGGTTAAGGTCAATTTACTGCATACACAGTGGTGGCATTAGGCAGGCATGTATTATTAGTATGTACTGTAGGTGGGGAGCACATGGAAAGAGAGCACTGTTGTCTCATCAAGTATGTTAGATGTAAAAATCCTCTCATTATGTCACACTATAATAACTGTTAGGGCCAATTACATGGGCATATGCTTAGGCCAATTTTATGGAACAAATTGCAGATAATTAGGCTGTGAAAAGGTGGCAGTAATGAGTTCACAAAGATGCTATGGGCATTTGTCGGCCGATCCATTCATTGTTCCTCGGCAGCCCATTACCCGGTATCAACAGGGGTGTACTGCTGACAAACAATGAAGCTGTATGGGGACAATGATCATTTATCCCCATCCCCATACAGCAGTGATCATTGCTGCATGTAAATGTAGCTAACAAGCAGACAGTGAACAGGAATGAGTATTCATATGACTGTTCATTCCAAATCATTAGTCATTGTAGTGGCCCTTCTAAATCAGCCCTTAAAGGGGTTATCCCATAATTAATGTAAAAAATAAAAATCCCTAACAAAGCTAGAACCAGCCCTATACCTAAAGCAGATCCAGAGCTCCTCCCATTCATTGCGCCATTTGCTCTGCTATCAAAGCTCTGGGTCTTAGTTCTCTCCCTATAACAGCTCAGGGGGAGTGTCCTTTGTGCTGCAGTTGTCTCTGCTATCACAGTTCAGGTGGGCATGACCTTCACGATGCAGATCTCTTCCTATCTCAGTCCTTTCTGCTGTAGCTCTCTCCCTGTAACTGTCACAGCTTCTAACAGAAGATAGGGATGGTGGCAGTTGAAAGATGGAATTGAGCATGTGTATCTATATCTACCTCAGCAATGTTAGAGAAGAAGACAAAGAAATAAGGAAAAGAACAAACAGCAGTTGGCACTATACAGATACATTTTATACATTTACGTTTTATTGAATAACTCAGTGGCTATGCTAAATTTTTAATTACACGCAGTTTACAAAAGTATTCAGATCCAGGTGCTGGCTTGAAAAGGTAGAATATTTTGGGTTGGACAATATCTTTAATGGCTTCTGCAGCATTTCCCCCATTATTTACGCTGAGGAGCAGCTCACTGTGGGTGGGACTACAGTAGTGTTGATAGCGAATATTTTAATTGTGAATTTATTGCGAATATCGGCACTTAGCAACATCCCTAGCAACCAATAGGAAAGTCGCCTACCCCTTAGTGTTGATCGTGAATTTTCAAATCGCGAGTTTTTATCGCGAATATATTACATTGCCGATTTTCGCAATCAAGTAAAAAATTACTGATCACAAATTCTCGAATTTGCGAATTTATGGCGAATATTCGGCCAAAAATTCACAAAATATCGCAAATTCGAATATTGCGTATGTCGCTCATCACTAGACTACAGTTCTATATAAATGAAAAAAGGCCAAATTCTTAAAAACATAGTTTTCCATGAATAGTGAGTTACAAAATACTTCTTTCTGATGGAAGTGTCGCTTTAAACTTTGTTTTGATCTAAACCAGAAAACCTCTTTCAAACAGATCTGTCATTAGACTATGTTGCCCAATGTAAGGGCAGCATAGTGCGGGGACAGTTTTTTTTTCTGCCAAAATGGCATAAAAATATAGTTCTTTTTGACTAATAGGGGTGATCCTCCACCCCTTTCTTTGGTTTATGGCTGGATGTGATGTATTTCTATATACAGCGGCCACCAACCACTGTGAGAAGGAAGAGGTGGCGGGAGTGTTATCGTCATGAACGTACCAGACTCATAAACTTTCTTGTGACTCACAGGAAAACAGACATGCCCCCATACAGAGCAGCATAGTCCAATGACTGATCGGCTTTAGATATGTACTATGTCCTTAGATGTAAAGCCTCTCTATAGATTCCATACTAAGCACTGTGTAGAGGCAGTATAATATGGACAGGTTTAGACCTATACTTACATCCTCTGTTTTCAATCAGGACAGCTTAGAAGCATAAGATGTCATTTTTCCCTTTGGGTGTGTAAAACCAGTTTCACTTCTATGTCACATCACTGGTCTAAGGGACAGAGATCCATGAACCATGGTGAAAAACTGGTTCTAGCTTCTGCCTTTAGAAGTAGGTGTGGGCGAAGAACTATGTATATACTTCTGTACAGCAAAGAATCCCAGTAGTACAGTTAACTGGACACTTTTTTTTGTTAAAAGTGATTTGCACTTGGCCCTACACAACTTTTACATGGCCATATGTGCACTACCAGGGAATGGAAACAGAGAGCTACAATATAGACACAACCTTATAAATCTGTATTTTGTCATATTAGTTAATTCCGTTAACACTGTATTGTCTTTTTCCAACAACAACTCTATTTACTTCAAATACAAACTTGCATTAATACAGAGAATTCTTATTCTGCCATATAATGCTAGCATAGTCCTCTGACAACTGGATTCAATTACTAACATCCTGTCTTGGCCTAGCAAAGACATAGAAAGTATAATGGACATCACTTTATGCTTTGCTTTATTCACTGTGCATAAAGAATAATAATTAACATATTGTAATTAAGTGAACAACTTGATAGATTCTAAAGTGAGCCAAAACAGTTAATACCTAGGTTACTGTAATGCATGGATTTGTGATTTTGCACTGTTGAAATGATGGATCTTCGTACGACAGTAAGATACCTATTGATCTGAACACACAGACCAACTTTTATATGAATTCAATCTATTACACCATAAAAATCAGAAAAGTATTCAGTCCCCCTGTACTCAGATATCCCTAAATAAAATCTAGTGTGACAATTTGCCTTCAGAAATCACCTAATTAGTAAATAGAGTTCACCTGTGTGTAATGTATTCTCAGTATAACTACAGCTGTTCTGTGTAGGCCTCAGAGGTTTGTTCAAAAAACATCATGAAAACCAAGAAACACACGAAAAAAGTCCAGGGATAAAGTTGTTCAGAAGTGCAATACAGGTTATAAATAATATATAAAAAATACCCCTGGCTCTGAACATCTCACTGTGCACTGCTTAATTCATCATCCAAAAATGTAAGGAGTATGGCGCAACTGCAAATCTACCAAGACATGGGCGTACACAGAAACCCGACAAACCAGGCAAGAAGAGCACTAATTAGAGAAGGAACCAAGAAGCCCATGGTCACTCTGGAGGAGCTGCAGAGATCCACAGCTCAGGTAGGAGAATCTGTCCACAGGACAACTTTTAGTCATGTTCTCCACAAATCTAGTCTTTATGGAAGAGTGCCAAACAGAAAGTCATTTTTGAAAGCAAGTCATAAGAAGTCCAGTTTTCAGCTTGCCACAAGCCATGTAAGGAACAGGGCAAACATGTGGAAGAAGGTGCTCTGGTCAGATGGTTATAGACCAAAGTAGAACTTTTTGACCTAAATGCAAAACGCCATGTGTGGCGGAAAACTAAAACTGCACATCACCCTGTACACACCATCCCACCATGAAACATGGTGATCGCAGCATCATGCTGTGGGGATACGTTTTTTCAGAAGGGACAGGGAAGCTGGTCCAAGTTGATGAGAAGATGGATGGAGCTAAGTACAGAGAAAATACGGAGGAAAATCTTTTAGAAGCTGCAAAAGATCTGAGACTGGGGCGGAGAGTCACCTTCCAGCAGGAGGACAATCCTAAACATACAGACAGAGCTGCAATGAAATGGTATAAATTAGTGTTGATCGAGCACAAAAGTGCTTGGGTGCTCTGGTGCTTGAGTAGAACACTTTGGGATGGTCGGGTGCTCTACAGAGCACCCGAACACAATGGAAGTCAATGGGAGAACTCGAGCATTAAACCAGGCACCCCCTGCTCTGAAGAGGGGAGGTTGCGGGTCCCACTGAGGTCTATGGAGTCAGTGCATGGGGACACCCAGAGTATTTAAATGTAATTTGGCCTCTATTTCTGAAAAGTTTCTGCCAGGATTTGAACTCACAACCTTCTACATTAGAGACAAGGACCTTAACCACTCAGCTATAAAGCTGAATGATAACTGTGTCAGAAAAACCTCCATAGTAGTTTGTCATATAGTAAGTATTCCTATACAGCAGAAGTATCATTTTATATTTAACTGCAGGTTAACAGAGGCTGGAGTCCATATAGGCTGGAGTCACGTAGCGCCGCACGTCACTCTGATCTTCTCAGTGTAGGGATCGGATGCTGCTGCTGTGAGGGAGAGATTAGGGAAGAATTCTGTTGAACTTGGTGTTGTTCAATTTTCAAACTACAGAAATTATTGAGGGTGCTATGCTATATTTTTGTACACAGCCCTGAGCCCAGTGACACTGAAAAATAAGTTTTAATCCATCTGCTAGTTCGGTGAGCGTCAGCGGCCATTTTTGCAAGTGCAGTGCCCTTGCAACTGCATGTGAACTGCATGTGTGCCAGGGACATTACTTTAATTCTGTTCTGGTAGCACGGTGGAGGACAAATTCCCTTTTTTTGGCCGTTCAAGTACCCCTGCAGCCTGCAGTGCATACCTGGCAGTGAAAATTATTCAATTACATTAGTCTGTCACATTTTTTTGTGACCTAAAGCGATTTTTTTATCTGTCTGCAACAGGCACTGCATATCTGACAGTCCAATAAAACCACTAAATACTGCAGTTACGTTGCTGATATAAAAAAGCACACTTTTTTCGCAAGATAGTAAATTTACGGGCTATGCTATATTTCTGACAGTCCAATGCAACCGTAACATACTGCATTTACATTGGTGCTATAAAAAACCCACACTTTTTGTGCTAGATAGGTGACAGGGACTAAAATTTGTAAAAATCGTCTGTTCCATTGGTGGATGACATTACATTTTACTATTTTTGCCATATACAAAACCCTGCTCTGCATAGGTGACTAGTGATGTCGCGAACATAAAATTTTCCGTTCGCGAACGGCGAACACGAACTTATGCAAATGTTCACGAACCGGGCGAACCGCCACAGACTTCAATAGGCAGGCGAATTTTAAAACCCACAGGGACTCTTTCTGGCCACTAGTGATGAAAAAGTTGTTTCAAGGGGACTAACATCTGAACTGTGGAATGCCGTAGGAGAACCATGGCAAAACTACCATGGAAAATTACGTAGTGGACGCAGAGTCAGGTTTTAATCCATAAAGGGCATAAATCAACTAACATTCCTAAATTCTTTGGAATAACATGCTTTAAAACATCCAGTGTGTGTATACGATCAGGTATGATGTTGTATCGATCAGGTAGTGTAAGGGTTACGTCTGCTTCACAGACATTGACAGACCAAACTCCCCTTTTAATGCACCGCAAACAGTCCATTTGCACAACCGCAAACTCCCCATTTGCACAAGGTTGGGGACCAAGCTAGCCATGTCCCGGTGATGTCATGGAAGGTCTCTTCCTCCACCCAGCCACGTACAAAACCAAGGGTCCCCGAAAGGTGAATTGAATTGATTTTTCGAACGTGGAGATGGTTAAAAAAACGCTGGCTCCCACGTCTGCGCCGTGCAATTTACTGTCACACCCCATATGAGTGGTATTTTCTGTAGTACTATTCTCATCAGTTTAATCCCTCTAACGTCCCCAATCTGGGGTCCATTTATTGAATAGATTTTTCGAACGGGGAGATGGTTAAAAAAACGCTGGCTCCCTCCACTCTGTTTTAATCCACGGTCACTGCGTCTGCGCTGTGCAATTTACTGTCACACCCCATATGAGTGGTATTTTCTGTAGTACTATTCTCATCAGTTTAATCCCTGTTACATCCCATATCAGGGATTGTCTTTTGTGAAAAAAAATTTAGGCCGGGTACCTTCGACTGCCATCACAGTGACAGACCAAACTCTCATACACCAAACTGAATTGATTTCAGGAACCGGGAGATGGAAAAAGCAGCTTGGTCGGTCCTCTTACTCCCAAATTGGGGCACTGCGCGTGCAGAGAGCAATGTGCTGTGACACCCTATATGAGTGGTGTCTTAACTAGTACTATTCCTATCAGTTTAATCCCTGTTACGTACCCTATCCGGGGACGTGTGTCGAATTGATTAAACATTGTTGAATTAACGAACCATTACGACATCATGAAATAATTTAGTTCTGAGCTCTGTACTTGCTTTGTATTGGAATTGATGGGGATTTTTTTAATTGTCTGCATTATTTCTAATAAACTATTAAGAGACTTTATTATGATTTTTTATTTTATGTATTAAAAACCCATACAACTTAAAAAAAAAGGTAAATTAATGTTTTTTCTATGAAATATTATCCAGCTGTCCGATCGCTTTTGGTCTGACCATAATGAAGCAACGGCCTTATCATCTGGGGTGTGGCACCATTGCCAACACACTCATAGAGGTGATGATTGCTTCATTGTGATACGCAAGCCCCTTCACCACAACAAGGTAAGGATCACAAAGGGGAATTGACACTTGTATGTGCCTTTTTTTTTGCAGCCACAGTGCTGCACCATAGGACAGAAAAATTAGGCATGTACACATGCCTGAAAAATAATGGCATTGTTGCAGCCGCTATTGTAGCAGCGGCCGGAAAAATTGATGTTTTCCAGGCAGAAAAGTGACTAAAACATTGCGGCTTAAACCCTAGTTGGTGGTGGAGAATTCACGAAAGTCATCTGGTATGCAGACATTAAATACAGAAGCGTCTGGACCATTTTGAGGCCAAGGCATGTAATCAGGCCTTTTGTTAGTCAAACGTATCCCCCACTGTCAGTCCCTTCGGGATCCATGCCTCATTCATCTTTATAAGGGTGAGGTAATCAACACTTTTTTGACTGAGGCGACTTCTCGTCAGTGACAATGCCTCCTGCTGCACTGAAGGTCCATTCTGACAGGACACTTGAAGCAGGGCAGGCCAGAAGTTCTATCGCAAACTGGGATAGCTCAGGCCACAGGTCAAGCCTGCACACCCAGTAGTAAATGGGGTTCATCGCTCCTCAGAGTGTCGATATCTGCTGTTAAGGCGAGGTAGTCTGCTACCTGTCGGTCGAGTCGTTCTCTAAGGCTGGATCCCGAAGGGCTGTGGTGATGTGTAGGACTGAAAAAGCTCCGCATGTCCTCCATCAACAACACATCTGTAAATCGTCCAGTCCTTGCCGCCGTGGTAGGAGGAGGATTACACTCACCTCTTCCCCTGTTAGATTCCCGTTGTGCTGTGACATCCCCCTTATAAGCTGTGTAAAGCATATTTTTTAGTTTGGTTTTGAACAGCTGCATCCTTTCCGACTTTCAGTAATTTGGTAACATTTCTGCCACTTTCTGCTTATACCGGGGGTTTAGTAGCGTGGCCACCCAGTACAGGTCGTTCTCCTTTATCCTTTTTATACGAGGGTCCCTCAACAGACATGACAGCATGAAAGACCACATTTGAACAAGGTTGGATGCGGAGCTACTCATTTCTCGTTCCTCGTCCTCACTGATGTCATTGACGGTCTGTTCTTCCCCCCCCCAGCCACGTACAACACCATGGGTCCCAGATAGGTGACAACAACGAGCACCCTGGGGTGCCTGCTGTGGTTGGTCTTTCTCATCCTCAAAGCCGCCACATTCCTCCTCTGACTCCTCTTCCTTATACTCCTCTTCCAGCGTTGCCGCAGGTCCGGCAAGCGATGATGACAAGGCTGTTTCTGGTGGTGATGGTGACCACAACTCTTCCTCTTCCTCTTCACGCTCATCTACAGCCTGATCCAGCACTCTTCGCAAGGGCGCGCTCCAGGAAGAAAACAAATGGGATGAGGTCGCTGATGGTGCCTTCGGTGCGACTGACTAGGTTTGTCACCTCCTCAAAGGGACGCATGAGCCTACAGGCATTGTGCATGAGCGTCCAGTAATGTGGCAAAAAAATTCCCAGCTGCGCAGAGGCTGTCCTAGCACCCCGGTCATACAAATACTCATTGACAACTTTTTCTTGTTGGAGCAGGCGGTCGAACATTAGGAGTGTTGAATTCCAACATGTCGGGCTGTCGCAAATCAAGCGCCTCACTGCCATGTTGTTTCGCCACTGAATATCGGAAAAGTGTGTCATGGCCGTGTAGGAACGCCTGAAATGGCCACACACATTCCTGGCCTGCTTGAGGACGTCCTGTAAGCCTGGGTACTTAGACACAAAGCGTTGTACGATGAGATTCAACACATGTGCCATGCACGGCACATGTGACAACTTGCCCAAATTCAATCCTGACAACAAATTTGTTCCATTGTCACACACCACTTTGCCGATCTCCAGTTGGTGCAGGGTCAGCCACTGATCCACCTGTGCGTTTAGGGCGGACAGCAGTGCTGGTCCTGTGTGGCTCTCTGCTTTCAGGCAAGTCAACCCCAAGACAGCGTGACACTGTCGTATCCGGGATGTGGAATAGCCCCTGGGGAGCTGGGGGAATTCAGTTGATGTGCAGCCAGATGCCGCAGCAGAAGAGGACTCAGCCGAGGAGGATATTGAAGAGGATGGAGTAGGAGTAGAGGAGGTGGCAGTAGGTCTGCCTGCAAGTCATGGCGGTGTCACCAACTCCGCTGCGGAGTCATGCATTCCATGCTTGTCAGCCATCAGCAGATTGACCCAATGCGCAGTGTACGTGATATACCTGCTTTGCAGACCAGACGTCTTCCTCATCTGGACGGGCAGTTTGTCTGACTTGTTGAGTTTTCAGGATACACTCAATGCTGTCAATGCTGACTTACAGTTTACTTTGGTGTATTCTCAGGATGAGATACAGTTTCTGGACACCAAGGTTCGATTTGAGAATGGCAAACTTATTTCAACATTATATGTCAAGCCGACAGATCGTAACACGATCCTTAGATTCGACAGCAGTCATCCCAAGCATACAACGCGTCATCTCCCTTATTCGCAGTTTTTAAGAGCGAAAAGAATAATCTCTGACGAGTCTGCTTGTGAATTGACTTTGAATGATATGGCCCAAAAATTTTCACGTCGGGGTTATCCCTCCTCATTACTTCGGCTACAAATGGAGGAGGTATTAGCCTTGGATAGGCATACTTTATTGGCCCCCAAAAATAAGAAAGAGGGTGGAGACAGAATCCCGTTCATTACGACATATGGTGAACAAAGTTATATGATTAAACACATCATTAGGAAACATTGGGGTATTCTTGGTAGACTCACCAATATACCACAATTTCGCGCACCTCCACTCTTTGCATTTCGTAGGTCTAGGAGTCTCAGGGACCAATTGGTCAAGTCTGATGTGGGCCCCCTCAATGTAAAAACACAGAAATATTTGACGCATCGCAGTCAGGGCTGTTTTCCCTGCCTACGGTGTGTCAACTGCAAATATATACAGAAGTCCAAACAGTTTGTTCACCCAACAACTAACATGATGTATCAAATCAAATACCATCTGACATGTGATTCCAACTATGTCATTTATGTACTCTCTTGCCCCTGCAAATTGTTGTACGTCGGAGAGACATCGACTGATTTGAAAACAAGACTCAATAACCACAGGTTTTCCATACGACAAAAACGTATGGATTTACCGGTGCCTAGACATTTCACCGTATCCAACCACTTGGAACGAGAACTTAAATGCTGGATAATTGACCATGTTCCAGTTCCAAGACGGGGAGGTGACTGGATCTCTCTTCTGAAAAGAAGAGAAAACCACTGGATTTCCACTTTGAATTCATTGAAACCTTATGGATTGAATATTGAATATGGATAGGTGTAATAGGAGTGAGCTTGCCCTCACATGTCCCTTCTGTTTATACGTTTTCTTTCTTCTCCTCGTGTTAGTCCAATTTTTGAACATAAAGTGTATTGATGAGATATGACATTGACTATTGTACTAACGTTTCGTTTTTTCTCTCATTATTTTAGAATTTGGAAAAGGACGCACAAGTGGATGGGAACCGACATGATGGTGGACTACATCTTTCATACTGCCCTAATCATTCATTGCACCCTATTATTACTGTGTGGTGGCTACAGATATTAACTATCATATACAGTATTTGCTTGTCGTGTTTAGTGTCTGTCAGTAATTGATACAGCGGAGAATCCCGCGATTGGACCGTACCCGATAGTGACTGGCATTGCTTGCTCCTGAGGACAGTGACGGCGTTTTTTCGCTGGATCACTGTTAATAGGGAGTCGGCCTGTACTAGGGGTTTCACCCCCTTGATGGTGGGTGTCCCTTGGTTAAGCCCTCGCTGGGTTAAACGGGTCCTCATTGGTTTGCCAGACACTGACATGGATGTTATTTCCTTGTTTAAGATATGCGCGTGTGCGCTACTCATTTGTTATTTTGCCCTTAACTAATATGACCACCTCTACAGCTTAATTCTAATGCGCATGACCGGCAGTGACTTACACTTCCGATACAATGCGGGTACGACTGAATGACTGGGCGTATTTTTCTGTGACGTATTGATTGTATCCACTTATCATCATGCCGTTCCAGCCCCCTTGTAGGCTGTCCTTAGTTTTAACCTCACTTGGACTCTCACCTAATCATGTACATAACACACTCATTGATAGGTATATATTTTTGTTATACACATATGTACGCATTGCAACTAGGTGTTTTTGTATATTCACTGTGTGACCGCATACTTTGTTTGATATGTATTGAATGAGAATCACGTTCATTGTGCACGCCCAGGATATGATGTCACTTAATGGGGCGTATCTTTTTATCATTGTTTGAGCATAAATAGCGCACTTACACTTATGTTATTGACTTGAAAAAGGCTTTATTGTAAAGCTGAAACGTTGTCCCTTTTTTCACATGGGTGATTAAACTACATCTGTTTTCAAGAAACTTTCGCCCGGAGTGCTGTCCGTTTTTCTTCTTTGCTTTGCAGACCAGGTATCAGTGGTCAGATGGACCCTTGCCCCAACACTGTATGCTAGAGATGCCATGACTTCCTTTTCAATGACATTGTAGAGGTTTGGGATTGCCTTTTTTGAAATAAAATTTCGTCTGGGTACTTTCCACTGTGGTGTCCCAATAGCGACAAATTTTTTGAAGGCCTCAGACTCCACCAGCTGGTATGGTAAAAGCTGGCGGGCTAAGAGTTCCGTCAAGCCAGCTGTCAGTCGCCGGGCAAGGGGGTGACTCTGTGACATTGGCTTCTTACACTCAAACATGTCCTTGACACCTGACTGTGGGCAGATGAGCAGGAACTGCTGAAGGTGAGAGGCGGAGTGGCGGTTGGTTGAGAGGGGGCAGGGAGGACAGCAGTGGTTGACGTAGCTGAAGATGCTGGACCAGGAGGAGCATGGTGGCTTTGAGTTTTTTTGCTGCTTGTACTCATGTGTTGATCCTATAGGCGTTTGTGATGTGAGATCATGTGCCTTCGCAAAGCAGTTGTACCGAGGTGGGTGTTGGACTTCCCACGACTCAGTTTCTTTTGGCACAGGTTGCAAATGGCATTGCTGTTATCAGAGGCAGACACACAAAAAAAATGCCACACTGCTGAGCTTTGCAATGACCGCATTCTGGTGGTGGCAACAGCATGCGTTGACTGGCATGCTGTCTGGCTGACCCCGGGTGCCGATACATGCTGTCTGACTGTGCCACTAACTCCTTGCGACAACCTCCCCCTGCTTCCAACTTGTCTCCTCCTTCTCTCTGTCTCCCCTTCTGAACTTTCCCCCTCTCTTCTTCTCTTCGAGCAGGCACCCATGTGGCATCCTCATCATCGTCATCATCAACCGCTTCACTTGTATCTGACACCTCAGCAAAGGAAGAAGCAGCGGGTACAACATCATCATCATCATCATCATCACACTGTACGTCCATGTGTGTAATCCTGCCCGACTGAGACATATCCCTGTAATCTACATCATCTGGCAAAAATGGTTGCGCATCACTAATTGCATACAACTGATGTGTAAATAACTTCTCTGACGGATCAAGTGAAGCAGCTGTGGTGGCTGTGGTGGTAGTGGTGGTGGTGGCGGTGGGCGGGAGCGTGGTAACTTGAGAGCAGGTGACCGAAGCTGAGCTGGAGGAGGATGGTGCGTCAAGGTTCTTAGCGGAAGCTGTTGAAGATTGGGTGTCCTGTCTAAGCCAGTCAACTATGTCCTCAGAATTTTTTGGGTTCAGGGTACGTGGCCTCTGAACACTAGATATTATTCCAGGGACAGTGGAAATCACAGCACCACGACCACGACGGCCCCTGCGGGGTGGCCTGCCTCTGCCTGTCATTTTTTTTTAGATAAGTGGTACTACGCGTGCTAGGTACTGTGCCACCCGGTATGAGTGGTGGGCACTGGCAGTGGGCACACTATAGTCTGTGGAAGTGGGCCTGACACACACTGGCAGCAGGCAAGCAACTGAATTTAGACTACTGTCTAAAAATGAAATGCCTTATTTATCGGCAAGCTACTGTGCCACCCGGTATCAGTGGTTGGCACTGGCAGTGGGCACACTATAGTCTGTGGAAGTGGGCCTGACACACACTGGAAGCAGGCAAGCAACTGAATTTAGACTACTGTCTAAAAATGAAATGCCTTATTTATCGGCAAGCTACTGTGCCACCCGCTATCAGTGGTTGACACTGGCAGTGGGCACACTACAGTATGTGGAAGTGGGCCTGACACACACTGGCAGCAGGCAAGCAACTGAAATTAGACTAATGTGTAAAAATTAAATGCCTTATTTATCGGCAAGCTACTGTGCCACCCGGTATCAGTGGTGGGCACTGGCAGTGGGCACACTACAGTCAGTGGAAGTGGGCCTGACACACACTGGCAGCAGGCAAGCAACTGAATTTAGACTACTGTCTAAAAATGAAATGCCTTATTTATTGGCAAGCTACTGTGCCACCCGGTATCAGTGGTTGGCACTGGCAGTGGGCACACTATAGTCTGTGGAAGTGGGCCTGACACACACTGGCAGCAGGCAAGCAACTGAATTTAGACTACTGTCTAAAAATAAAATGCCTTATTTATCGGCAAGCTACTGTGCCACCCGGTATCAGTGGTGGGCACTGGCAGTGGGCACACTACAATCAATGTGGAACCGCACTCGCCAGATCTTATGGTCCACCGGAATGCAACAGCCAGCCTGGAGCCCTAGATCCATACAGGCTCCTATGTAAACGATTCAGGAAGAGATGTTGGAGGCAGCATGTCCGGTTGAAAAATCCCTTTATTTGGGAACTGCTCACATGAAAAACGTGAATATAAAACGTTACTATGTTTCGGCTATCACAGCTTGACAAAGGCTATTTGATAGCCGAAACGTAGCAACTTTTTATATTCACGTTTTTCATGTGAGCAGTTCACAAATAAAGGGATTTTTTAACCGGACATGCTGCCTCCGACATCTCTTCTTGAATAATGGGCACACTACAGTCAGTGGAAGTTGGCCTGACACACACTAGCAGGCAAGCAACTGAAATTACACTAAAGTGTAAAAAAAAATGCCTTTTTTTGATGCAAAGTCCTGTGCCACACGGGATGACAGGGGTGGGCACTGGCAGTGGGCACACTACAGTTAGTAGAAGTCGGCCTGACACACACTAGCAGGCAAGCAACTGAAATTACACTAAAGTGTAAAAATAAAATGCCTTTTTTTTATGCAAAGTCCTGTGCCACACGGGATGACAGGGGTGGGCACACGGGCAGGCCAGGCAACTGCAATATATATATGGAGAAAGGAAAAAAAAGCAGACTAATGTTGCAGCCCTAAAAAGGGCTTTTTGGGGTGCTGTCAGGACCCTGTCCTTACAGCAGAGATCAGATGAGTCTTTCAGGACTGGAGTGGACACTGAATACACTAGCCTAGCTATCGATTTCCCAATTAAATCAGCAGCAGCTACACTGTCCCTCCTCTCACTAAGACTGCAAATTCTGAATGAATCTAAAATAGATCCTGTTCAGGAGATGGGAGAGTCTGGGAGGGAGGGTATGCTGCTGATTGGCTGGAATGTGTCTGCTGACTGTGAGGTACAGGGTCAAAGTTTGCTCAATGATTATGTATAGGGGGCGGACCGAACATCGCATGTGTTCGTCTGCCGCGGCAAACGCGAACAAGCTATGTTCGCCGGGAACTGTTCGCCGGCGGATAGTTCGGCCCATCTCTATAGGTGACAAAGAGGTAAATTGTAAAAAATCATCTGTTACATTGGTGGGTGACATTTTGCCAGTTTTTCCATATACAAACCCATGCTCTGCATAGGTGACAGGAAGGTAAATTTCTAAAAATCATCTGTTACATTAATGAGTGACATTTTGCCAGTTTTGCCATTTACAAACCCCTGCTCTGCATAGTTGGCAGGGAGGTAAATTTCTAAAAATCATCTGTTACATTGGTGGGTGACATTAACCCAGTTTTGCCGGTGAAAAACCCCTGCTCTGCATTGCTGACAGTGAACTAAATTTAGTAAAAATGTCTGTTACTTCGGTGGGTGACCGCAAAAAATGAGGAGAACGTCAAATAAGGGACGTGACCCTGATCATGGTGGTGCTGGTGTTGGTGGATCTCCTGTTGCAGGCAGAGGACGTGGTCGATCTGCGCCAGCTACACACCCAAATGAAACACCTTCCTCAGGTGTGCGTAGACGACAGAGATTTCAGTGTTATTTAGTAGGCCCAAATGCCGCTCTACGAATAGTGAGACCAGAACAAATACAATATCTAGTAGATTTGGTGGCTATCAGTGCCTCCAGCAAGGTTGTAGGCTACCACCTCTTAGGCTACCAGTACCTCCATAAGAGGTCGTAGGCTACCACCTCTTATCTAATCCAGTACTGAGCCACGCCCCCTGCACTGATCACATGACGGTGATGTCACCCCAGGTCCTCCGTGTTGTCCAAGGTTCGGGTTCATTGAAAAATCCCCTTATGGATTCCAAATGCCGTTATGGTCCGTGGTAGCGGAATCCATAACGGGATGCTTCGATAACCCGATCCCGAACTTTGGAAAACGAACTTAAAACAGAAGTTCGCTCAACTCTAGCTGGGAGGATACCGAGGACACAGACACCTCCCATAGAGGACAGCTTGTCTTTGCCTCTGGGCAGCCTGGCACACATGAGCGACTACATGCTGCAGTGCCTGCGCAACGACCTCTGAGTTGACCACATTCTAACTTGTGCTGATTACTGGGTGGCCACCCTGCTGGATCCCCATTACAAAAGGACAACGTGCTGCCCTTAATTCCTTCACTGAAGCATGATTGGAAGATGCGCGAATACGAGCGCACGCTGGTAGACGCACTGCTGATGGCATTCCCACCTGACACCGGGGCCTCAGTGGAAGCACAAGGCGAAGGCAGAGGTGGGGGAAGAGGTCGCCAACACAGCCGGGGCACCGCCAGCACCTCAGAAAGCAGGCCTGAGCTTGCCCTTTACGCCTTGGAGGTGCTGGCCTGCCCTGCAGCCAGTGTATTGTCTGAACGTGTATTTAGCACGGCAGGGGGCATTATCACAGACAAGCACAGCCGCCTGTCCAATGCTAATGTGGACAAGCTACCGTTCATTAAAATGAACCAGGCATGGATCTCACAGGACTTGTCTGTACCTTGTGCAGAATAGACATTTATACAGGCCTCAACCATCAATTCTTGTACTCAAGTGAACATATTCTTTGATTTCTTTTTTTTTTTTTATATGTCCCAATATTTTGGAGGCAACCCCAATTAAAAAAAACAAAACAAAAAAAAAATTGTGTTGGCTACTTCCTCCACCTCCACCCTCACTTCCACCTACACCGCCATGGTCACCGCCTCCTCAACCTCCTACTCCACATCCACCTCCTACTCCTAGTTCAAGATTGTTATTTTTAATTTTTATTTATTTTATTAGGAAGTTATTTCCTTATCCACATTTTGTAGCCCTCTAGCCCTTTCCATTACATTTTTAGAGCCATTTTAGTGCCCACGAGTTTGGGTCCCCATTGACTTCAATGGGGTTTGGGTTCGGTATCAAGTTCGGGTTCCGAACTCAAACTTTTTTGCGAAGTTCAGGCGAACCCGAACTTCCAGGTGTTTGCTCAACTCTATTTTCTTTTTACTTCATGCATAATTGCTTCTTTGTTTTGGACTATCACATAAAATCACAATAAAATACATTTAATAAAATGACATAACATGGAAAAGTTCAAGGAGTATGAATACTTTTTCACTGAAGTCACTGTAGCTGGAATATTACTAATTTGCCTTCTACCAAGCACATAATTCTTGGGATAAGGCTGATTAATTAGGTCATACTGTACATGTACATTTACTGTGTCATTGCGCTTCAACCTTGTAAAATACACCAAAATTGATACAAATCATCATATCTAGTTCTAGCTTTCCTATGGGGGGATGGTTTACTAGGAGAGTGGTGGCCTAATGAAAAAGAGTAGCTGATCTTAGGGGGATGGTTTACTAGGAGAGTGGTGGAAGGGGGATGGTTTACTAGGAGAGTGGTGGCCTAATGCAAAAGAGTAGCTGATCTTAGGGAGACCATCTACAAAAAACACAGTTCAGCCTCATTTAAGAGTCTCAACAAAGCAATCCAAAGTCCAAAGCTCTCTGGGAAAATGTACTATGCAAAATAGTGAAAGCCAGATATTCCTCCAGAGAAGGAAAACCAAGCAAAGGGGTGTCCCCATTATAGAGATCACCAGATCCACCATAGCAAGTAGCCTCTATGTCAAGATCTAGTTCTTTTGCAAGCCTTAAAGATGTGACAATGAGAAGATCTAAGCCAGTTACCCATCCACAGACAGCTGTTTCGGGGTGTTGCCCCTCATCAGTATTGAGTAGGATTCTGGCTAACCGAGAAATATATCAAGATTTGCCTGTGTTGGATGTAGTTTGCGATGGCGTGAGATGCACCAAAATCCACTGCCTTATCTTCCCAAAGGATAATGGCAAAAAGTCACAACTGTTTGCAAGCCTGGAAAGGAGGTAGTGTAGAGGATAGGAGTGATGGTAGCAATGTCCCACCCAAGGCACACTCTCATATTGGGACTCCTGCCTGGTGGTGGTTTGGGGTGTCCTTGGTGTTGGATGGGTAATGGGTGCAAGGCAGCAGGATTGCAGGCCGGCGGAGAGGAGGTGATAATAGAGCTGTCTTTGTAGTAACAAAAAAATTCTTTAGTAGAAAACATTGGCACAGTGCAAATACACATACTTTTGTAAGTAAGCACAGTTCTTAGATATCACAGCAGTCAGCTTGTCCTCAAGCTTGTTTGCAGTCACTCAATAAAAACTGTCACTATTTGCTTCCAGTGGTCAAGTGATGGAGTCATGGAGACACAAGTTTTCAGCTTATTACAAGACATGGCTGTGATAACTCTACTTTAAAAAGTCAAGCAAGTGTTTCCATCTAATGACCAGGAATGAGGGTAAGTATGGAATGACAACAAGCCGAGATCTGGAAAACAGCAAGAAATCCATACAGAAAATGATTAAAAAAAACTTTTTAGAACTTTTCATTATATAATTAATGCTTTTTATTTGCTGAAACCAGAATACCTCTTTATCGATCATCTGTCAACAAAGTTCAGTTCCTTGGGAAGCTGTTTGGCATATGCAGCTGCACTCACTTATTCCTCTTTAATAGGGCAAAATATTTGACACTTTTTCCAGTAACTATTGGGAAACATTGTAGAATGCTTTAAAATTGAACTAGAGGAGCACAAAGTGTCCTGACTCCTAACATAAACATGTATCATTAGATTTTCGTTTTATGTGCACAAATGGCACTTAGGAGGATTTCACGCCTCTTGAAGACACACAGAAAGTAGCATTAACCATAGAGAATAATCAAAACATTTCTACTTCAAAACGGTTAGCAACAGCTAGCAACACTACATACTGTATATGTAACTATAGTGACATTTATGGCATAGCCGCAAAATATACCATTAATGTCTAAGATGTGTACCTATCTCTGGTGTGAGGCTTCCTCAACCCTGCCTTTGTTCCAAATGTTGTTACCATTACAGTGAATGGAGAGGTGGCAGAGCATGTGCAGCTCTTTCTACTTTTATGGGATTTCTGAGAACAGGCAACTGCAGGTAGACTCAGCCGCTTCGATGGAAAAGTCTCAATCAAGAAACAGGAATCCCAGTAATCTCCAATAAAATACAGAACTCCAATTGTTCAGCACTAGAGATGAGCAATTTTTTTAATTTGCTCGGGTCTTTCTCAGAAAAATCTCAAGAAATTCTGATGAATTAGGATTTTAAAGAATCAGTTCTAAACAGCACTCAGTGTCCCGATCCAGAAACTGGAATCCCAGTAGTCTCCAATAAAAAAGGACTTAAAATGGATGTAATACAGAACTTCAGTTGTCTAGCACTTGAGGCTCCCATATGGAAACAGGAATACCTAATGTCTCCAATAAAAAAGATCAATATTGGATAAAATACAGTTCAGCACTAAATGTCCCAATCACTGGCCAAAAGTTTTAACCTCTAAATTCTTTTACAGATTTAGAATTTGAGATTCTGGTCTGTTCTAGCCAAAGATATGGAATTTTACTAAACCCTAAGCTAACAAGGAGATGTACTCAGTAATATTTGTAGATCATAGACTGAATTGCTGAGGTCAATGGCAAAGCAAATAAGATAGGGATTAGAGATGAGGGAATCGAAGTTGACAAAGTGGAATTTGATCCGAATTTCAGGAAAAATTTGATTCGCACCGATTCAGAATTTCCTCACGCTTCGTGGTAACGAATTGCTTTTTTCCTAAAATGTCTGCTGCACATGTGAGGACATGGAGCAAGGAACTCTGGGAGGGCGGGATCACCCATTAAAGCCATGCATGCAGCCAATCATCAGCCAGCCCAGTGATGTCACAGCCCTATGAATAGCCTCAGCCATCTTGGATTCTGCCATTTTCCAGTGTGCTTAGTGCAGGGAGAAACGTCAGCAGGCGCAAGGGACAGCGCAAGAAAAAAACGTAATGTTACTAAAAAACGATTTACAAGTTCAGGGAAAGATTATTCAAGGTGTAGGGAAAGAATAGGGAGGAATCATTCCACAGCATTTACAGTGCTTTGCAAAAGTATTGACCCCCTTGACTTTTTCCATATTTTGGTGCCTCACAACCCAGAACTAACATGGATTGTTTGTGAATTTGCACCCATTTAATTTACAGAACATGCCCCCAACTTTGAAGATGTTTTATTTTATTTATTGTGAAGCAAACAATAAATAGGACAAAGTAACAGAAAAAGTCAATGTGCATAACTATTCAACGCCCTAAAGTCAATTCTATGTAAAGCTACCTTTTGCAGCAATCACTGCTCCAAGTTTCTTTGGATAAGTCTCTGAGCTTGCCACATCTTACTACTGGGATTTTTGACCATTCCTCCTTGCAAAACTGCTCCAGCTCTTTCAAGTTGGATGGTTTGCGCTTGTGAGCAGCAATCTTTAAGTCTGACCACAGATTTTCTATTGGATTGACATCTGGGCTTTGACTACGCCATTTCAACACATTTACATGTTTCCCCTTAAACCATTTAAGTGTTTTAGCAGTGAGTTTGGGGCCATTGTCCTGCTGAAAGGTGAGCCTCCGTCCTAGCCTCAAATTACGCACAGTTTTGCTCAAGAATATCCCTGCATTTAGCACCATCCATCTTTCCCTAAACTCTGACCAGTTTCCCAGTCCCGGCTGCTGAAAAACATCCCCACAGCATGATGCTGCCACCACCATGTTTTACTGTGGGGATGGTGTTTTTTGGGTGATGCGATGTGTTGGGTTTGCGCCAGACATAGCGTTTTCTTTGATGGCCAAAAAGGTAAATTTTAATCTCATCAGACCAGAGCACATTCCTCCATACATTTTGGGAGTCTCCCACATGCCTTTTCACAAACTCACAACTTGCCTTTTTGTTTTCAGCTGAAAGTAATGGCTTTCTTCTGGCCACTCTGCCATAAAGCCCAACTCTATGGAGCGTACGGCTTACTGTCCTCCTATGTACAGATACTCCAGTCTCTGCTGTGGAACTCTGCAGCTCCTCCAGGGTTACCGTAGGTCTCTGTGCTGCCTCTCGGATTAATTCCCTCTTTACCCGGTCTACGAGTTTTGGTGGACGGCAGTCTCTTGGCAGGTTTGCTGTTGTGCCATGTTCTTTCCATTTGGTTATGATAGATTTGAAGGTGCTCCTGTGGATCATCAAAGATTTAGATATTTTTTTTATAACCTAACCCTGACTTGTACTTCTCAACAACATTGCCCCTTACTTGTTTGGAGAGTTTCTTGGTCTTCATGGCAGTGTTTGGTTAGTGATGCCTCTTGCTTAGGTGTTGCAGCCTCTGGGGCCTTTCAAAAAAGGTGTGTATATGTAATGACAGATCATGTGACACTTAGATTGCACATAGGTCAACATCATTTCACTAATTGTGACTTCTGAAGGTAATTGGTTGCACCAGACCTTTTTATGGGCTTCCTAACAAAGGGGGTGAATACATACGCACACGCCAATTTTCTGTTTTCTCTTTATAAACAATGGTTTTATTTATATATTTTTCTCATTTCACTTCATCAACTTGGACTATTGTGTTCTGATCCATCACATAAAATTCAGATGAACAAAACATTGAACTTAAGGCTGTAATGTAACAAAATACGAAAAAAGGCAAGGGGGGGGGGTAAATACTTTTGCAAGGCACTGTATATTGAACAGGGTTCAGTAGGGGAGGTTAGAGAATAGGTAATAGAAACAATCCCATTATACCTTGCTGCACTGACTTGGGACCCAAATTGCCATTATACAGCTCATAAATTCCAGCAAACCGCTCTTGTTATTTGGGTAGAAGTGCTGTTTGATGCAGCCATTAACAGGGTTTATTACAGGGAAATATTTTGAAGTCTTATTTGCCCTTGTGCAGTGCAGTTATATGTTCTAAAATATTTTGGCTTATTTTAGTGGGAGAAAAGGGCTTACTAGCCGTTGTGTGGTGAAGTGCAAAAATTACAGACCTTTTTGTTGTGTATTAGTGGCAAAAGAAAAATATATCTGCCATTCAGCGGTGCAGTTATATGTTCTTAAGCCCTTTTTGGCATGTAATAGTCGCATAATAAAAATATATTTGCCATTCAGCTGTGCAGTTATATGTTCTAAACCCCTTTTTGGCACTTATTAGTGGCAAAAGAAAAATATATATTTGCCATTCAGCGGATATGTTCTAAAGCCCTTTTTGGCGTGTATTAGTGAGGAAAAATAAAAAGGGCTTATTAGCCGTTGTGTGTTGAAGTGAGAAAATGACAGCCCTTTTTGGTGTGTATTACTGGCAAAAAAATAATGTTTGCCGTTCAGCGGTGAAGTTCCATTGTACTACAGTCATTTACAGAGTGTATTAATGGGATAGATATGTATGTTCTATTAGCCGTTCTGTGGTGAATTGTGATAGTTATATTTATTTTTTTGGGGTATATTAATAGAAAAAAGAATACAGGAAAATTGATGGGTGATTGTAGACTTTCTAGTAAGTAATTAAGACAAATTATTAAAGATATCACGCTCCAGAGATTCATAGAAGACTTATGACTGAGCAAGCTAACTGAGCAGGTCCCGTTCATACAATACCGACACTTGTAAGTTGCTGCAGTATTGTGCCTACCTTGTTATACTTGTTCCTGTGTTTTTAGTCTTCTCAGGCTGCAGGCTGTCACGCTGGTTAAATACTAGTTCGGGCGTTACTCTGCTTGTTTCGGGAGTGTGCTCCGGCCGGTAGCACTTACTCCCAATCCCCTCTGCTCGCGCCCGCACTGGGGCGAGTGACGTCACTCAAGGAGCTACGGGGTAAGCGTGGAGGCAAAACACTGACTGCTATCCTACGCGTTTCGAACGATAATCGTCATTCTTCCTCAGGGATTCTGCGTGTTTCCTGCCTCACTCTTACTTGCCCTGGCTATAGTGGTTTAACCCTCTGTGCGCCTGCAGTTTTTTACATGTATATGACAGTGCTATCCCTATTCAAATCCAAAAAGTTCAATATCTGTAGTTAAACCATTGGGGTACAAGGTGTCCATATTAAATATCCATTTTGTCTCATTTTTAGACATTTTCTTAATAAAGTCGCCCCCTCTTGCGTCTCTATCTATTATCTCAAGTCCAAAAAATGGGTGTCCTTTGTCTTTCTTCCTTATGTTATTCACATGCTCATTGATTCTCTCTTTTAGTGTTCTTTTCGTGCGACCTATATAGTATTTTTCACAGGGGCATTTTATGGCGTATATAACGCCTTTGCTGTTGCATGTTATATGTTGTTTGATTTTGTGTCTATATGTCCCCTTGGTATTCTGTATTTCCAGTTGTTTCATATTTTTAGTATTTTTTCATGCTAGACAGTTTAAACAAGGAAAAAAGCCAAGTAGGTGATTGGACTTCTTTGTATTCCCCCCTTTTATAATACCTGCACATCTGTTGGTGGACGCTATGTTTGTCTTAATTACTTACTAGCCCTGTGTGGACACGGCCACATAGTGATATCGCAGCTTGACCCTAGCACCCAGCGCCAGTGAAACAACTTGATTTATTTGAGATTGTAGACTTTCTTCTGTATGAACCAAATTACGTCAATTAGCCATTCAGTGGTGAAATTTGTTTGTGATACAGCCTTCTTTGGCAAAATTGGTCAGTTGCTGTAACTATGGTCAGGGACAATATATGTCCTTTACGGCCCACTGGGTAAATGTGGTTCCTGCCCAGCCACACCAGCAACTTGGCCAAGTGAAGCCGCTTCCCCCTCCACGTTCTCACGCCATTGGTCCTGCGATAATGTCTGCCTCTGCCTTCTCATCCTCCACCGTGTCCTCAGCCTTCACTGCAGGGACAATTCACAGTGCCTCTCCAGCATACCACATGTGCAGGGCATGGTGGTGTCACGCTGTTCTGCATCATGTTTGCCTGGGCGGACGGAGTGACACAGGGAAGGAACTGCTCCATGTCCTTCATCAAGAAATTGAATCCTGGCTTTCTCTGTGACAACTCAAATCCTGAACATTCCTCTGCCATGGCTGCTGTGGCAGGGGGAGGGGGGGAGGGGCAGTTCAGGCTCCATCAGCAGCAACTTGAGTCTAGTGAAGAAACTACTCAGCAGCATCAGTAGCTACACTGTGAGCAGGACCTGAACCAGCAGGTGGTGGCATACTTAGACAGTACCCTGCCACCCCACAATGAAGATCTGCTGGACTACTGGGCAGCCAAACTGAATTTGTGGCTGCAACTAGCAGAGTTTGCCCTGTAAAAGCTGTCCTGCCCGGCCAGTAGTGTGGCATCATAGCGGTCGTTTAGTGCGGCAGGGACCATAGTTACCCCAAGAAGGACTCACCTGTCCACCCAAAATGTGGAGAGCTGACCTTTGTCAAGATGAATCAGGCGTGGATCAGCCAGGATTTCCACCCACCAATGCCTGATGCATCAGACTAGATCAGGCATGCTCAACCTGCGGCCCTCCAGCTGTTGTAAAACTACAACTCCCACAATGCCCGGTTGTAGGCTGATAGCTGTAGGCTGTTCGGGCATACTGGGAGTTGTAGTTTTGCAACAGCTGGAGGGCCACAGGTTGAGCATGCATGGACTAGATCATTCATGGTGCCACACCAACACTTTGATACAAGAGACTGGTTTCTTCTGGCTACCTGCCTCAGCTATTATTCTGATGCTGCCACCTGCCTGATACCACACATCTAATGCTAAGTGCTCCTTTTTTCACCCACCATCTTCAGCTGTTACTCATATTGCCAACCACTTCCCTACACTCTGACCGGGTCACTGTGTGGTCTCCTAATGCTACTGACACCTCCTCACTATCTCACCTTGCCACTCTGTGGTCTCCTGATGCTGCTATGACCCCCACACTATGTCACTTTGCCATTCTGTGGTCTCCTAAAGGCTTCTGCCACTCCACACTATGTCACCTTGCCACTCTGTGGTCTCCTGATGCTGCTGCAACCTCCACACTATGTCACCTTGCCACTGTGGTCTCCTGATGCTGCTGCCACCTCCACACTATGTAACTGTCCCACTCTGTGGTCTCCTGATGCTGCTGCCAACTCCACACTATGTCACCTTGCCACTCTGTGGTCTTCTGATGCTGCTGCTACCTCAACACTGTCACCTTGCCACTCTGTTGCCTCCTGATGATGCTGCTGCCACCTTTACACTCTGTCATTTTGCCACTTAGAGATGTCCCAAACTATTCGCCGACGAACATCGCATGTTCGCGTTCGCCGCGGAGGGCGAACATATGCGATGTTCGGTCCGCCCCCTATACGTCATCATTGAGCAAACTTTGATCCTGCACCTCACAGTCAGCAGACACATTCCAGCCAATCAGCATACCCTCCCTCCTAGACCCTCCCACCTCCTATCAAAAAGCAAGGACGGCATCCATCTTAGAATCATTCTGAAGCTGCAGTGTTAGTTAGAGCAGGGAGAGTGCTGCTGCTGAATTAATAGGGAAAGTGTTAGCTAGACCAGTGTTCTGTGTCCAGTCCTCAAAGACTCATCTGCTGTAAGGACAGTGTCCTGACAGCACCCCAAAAAGCCCGTCAACTACATAATTTTCCATGGGAGTTTTGCCATGGATCCCCCTCCGGCATGCCACAGTCCAGGTGGCCAGAAATTAAAATTCACCTGCTTATTGAAGTCTATGGCGGTTCACCCAATTGCGAACATTTGCGGAAATTTGCGTTCGCTGTACTCGAACGGAAAATGTTATGTTTGCAACATCTCTAGTGCCACTCTGAGGCCTCCTGATGCTGTCGCAACCTCCACACTGTCATTTTGCCACTCTGTGGCCTCCTCCTGATTCTGCCGCTCTACTTGTATAAGCGTTTAATAGAACAGGTTCTGTAGACATCTATGTGCAATCAGATGATGACGGTGTAAAAGGAGTGTGCTTCTTCTTGGCGCTAACATCGACCTGTAAGGCTGAGTTCATACTTCAGTTATTTGGTCAGTTTTGGCCCCGTGACTACCCAAATAAGTGAAGTGTGCAGTGATTCTAAGAGCGATGCCTGTCATCTGCATGTCATACTGACTCACAGTATTATTTCACTACCACAGCAGACTCCCTATGCATGTTACTGTAAGGCACAGTGTTCTACACCACTATAAAGGCTCTATGCAGCAAGGAAATAGATGTTTTTTAACGCGATTCACCACGAATAAATTTGTATTGAAACAAATTTTTGGAAAAAATTCTGCGAATCGGTGGAATCGAATTTTTTTAAAATTCGCTCATCTCTAATAGGGATGATAAAAAGTTTAGCATGCCTTTTAGAAAAAATAGAAACTAAATATTATTTCACAAATTATTATTGCTTGACATTCATAAGTGATCCGGGGTGTTTTCTGTCATATTTGGAATAAGTGATTTTTTTCCCATTACATGAGGATAATTGCCAACTTACCGAAAAAAAGTTTGGGTTTTGGCCTTCTGCACCATAATTGTGTGAAATAGATGAATACATGTCTTTCCATAGCGCTGTTACAGTATATTTGTATGTCTCCAGGTTGCTTCTGGATATATAATTAAATTTTCTACTCAGGGACACAGAAGAATGTCAACACTTCTAATGGGTATCATACACTAATGTATCAGCAAGTGAAAAGTGTTCCTAAATTACTTAATGCTTAATACTCAATGGAAATGATGGTTTTCTCTCACTGTCTCCATCATTATGATGGGAAGTGTAGTGCAGCATGCTGTGCTGTTTTTCCCATCAAATATGATAGAATTTCTGTTGGAAATGTGAAAAGAGCCTGATTCTTGACAAGACAAAAACAATGAGAGTCCTGCTCACCCAGCCCACACAGGAAGATGGATTTGCCTTCTCTGTAGACACCTGTGTGGGCTAATTGACAATTCTATGACCATACAGTAGAAAGTTCTTCAATAGTTGACTAGAACAAAATATCTGCAAATAGGTTTCCTTGGACCCATCCACATTCCCATTTGTTTGGCCTGTTTTTCCTTGACATATCTTTTGGCAAATACTTGAACAAGTCTGATAGATCATGTTAGGAAAAATGTCTCTAAAATCAAGGGTTTACTTCTCATACATCGTTTGGGGGCAAATTATTTTATACAAGAACCAGGCATAACTGATAACATTTGGGTGCAGTATTTGGTCCAGCACCCATAGCCTGAAAGCATAGGACAGAATAGCTCTACATGACACTTTCCACTGCTGGATTCCATAAAAAAAAGGAAAACATGCCATCATTTATCCACTGGTGTTTCTGTTTAACTCTAGAGGGAACAAAATCTGATAACTATTTTATCTCTACTGCACTTTTGACATATTCCTAAATATAGGAAGCAAAAGGTTTAGCACCAATAGAGGTAAAGCATTGTACAGTATGTATAAAGTATAGTATGCACTCTTCATAATACATTTAGTTACTGGATTTTCTCACCCATCACCTCTAAACCTACCTTCAGGAATTTGCCTTTATTAAAAAGGGAAAACAAAGTTGCAAATTGGTTTGGCTAATAAATAAAAAGAATGTTGTGGTTATGAAACAGTTACTATTTCTACTCCTGCTACTCTGGAAATTAAATTTTCAAAGTATATTTTTACCATTAAGTAAAACCATAAACAGGAAATAAATCCTGGATATAACATATTAAAGAAAGGGCTGACAGATATTACAAAACAAACCGGTTATAGTTCTTTAATCAAATGATTAGGTAAATACACAAGTCCTGGATTTCTTTTTAAACATTTTTACAGAGGACCAGATGGGACAGAGACTTTTAAAGGAGAAACATTATTTTTTTTTTCAAAGGCATCGTAGGAAGTACCAGCATCATTGCAATGACTGAGTGGGAGTAGAGATATTGGAATGCTTTCAAACGGCTAGGTCCTTGATCATGTAAAACTCTAAATGTGAACAGCCGGTCCTGAGAGAAATGTCATTTAACATACAGCCAGCGCAGAGAATGGAAAACAGGTGTCTTGTGGCAGAACCAGCTCTGGTTAGTTAACAATCTGGAAGAGGCGCTCTCATAACTGACTGCCAGTGCATCAGAAAAACTTTACTCCAGCAACTGGGTGTCATTGGATATGATTAGTAAAGGAATACGCTTTTGGGAAATAGAATAATTAAAATAAGGATAATATTAATATAACATAATACAAATAGTACTACCGATACTAATAAATTAATAATAATAATAATAATATAATAGTAATAATAATAATGCCAAATCCTTATTATGTAGCCCCTAGATCAGCTGTCCAACTCTTTCATGCAGATTATGACAGAGGAGAGGAGGATCAGGCAAATTTTATTTTTTCCCCCTATCCTTTTGTGGCCCTTGAGGATATGCAATTGTCAGTGTGTCTGGTAGCAGCTCTCTCCTCATAGGAAACACAAATAAACTGTCATCTAAATGTGCCACGATCACCCAATGAATGAGCAAAACGGTCTTTCATCGGGTGATCCTGTCGCTCGTGTAGGCACCATGGTTCATGGCTTCTGAGCAGCAGATCGTGTGGTCTAAAAAGCAATCTGCTGCTCAGAAACCATGAATCTGTATAAGGACGAGAAATCGCTATAGCAATCCCCAGTCCTCATACAGTGAAGGAGCACGCTGCATGTAAAGGTGCTGTCTTCCTACCTGAATGAGCAGCCGACTGTCGGAAAGGGAAGCTTCCTTCCCGACAATCAGCTGCTCATTCGGCTCATCTAAATTCACCTGTGCTCAGTCCAAGAGCTAGGTAAAGGATTTGAGATGGCTGATTCCTATTGCCTCTAGATTACTAGGCATTTACTAGACAATGCTGACATTTCTGGTGATGTGACTTCTGGCTTGTTTTTAGATTTACCTTTTCACCTGTGGTTCCGGTTTATAACGATTCTCCTGGTAACTGGCCTTGGGTCTCCTCTGGATTAACCACCCATATAATGCATACATCACATCCTGGCTTTGACCCTATTTTCACAGTTATTAAGGGTGCAGAGAAATGAAAATATCTAATACATATAAAGAAGAACATATATCTCATGAACTTAAGCTGGAGTACACATTAGTCTTTTTTAAACCGAGCCCGGGCTTGGTTAACCATATAATGTGTGTGGGATGATGTTGGGGGAGACAATTATCTGGCAAAATGAATCTTTACATGCAACAATTTTGTTCTCCTGGGAGATAAGCCACCTCCAGAAGTGTCTGGTAGCAGCTTTCCCTGCCCTTCCAATAGAATACGGCTGAGCCAAATGTGCATGTGTATAGAGAAACTGTGAGGCAGTCAGGAGAGATAGCTGTTGGCTGAATGATCTTGTGCTCTACATGTGCAACCTTATTGGGCTGCCTGTAGACCCTCATGCTACCAGTAGTGACAAATGCACTAGCAAAACACAAAACTAGAAAAGAATCAGTCAGGAAGGAAAAGGAAAAAGTATCTGTCTGTGGTCACCACCTGTAAAACCATTCACTTTCTGGGGGTTGTCTTGCTGTTACCTCTTTAGTGCACCTTTTTTCACTTTCATTAGCACCAAAATCGGTCCAATTGATTCACAATGGCTTATACTTTCTAACGGGACATATTGATATCCCTAAAGTTTAAGTGACTTAGGGGTTCTCCCTTAACCTGTAGGGACAGGTGACCTGTTGATAAAGGCTTGCATGCCGAAACGCGTCCTGGATTGAGGACACATCTTTTTGAAATGAAATAAATCTACTTAAAGAGCAACGTCTGCTGGGATCTGTTGTACCATTATCGTTTGGAGGCTGCTCCTGTCCCGTGCAGCGCACCTGAAGTGAGTGCTGGCCATTCTCTAACCACCCTATCCTACAAATGGCAGCTAATGAAAGGGCATGTAAAGCGACTCTATCTGTCAGCAATCCTTCTGAAACCTGCGCCTCCACCAGTTCTCGGTCTCATTCAGGACCTTAGTCTAGGAAGGAAAGTGGCTCAGATGCAATTTTTTTTAGTGGTAGGCGTTGATGGATAGAGTTGCATCTCATGCCCCTTCAGCCCCCATTTGCAGGATGAGAGGGGCAGGGTCAAGTGATGACAATTTGATTTTATACAAGATTAGTGTTGAGCGAATCAAACTCCACAAAGTTGAATATTATCCGAATTTTAGGGAAAATTTGATTTGCTATGAAGCCGAATTTTCTGGTGCTTCATGGTAACGTATCAATTTTCCACAAATGGCGGTAAAAAAAATCATACTTACCTCATCCGTTTGAGAGCAAAGAGCCAGCTGTCACTGTTGTGATTGAAGATCTCACACGAAATCCTGTGCGTGGTGACGTATGATAGATTTTGTTCTAGATCATCAATCAAGATGGTGGCGCCAGCTCTTTGGGGATCACATGGATGAGGGTAAGTAGGATTTTAGTAATTTTTTAAATTTTACACTGTAATATTGCTTTCAAATGCTGCAATCAGCTATGAACGCGGAATCTGAGTGATACAATGATGGGGAGCGTTGCAATCACTGCTCCCTGTCATTGCACCCACTACTCAGAAAGAAGTTCATCACAAAGCAAATTTTTTTGTAAAATTCAGCAAAGCAGCCAAATTGAATTTTTAATACTTCGCTCATTTCTATGCAAGATCAGATGACCAATAAATGGAGCTGTTTTGCTAGAAGGATGAGAAACCTAGACAAATTTCTTTATATTATACAAAGCAAAAGCTAAAAAAATCTAGTTGTTCAATAGCAATTATACAATTGGTATACTGATGGAGTAAAGTCTAACTGATTTGGGGGTTTAATTTCCAATTAAGCTTCACATCTAGAGAGTGTTTTTCTGTCTGCAAAAGTGATTGCTAATCAGAAAATAGAAGAAACATTGATTTCATGACACTTTTCAAATGAAATAACACAAAGGCATTGCCTGTCCTACTAATGAAGTAAACATAAGGGTAGGATGCTTAGCTGAATGGTAAAGCAGTGCAAACATTTTACTATGAAGCAGAAATCCTTTATATTTCCAGCTCATGTTTAGTTTCTGTTAACATCTGTGTAATCGTATTTTCCTTGCAACTTCTAAATGAATAACTCAGCACAAATGATTATTATGGATCATTTAAATGACACTCATTTATTTTACTCTCTGCATATTTGAATTTTTTTTTTTTTTTGCTGCCTGCTTTATGCTTATTTTCGTTTGCCTTCGGAATGTGAGGTCCTTACTAAGTACAAAAAAATGAGAATACTGTCTCTTTATGAATATTAATAAGAGAATCAAGGGGGACAATGGCACTTCAAGTTTCATCTCTCTATCTCCTAGAGGCGCAGGCTCTGCAAGTTGTCACCTTGGTGTATTCAGTGTCTCTTGAAGCACTAGACTCCTCCAGAGAGAATGTCAGTCCCAGCCCTGGGCAGTTTTGACAAACAGAGTATATATTGATACATGATAAAGTATGCTAGAAATCACCCCAGCGCTAAAGGCTACTATAGTTTTAATATCATCATTTGAATTAACAAGCATTCTGTGGAGAAATAATGAGCTTTCATTATTCAGCACATCATCCTTACCCAGGGAACTCAGAAACCATTAGCTCTTGAGAGCTTAATGAAAAGATGATAAAGAATATTTTAGATAAAAGTTTGAACAGGAGCACTTGGTGTCGGAGGTAAAAATTTAATGCAGCTGGTGAATGATGACTCGATTATCCTCATTTAAGATATCTAAGAGTTAAGAAGACGCATGCCGTTTTTATGGCTTTAACTCGGGTTCTACGAAATAGATGATGTGAAGACGGTTGTCAGAGAAGACAAACAGAGCATGTGCTCCAGCCTTTCCTTGTGTCATTCTTAATAGAACGCTTTCTGGTAAAAGCAAATCATTTTGCAGCATTTTACCATAAAACACATTTTCTTTCATTGTTCTCACATTTCATTTGAATAGTTTTACTTTAGCAAAATAAAAAAACTAGACATATAGAATGTCACAAAATCATGCATACACTCACACAGGCAGACATACAGACACACATGCCGTGTGTCATGTACTTACCTGGATAAACCCCGGTTGCTCTAGTGCTGCGGCAACCAACCATGCTGAAAGTGGAGCTGGTCGGCCTATCATGGAGCAAAGATGCCGGCCAATCAGTGTCAGGACTCGCATCATGTGCTTCCTGAAGGTGGGTTATTTAAAGGGATTGTGTCCGCTCCAAAACACTCCCCCAAACTAGTGCAAGCAATGTATAGTGTAAGTGGTGCTGAGTCCAATTATGTAATTTTTATCTTAATACTTGCTTGTACTCCAACATTGTGCTCCAACAAACCAGCAGTAAAGTGCATTGAGAGGACTCCTCCTTGAGTCCACTTCATCAATGCGCAAGGGAGTCAATTGTATGCATTTTACTGCTGGTTTGTGCTTGAACAGCATCAGAATGTGAGTATGAAGATAACATTTACATAATTGGACTTAGCATCATTGTATCATAAGTAAAATCCACAGTTAAAATCCATAGAATAAATTTATATGCTGTGAGGTATAACATCTGTACCACACATCAATTTACGTACTGAAATTTTATGTACTGAAAATTTACGTAGTGTGTGGATAAGATTTCTACTGTATTACGTTGTGGGTTTTCTATCTGTTAATCTGTATGGTAATAATGCATGTAAAATGTTATGTGAGCATGTAGCCTAAGACTGAAATCCTTGTGCATTTTAATATGGAAAAGTAGCTCTTAATCAAGAGTGCCATTTTAAGCAGAATATTTTGTAGCTCAGTGAAGGCCAAAATAGCTCTGAATATTTTTGTGTCATCACAGAATTTACATATTCAATACTAAATTCGATTTACAATTCTATTCTAAATAAATCAAACTCTTCTCAATTTTTCAAAAAAGTTCATATTCCAGTCAAAACTAAATATTTTGTCATTCAAGTCAGATGAATCTCTCAAAATGGCAGCCACCATTTTACAAATCAGAAGACAGAAAAACAGGCCTCTACTACAATAAAGGGATAATTTGTAGACATTTTAATTAAAAAATAAAATTTTACAGTGCAGTGTTTTTAAATAGGTTGATGACTACCACCGGCTACCCTCCGTTTACCCATAGCTATATATGTGACTGTTACTTTGACATTACTAATTTGTTGGTGTTAAAGAGCTTAAAAGGAGTTGTATGCAGTCTTAGGAGACATCAGAGTGTCATACACAACTTTTCAGAACAATCCGAGCACTTTTGATTCAGGTCAAACTTATTCGCATCCGAATCGAATGTGCCGACCAATTTGTTAAAATCAGAGCTAAAATTAATTTTGAGAAATTTGCTCATCTCTAAGCAGAACGCTTTTTGAAATGTCCTGTTTGATACCAATTGATGACCTATCTGGAAAAAAAAATCTGAGAAAACCTCTTTTAATGTAACACCATAATCTCCATCAATATCACTTGAGATATGTTTGTGCTCAGCTGTATATCTAGAGGCTGCAGGGAACAGCTGATCGGTAGGGGTGTGGGGTATCAGATCCTCACTGATTAGATATCAGGGGCTTGGAAAACTGGTTTAAATATGGGGATGATAATAGTTTATTTTTTTCAGTGGTTTAACATATAGTTTTTTTTATTGTATTTCTGTTTCTCTGTAAATGAAATTCTGTGATTGTTAATCATAAAGAACTAAGCACGTAAGTAATCTATCTTTCATTTTCAGAATATTTACGGTACTTTTAAATAAGCTCACAGTCCTCTTCACAGCAGATATATTCCATGTATATACATTTTACATGTGCTCACCATAAGTGGATTATATATTTATATGTCCCTTCAACTTAATATAATCATATTTAATCAATCTGAGCTATGTGCTGCCACCTATTATTCATCCTTTTTCATCCTCTTCTATTATATTAGCTCACCCAAGAAATTATTAAATGCATTGGAGATATAAGAATGGCAACTATTCAGTATCATATTATAGTGGCAGGGCATGCATGTAGGAATAAATGAAATATCCATGTCCTACACAAAAAACTATTTCATAGTGTGTATATATATATATATATATATATATATATATATATATATAAGCTGATCAGGTGTAACATTGCCAAGTGAAGTGAGTTACATTTATTATCTTATGGCAATTGCACCTATCAATGGGTGGATATATTTGGCAGTAAGTTGGGTGAGAGCATATTTTGAACAGAAAGTCTTGTGGCGCTTTTCCAGTTAACAGTGGATAGTACTTTCCAAAAGTGGTCCAAGGACGGAAAAAACAGTGAACATGTGACTAGGGCCCATTGTTGTGCATGAGGAGTGAAGTCTATCTGTAGTAGCCTGATCCCACAGAAGTGTTATATATTTGGGGCACAGCATTTGTTTAATATTGGGGGGCAGGATAAAAAGTTTTAGTTTTTTCTGAATCTGTGTAAATCTGGCAAGGCATATTAGTTGTGTATCTGCGAAACCTGCTAATTTGGGCGAGATCTGCTGATTATCTGATATGTATGGTGGTCTTCTGTGCGTTCTGATGTTTGGAAGATAGGTATCACACAGTTCCAACTATTACACATAAGATTCATTTCACACCACCATTTTGTGGTTCCGTTGTTCTGCTGTGTTAGAGTAAGTGCCAGCTAGGGCACATAGCTGATCCGAATGGAGATACAATTGAGTCCGTTCAGTTTCCATTCAAAATCATGTTTTTTTTTTTACCAGACACAAATGTCCTTTACCAGAGAAAAAGATCTTTCTGCCTTTCTGGAGGAATCTGAGACAGAGACTCCGAATGGAGCTTCCAGTGCAGATGTGAACTCGGCCTAAGCTGCTGTTAGAGATTTCTGGCAGCGGCTTTCCCCCTACTCCCCATTCACTTAGCCAAACAGGAGAGATAGATATTGGAGTCTTGAGCAACAATTATTTTATGTGTATGATTGGCCTAAGAAAGGCTGTGAGGTTAGAAGCTGGCAGACATATCTCTTCCCATTTTGAGCAATCTAGAGTCCCAGGAGAGGATATACCTCACTGATTGTTACGTGAAGGGGTCTGCTATTTTAACTAGTAAAGGGGTGAGAAGATTAACAATTCTTATATTTAATTGCCTCAACATTGAATCAGGGCATTTGTCAACTATGACTTAAATGTATGCTTGCATGTATATTGCTAATATTTTGGGTCTCTTCAGTTTTTAAGATATCTGCATGTTGACTTACAGTACATATGTGTCATGTACTGTATCTTGAACTTTATTTTTTATGTTGCATTGAATGTCTAAGGTTTTCTGTGGGTCAGACTATAATGGGCAGTGGGTGTGGACCCACTGTGCCAACTAACTGGTTGAGCTAAACCTAAGGGCGTTATCCTGGTGGCTCCCTGGTATTCACCCTTTAACCCCTGTACAGGGATCTGAACTTAGCCGCAACAAACCTGGCTGTTACCTCCTGGAGTAGTCCTGGTTTAGTTGACAGCTGACCCAGGGTGTTCAGAGACACTGGTGCAAAGCATCAACTACTCAGGCAAAAGGCATTGTTTTAAGGCCCAAGGTCAGGGCAGGCGAAGCATGTGTATATTCAAGATAGCAATTCCAAGGTCGGGGCAGTCTGAGTACATGCATAGTCCAGGTAGCAGTTTCGAGGTCGGGGCAGGCTGAGTACATGCATAGTTCAGATAGCAGTTCCAAGATCGGGGCAGATGGCAAGGAGCAGAATTGGTAGACAGGCAAGGTATGGTATATGGATATTCAGACAAGAAATCATGCCTTAGCTGGTTACTAGACACTAGCAAACCCAGAACTCAGGCAAGAAGGTGGATCCATGGCCCAGTTAGATGGGAAGGCTGATCAGCACTTTAGTCAGCAGTGCTGAAAGAAAGTTCACTGAGCATTGGTTTACGATATACACATGCAGATTGGAGCGACACCGACACTTGCTTGGGACAGCAGGACAGTGGTACAAAACGTTTTTCTTAGAAACAAAATTGCACGTAGGAGCCCAAGTACCAAGTGTCTACTTTCAGGAAGTAGGTGGGTAGAGGTATGCACTGGTTTTTATTTTATTTTTCAATTCAGGGTTAAACTTATACCAATAGTTGATTACAATCTAAGACACTTCAATTTTGAGATGAACTGAGAGTGAGGACAACGAGAATTATTACAGTGTTTACAGTATCTTGCATTATGCTGATTACAGTGTTTCCAATTCTTCTTCAGACCGCAGAATCAAAAGAATTCTACATTTTCAATTCCGAAGTTAGCAGCAGTCAAGAAATAGAAGCTTTTATGATTCACCTAAGAAATTTCTAACCGGTGGTGTTTTGCAGATTTGGAAATTCACTGAAAATGTTACGATGTTTCATGCTGGTAGTAAAAGCCACAGAGTAATAGATGAAGAAAAATAAATAAGTTTACATTTTATTGGGTGTAAATCTCTTAAAGTACTGCCTCACAGAACGAGCATAAAGGTTGTAGAATAAAGTTGTATACTACTTGTGAACGTATTCTTGCTGTTTTCATTGTTTAACTACTGTCATTTTTTTTCGTTGCTCCCCTGGACATATATTCTTCATAAAAACAGGCCAAATGTGACTTGTAGTCATCTGGAATCAGAAGGCCTCTCCCAAAGGGTGAGGCTTGAAAACGTACTGCAGGGAGTCATTTTGTTAATTTTCAGAATGAAAAAGATAATTGTGAAACACAACCTGCAAAACACTGTCTGCCATGATTTCCTGTGGTTGCTAATAGCAGCTGTATCAAGGTAAATGCTCTGACTTCAGAGGTGTTATCTTTTGGGGATTTTTTCCAGAATTCTATTTTAAACCTGAACAGCTGTTGTTTAACTACATCAGCCCACAGCTCACAATTTATCTACAGCTTAAGGCCAAAAAGGAACTTTTATTGCTCACCGTTTCTGCATCCCCCCACCTTGGATTTTACATGTTAAATGGAAATCATTTCATTTTTCATATCACAATATGAAATTCCCAATGACTAGTCTTTTTTTTTTTTTTTTTTTTTTAAGAAACATGAGTAAGGCAAAAAATGGTTTGTAAGCATGAATACAAACAAATTAAACCTATTTTTCTAGAAAACTGGAGATATTGTAGAATACAGGTGTATCTGAAGTGCTTTTGTTTTACTTCAAGTGGCCCTTTATAGTGTACTAATCACTAGTGTTGGTCGAGCACCAAAGTGCTCGGGTGCTCGAGTAGAACACCTCAGGATGCTCGGGTGCTTTACCGAACACCCGAGCACAATGGAAATCAATGGGAGAACCCGAGCATTAAACCAGGCGCCCCCTGCTCTGAAGAGGGGTGTGTGTCTGGTTTACAGGAAAAGGTCAGAATTTAATGGAAACACCGCTGAAATGGTTCGGGAACAGCATGGGGAGGATGTCTGGATGCATCTTGGACTCCCTGGTCGCTGCTGGGAAGGATGTAGTCCGATTAGTAAGCCACTTTTACAGACTGACAATAATGCACACAAAACCACAGATAAAATCGCTTTTAGAGGAAAAATTGTTAAGAAACATTTTTTCCTGTATTATACTTTACTTGTAAATAAAGTGTAAGTGCTGCCAAAAATGACAAGGAAGAGGCAGTCCGATACAACCTGTATATCACATAAAGGAGGGCCTCATTCAGATTGTGGTACAATTGTTAAGGGGTGAGGGCCTGCTGCTGAGCTGACCATCTAAAACATTATGATCGAGGGCCTGCTGCAGAGCTGACTATCTAAAAAATTAGGGGAGAGGGTCTGCTGCTGAGCTGACCCTCTAAAACATTATGGGCGAGTGCTTGCTGCTGATCTGATCATCTAAAACATTATGGGCGAGTGCTTGCTGCTGATCTGATTATCTAAAACATTAGGGGAGAAGGCCTGCTGACGAGCTGACCAGCTAAAACATTATGGGCGAGGGCCTGCTGCAAAGCTGACCGTCTAAAAAATTAGGGGCGAGGGTCTGCTGCTGAACTGACACTTTAAAACATTATGGATGAGGGTCTGCTGCTGAGCTGACCTGCTGATCATCTAAACATTATGGGTGAGTGCCTGCTGCTGATCTGACTATCTAAAACAATATGGGCGAGGGCCTGCTGCAGAGCTGACCATCTAAAACATTAGGGGTGAGGGCCTGCTGCCGAGCTGATCATCTAAACATTATGGGTGAGTGCCTGCTGACGAGCTGACCATCTAAAACATTATGGGCGAGGGCCTGCTGCAAAGCTGACCGTCTAAAAATTAGGGGTGAGGGTCTGCTGCTGAACTGACCCTCTAAAACATTATGGATGAGGGTCTGCTGCTGAGCTGACCCTCTAAAACAATATGGTCGAGGGCCTGCTGCCGAGCTGACCATCTAAAATATTATGGGTGAGGGTCTGTTGCCGAGCTGACCATCTAAAACATTAGGGGTGAGGGCCTGCTGCTGAGCTGACCATCTAAAACATTATCGGCGAGGGCCTGCTGCAGAGTTGATCATCTAAAACATTAGGGGTGGTGGTCTGCTACTGAGCTGACCCACTAAAACATTAGGGGCTAGTGCCTGCTGCTGATCTGACCATCTAAAACTTTAGGGGTGAGGGCCTGCTGGTGACCCTCTAAAACATTATGAACAAGGGCCTGCTGGTGACTCTCTAAAGCATTTAGGGGTGAGGGCCTGCTGTTGACCCTCTAAAACATTATGGGCAAGGGCATGCTGGTGACCCTCAAAATCATTAGTAACAAGGGCCTGCTGCTGTCCCTCTAAAACATTACAAGAGCCTGCTGGTGACCCTCAAAAACATTATGGGTAAGGGCCTGCTTGTGACCCTCAAAAACATTATGGGTTAGGGCTCTTTCACACTAGCGTTTTTGTTTTCCTGCATAGAGATCCGTCGTCGGGTCTCTATGCCGGAAAAATCCTGATCAGGATTATCCCAATGCATTCTGAATGGAGAGAAATCCGTTCAGGATGCATCAGGATGTCTTCAGTTCAGGACCGGAACGCTGTTTGGCCGGAGAAAATACCGCAGCATGCTGCGCTTTTTGCTCCGGCCAAAAATCCTGAACACTTACCGCAAGGCCGGATCCGGAATTAATGCCCATTGAAAGGCATTAATCCGGATCTGGCCTTAAGCTAAACGTCGTTTCGGCGCATCGCCGGATCCGACGTTTAGCTTTTTCTCAATGGTTACCATGGCAGCCAGGACGCTAAAGTCCTGGTTGCCATGGTAAAGTGTAGTAGGGAGCATAGGGCTCTCTGACGTCATTCTGGAGCGCCCCGGGAGCCGCACGGACTGTAAGTATACCGCTCCCCGCTCCCCACTACTACTATGGCAACCAGGACTTTAATAGCGTCCTGGCTGCCATAGTAACCTCAAAGCATTTCGAAGACTGATCAGGATCCTGATCAGTCTTCTAATGCTTTCAGGCGACTTGCGTTCTGACGGATCCAGTGGGACGGAAGTGCCTGCCGGATCCTCAGAACGCAAGTGTGAAAGAGGCCTTAGGGCCCGCTGCCGAGTTGGGCCTCTAAAACTTTAGGAGCGAGGGCAGCCTAATAAGCATGTTGATATGATGGTGGAGGAGGAGGAGAAAAGGGAGATTGAACCATATACCCTTTTTAGTGGTGGAAGGGGTGCATGGGAATACAGTGTATTCAATACATCATAAAAGCCACATTTAGAGTGCCTTTATGTTCAGCCACTTTCCTCTGGTGGAGTAGAGAAGCCAGGGGCAATCCAGGCCATGTTCATTTTTATAAGAGTCAACCGCTCAGCATGTTCAGTTGACAGGCGGATGCGCTTATCAGTCATTATGCCCTCAGCAGCACTAAATACACGCTCTGACAAAATGCTGGCGGCGGGGCAGGCCTGCACCTCCAAGGCGTACAGCTCCAGTTTGTGCCACCTGTCCAGCTTGGATACCCAAAAGTTGTAAGGCACAGAGGGATCACTGATGATGCTGACATGGTCTGCTAAGTACTCCTTCACCATCTTCCAAAATGTTTCCCTCCTTGTGACACTAGGCCGCTCATCAGGTAGAGTGTGCCGGCGGGGTGTCATAAAACTGTCCCAGGCCTTGGAGAGCATTGCCCTGCCTCTGTTGGAACTGCTGTGTGTTCCCCTCGTCTCCCCTCCTCGGTTGGCCAAGGAGCTGCGTACTTTGCAGCCAGCATTGTCAACCATGTGTGCCAGAGTCCCAACAGACTAAACTTCACTGTCCTCATCAGGAGAATGACTCTCAATCTCCTCATCCTTTTCTTCCTCTTCTACCCATCCACGCTGAACAGATGGAATAAAACTTCCATGGATACTACAATCTCTAGCGGAGGAAACCGTCTCCTGCTCCTCCTCCCACTCCTCCACATCATCATCCAATTCACGATGAGAAGACGAACTGAGGGTGGTCTGGCTATTACCCTGTGTACTGACTTCCCCCATTTCCACCTCTTCCCCATGCAAAGCGTCCACCTTCATTGTGAGCAGCGAGCGTTTGAGTAGACACAGAATTGGGTATGATTACGCTGATAATAGTGTTATAGCCGCTCACCATCTGTGTTGATTCCTCAAAGTTGCATAAAACCTCACAGAGGTCAGACATCAATGCCTACTCGTCGCTTGTGAAGAGCGGAAGCTGACTGGAAAGGCGATGACCATGTTGCAGCTGGTATTCCACTACTGCCCTCTGCTGCTCACAAAGCCTGGACAACATGTGGAAAGTCGAGTTCCAGTGCGTGCTCTCGTCGCACAACATTTGGTGAGCTGGCAATTGCAAGCGCTGCTGCAGTGTTGCCAAACCTGACTTGCAGAAATGGGCACACATGCAGCACACCTTCACCAGTAGCTCAGGCAAATTGGGGTAGGTTTTGAGAAACTACTGAACCACTAGGTTGAACACGTGGGCTAGGCATGCTACTGTATGTGTGTGAGCTTGCCGAGCTCCAAAGCCAACACCAAGTTATGGCCATTATCAGACATAACCATGCCTCGTTGTAGGTTAAGTGGCGAGAGCCACATCTCAGTCTGGTCCCTTATTCCCTGCCACAATGCTGTTTGTCACCTAAGCGGATCAGTTTAAACATGGCCTGTTGCCGCTTCCCCACTGCAGTGCTACACTGCTTCCAGCTACTGACTTATGGCTGACTGGTGCTGCAAGATGATAATTTAGAGGTGGAAGTGGAGGAGGAGGCGGAGGAGGAGAAGGGGGGGTTGCAGCCACTAACGTAGGTGGTGGCGGTAAACCCTGATGGAAGTAGGGCCCGCAATCCTTGGCGTCGGTAGCACCTGTGCCATCCCAGTGTACGACTCGCTCCCGGCCTCCACAACGTTCACCCAGCGCGCTGTCAGAGAAATGTAGCGTCCCTGGCCAAAAGCACTTGTCCATGTGTCAGTCGTTAAGTGGACCTTCCAAATAACTGCATTGGTCAGGGCACGGGTGATGTTACGGGACACATGCTGGTGTACGGCTGGGACTGCACACCATGAAAAATATTGGCGGCTGGGGACAGAGTAACACGGGAAGGCCGTCACCATCAGGCTGCGGAAAGCCTCAGTGTCCACACCACAAGCCTAAATGTCAACGTTTCCAGGGCCAGCAATTTTGAAATGTGTGCATTTAGGGCTATGGCCTGTGGGTGGGTGGCTGGGTATTTGCACTTTCATTCAAAAGCCTGGGGTATAGACATTTGCACGCTGTGCTTGGACACAGAAGTGGATGTGATATGGTGGGAGGCATTCGGGCCTGCGTCTTGGACAGAAGATTGGCCAGCACGTAACACAGGGGAAGAGGAATCAGTGACGCGACCCGCAGACACTGATTGTGGACCCAGGCGTTCGGCTCACCTATTAGGGTGCTTTGATACCATGTGGTGGATAATGCTGGTGGCAGTGAGGTTGCTAGTGTTCACACCACTGCTCATTTTGGTACGGCTCAGATTGCAAATGACAATTCTTTTATTGTCCGCACTTTCATCAAAAAAGTGCCAGACTGCGGAACATCTACCCCTTGGCAAGGGAGATTTCCGCAAGGGGGTGCTCCAGGGAACAGTTGTGTGCCTGTTTGGTGTGGCTGGCCTTCTCCTTTTTGCCACCCCACTGCCTCTTCCAGCCTCTTGCGGGGCTGCGGATCCCTCCCCCTATGTACTGCTGTCCTCGCTTGGCTTGCCACCTTCCCAGGTTGGGTCAGTGACTTCATCATCCACCACCTCTTCCACTTCCTCACTCTGGTCATCCTCCTGACTTGTTGACCTAACAACAACCTCAGTTATTGACAACTGTGTCTCATCCTCATCATGAACCTCTTGACTCTTGAGACATTAATTGCAGTTGACTTATTGGAAACTGTGTCTCATCATCATCATCCACCTCGGGAAACACTAACTGCCGTTCCCCACCGTCATCTTCTTCTGTCTGTGGATGCTCAAGAGTTTGGGAATCAGGGCACAAAATCTCCTCATGTTCATCTTCAAGCGGGCTTGTCGAGAGGCCCAAATTAAGGAATGGCGAATGAAAGAGCTCCTCAGAATATCGGAGTCTGGGATCACTTGTTTGCCCAGACTCTCCATGGTGGGTGGAAGGAGTATAAGGGTGAGGATTCTGTTGACAAGACTTTTGGCTACTCAGACTGGACTTTGTGGAAGACAGGGTGGTGCTTAACCGATTGGAAGCAATATCTGCTTCAATCCAACCGACCACCTGGTCGCACTGGTCTGACTTGGAGAGTGGTATCTTGGGCCGCCCTGCAAATTGGGACATGAAGCTAGGTATCTTGGATAAGTGTGTTTCTTGTGCTCTAGCAGCAGGCACAGTTTCACGGCGCCATGGCCTGTGCGTGCACCCTCAGCAGCATAGCCACTTCCCTGTTCCTTACTGCTCACCTTGCGCATACTAAATGGTATAAATATATTCTGACTCTATTAAGTGTATAGTTTTCAGCACTGGTGGCGTCTGCCTGAAACACTTTATCAGCAGAGGTGGGCATTTCAGATGGACAGGCCATCAATATCTAGGTACCGGAAACCCCTTTAATTAGCTGTAGTCTGTAGAGGAGGAATATTATCTTTTTTTCCCCAACATTATAACTATTTTTTAAATGTGTAAATCTTTCCTGGGGTGGCCATTTTAGATTTATACACGTACTTCCTTTATTGTGTGTATAGATAATTCAGAATGCTATATGTTATATGACAACTGCATTGTGAGTTGACAAAGAATTGACAGATAGATATCAATGTGAATCTTTTGCAGTCTCCAGGAAATGATAGAGTACAGCCTCTTCCTGCAGAGATCAAGAAGTCATAGAGGAGATGCACAATGTGACTTATCTGCCCACTGTGTACTCTTCCTGGAGCCAGATGGCTATCAGTAAGTACTGGAGGTGTGGCAGCCTCCTTTCAGTCATGCACACCTGACTAGTTTGTCTGCCCTAGAGGCTGGTTTTAATCAGAGTAAGTAAAAAACTGAACTTGCATTCATAGTACCTACTGATAGCCATCTGGCTCCAGGAAGAGTACACAGTGGGCTCAGCATGCATGTTGTTACCTGCGTCCCTGGATCTAATAGAGGCTGTTATGGCACCAGAAAGGGTTAATAAGCACGGTTGATCCTAGCATGCATGCTGGGCCCGTACTCCCTGGATTTTATGTGGCTGTCATGGCCCATAACAGGTAGGATTTAGCGGTAGGACCGCTCATAGAGGCGGCCTTGGCGTGGCGAGTGGCTTATTACTTTTTGATCAAAATGTACACTAACGACCTCTGATAGCTTCTAGCATAGAGGCAGGGCAGAGTGCTGGTTGCAGAGTGCTGTTGCATTTCTGTGTTTGTATGTATATTTTGCCATGGCTACGTGCACCTGCATACAGGGACGTGCTGACTGACCCCCCTTGTGTTTCTGTGTATGATATGCTGGACGTGTGGCGGCCTCCTTTCAGTCGTGCACACCTGGCTAGTTTGTCTGCCCTAGAGGCTGGTTTTAATCAGAGTAAGTATAAAACTGAACTTGCATTCATAGTACCTACTGATAGCCATCTGGCTCCAGGAAGAGTACACAGTGGGATCAGCATGCATGTTGGTACCTGCGTCCCTGGATCTAATGGAGGCTGTTATGGCACCAGAAAGGGTTAATAGGCATGGCTGATCCTAGCATGCATGCTGGGCCCGTACTCCCTGGATTTTATGTGGCTGTCATGGCCCATAACAGGTAGGATTTAGCGTTAGGACCACTAATAGAGGCGGCCTTGGCGTGGCGAGTGGCTTATTACTTTTTGATCAAAACGTACACTAACGACCTCTGATGTCTTCTAGCATAGAGGCAGGGCAGAGTGCTGGTTGCAGAGTGCTGTTGCATTTCTGTGTTTGTTTGGGCTCTGTTATGTCTGCAGATGATTGGGCCAATTATCGGGGCAGACAGCCTTAAAGGGGTTGTGCAGCAATTTATATTGATAACCTATCCTAAGGATAGATCATCAATATCTGATCAGCAGGGGTCCGACATCTTGCACCCCCACTAATCAGCTGCTTCAAGAGGAGGCGGCACTTCATCTCGGAAGTGCAGTGTAATGATGAGTATGTGTTACATTCACTTAAATGGAGAGATTACTTGTAATTACACTATATCGTCGTTTCACAGGATAATGATCAAAAAGCGCGCTCGCATGGAGGTCATTGGTGAGGATGCTGGGTGTAGGACCCCCGAAAATCAGATATTGATGACCTATCCTGAGAAATCGCTGCACAACATCTTTAAATTGCAAATTTTTCATAGTAACTAAAGATGAGTGAAATTCTAAAAAAAATTCAGAAAAGATTTTATTTGATCCAAATTAATTTGTGGCGAATCACACTAAAATAACAGCTATTTCCTGGCTGCAGATAGCCTCTATAATGGTGTAGAACACTGTGCCTTGCAGCAACATGCATAGTGAGTCTGCTGTGGTAGTGAAACATTTGGTCAGAAATCCATCAGTATTGCTAATGCAAAAAAAAAAAACTGTGGAGTGGATCCAAAACAGTGATGACATGTGAATGGAATATTTGCATGTCTTCTGTGTTTTGTACCCACTCCTGCTTTTGGCTACCAAATCATAAGTCAATTGTGATGGGACCATACAGGCTTACAGCTGCTACACAGCCAGCATCCTTTGTCTGTCTCATTTTTCCTTCCTTCTGACAGATCAGAAGAAGGGTCAAATAAATAATGATGTCAACCAGGCCAAAAAGGCAGAATAGTGGCCCAGTCATGAAGTGGGGAGGGTGGGAACAGAATGAGAAGTCCACAGAGTGGCCCAATGACATAGTGTGGAGGTGGCAGCAGCATCAGAAGACCACAGAGTGACTCGGTGACAGAGTGGGGAGGTGGGTGGCACTAACAGTCCCCGCTGACGATGGTGGGTGTAAGAAGGAGCACTTGGCATGAGATGTGTGGCATCAGGCGGGTGGCAGCATCAGAATAGTACCTGAGGCAGGTAGCCAGAAGAAACCGGTCTCTTTTGTCAAGGTTTGGTTGAGGCAGCACGCATGATCTAATCTGATGCATCAGGCATTGGTGGGTAGAAATCCTGGCTGATCCATGCCTGATTCATCTTGACAAAGGTCAGTCTCTCCACATTTTGGGTGGACAGACAAGTACTCATTGGGGTAACTATGGCCTCCGCCGCACTAAACACCCATCTGATGCCACACTACTGGCCGGGCAGGACAGCACAAGTTGCACCAAAACAGGCACATTTTCAATGGTAAATATATCCCATGGTGTCGGCTTTAGTGGAAAGCGTAAAAACCGGAATACTTTAATTTAAGATTTTTTTTCACTATGATAAAAGCGTCTAAATGAAATTTCACTTAATTAAATTACCATATTTTTGCTCCATACGACGCTCCTAGCATACAGAGGAGATCCCCAATTCTCATCAGACCTCATATTAGATCCCAAAATCAGACCCCTATTCCTGATCAGACCTCAGATCAGACCCCCATCAGACCCCCAAGATCCATCAGACCCCCAAGATCTATCAGACCCCACATTAGACTTCATCAGACCCCTAAGATTGTCTAGACCTCACATCAGACCCCTTCAGATCCCCAAGATTCATCAGACCTCAGATCAGACCCCCAGCTCTGAACGGTACTGCCACTGAGCTGATCTGGCAGTCTCTCCTGCACTCACCGCTCCCTGGTCCTCTTCTGGCCTACACTACACTATAACCTGATGTCACACAGCACGCTAATTAGTATTCACTCCATAAGATGCACTCCACACTTTTGTGTGCCTTATGGAGCGAAAAATAGAGTAATTTGTTTAATTGAAAAATAATAAAAACCCAACTTATTGAGCTGAGCACGCTAGGCCTGAGTATCGTCACGAATAATTATTACTTCACCACGATGGCTGAGTCTGCAGATCAGAGTCTGAACATGGGCCGAGAGGGGGCGGAGGCTTTTTTCACGGAGTGTAATAGCAGAGATTCGCTCCAGTCAATGAGCACGAGGGCTCTTGAAAATAAAGTCACAAATTTAGCGGACAGAGAGGTCTGCTCCTTTTGGACAGTAAATTCACTACGCTCTTATATAGACAGCGGCAGAGTTCCCAGAGGACTACGTGTTTATAAAGAAATACTCCAGTATGAAGAGGATGAAGCATTTAGTAGCCAGTGGAAAAGCTTGTTCATGGACTTCTCGTTACAAGTATTAGCTCTAATCCTTAAAAGGGAGGAGATCGAATATCAAAAAATAAAGGAAGAATTGACACGGGCCAGGAATGAACTAAGCAGCAGACTCACTGAAAACCTTCTGATGGCGTTTGAGAAAAGAATTAACCGTAAATTAGTTATCACCCAAGCAGAGGTGAAGGAAAGAAAAAGAGATAAATTTATTAGGGATAAAGCTGATTACGAGAAAGGTAACATTTTCGATTGGAACAAGAGAAAAACACAGAGAAGGAGGATACAAAGAAAATACCGTGAGGGGAACTGGACCACCGACTCAGACTCTAGTGCATCAGATGATCTAACGCCTTCCCAGGAATCCACCCCGGCAAAAGACCCTTTAGGGGGCACACCAGAAGGGGTAGGGGCAGGAGAAGGAAAATATCCCAGAAAATCCACCAGGAACAAGAAGCAGGTGTCATGGAGACGGTGAATAACCCCCGATCTGAAGTGGACAGTCCCAATCTGGTTGTGAATCTTACAAAGCAGGATATACCTGAGGCATGCATGCAGGCTCTGAATCATGTATTGGGCTTTTGCCCGGTCCAGGATTTTGATCCTGTAGCCTTCCAAGCTGATTTATATAAAGCAATACGTAGATTGTCCCTTCAGAAGATACATAGTGACAATATAGCAATGAATACAGCAAAAAAAGATGGACTGGTCCCGGTCAAGGGTAATCCCTACACATTCTTCCCATCTGGTTCATTTAAAACTAGCGAAATGGAGTGTATTGGTTTCTTGGCAGCTGTGTCTTATTGTGATGATTGTTATGAGGAACGCTTTGCAGGTGGTTTAAAATCTACCTGGTGTCCCCCCTTGCCAGCGGGGAGTGGTATTGACATCTTTTATCAGCGCGTGTTACGCGACATGCAAGCCTTGATATATCCTACTTCTGCAAAAAATTTAACTCCTACTCAGGAAAAAACAGTTAAATGGCTGCGTGACCAACGCGAGATAGTTGTCAAGCCCGCTGACAAGGGGGGAAATATTGTACTCCTCACACAAGAAGATTATATGCAAGAGGCCATGAGGCAGTTAAATGATGAGACGGTATATAAAAAACTTCAAGCTGATCCAACCGCAGCCACTCTGTATTCCCTACAAAAAATCCTAGGTAAATACAAAGATTTAGACTTTTTTTCTGACACATTCGCAGAGAAACTATTACCATCCTACCCTAAGAAACCGCAGTGGTATTGTCTTCCCAAATTACATAAGTCACGGACCCGACCACCCGGCAGACGCATTGTGGCCGGGATCGGTTCCGTGACAGAACCTCTTTCCAAATATGTGGATTGGCTGTTGCGCCCCCTGTTGAAACATGTGCCCTCCTATTTAAAGGACACAAATGCGTTCCTAGCTGCAATAGAGGGTATACATTGGCAGGAAGATTATCTACTCCTGTCGATGGATGTCGAGAGCCTATACACCCGCATCCCACAGGATGCGGGTGTGCAGGCTGTCAGACATGCCCTCGCAAGCACTGAAAAGAGCCAGATATTTTTGGATTTTGTGGAAGAGGCCCTCACATTCATATTGGGTAATAACAACTTTGTATTTAACAACCAATGGTACACACAATTGTCGGGTACCGCGATGGGTACCCCGGTATCCTGTACGTTTGCTAACATTTTCTTAGCGGTGTTTGAAGAAAGATATATTTTTAATACTGCCAACCCTTTTGTTGGTCATATTAAGGTATATCTTCGCTATGTGCATGATATTTTTGTGATTTGGCAAGGCTCCGAACAGGTTTGTGACGAATTCGTCCAATATATGAATAATAATACAATGAACATGTTGTTTACCTCTATTGTAGGTGGGCACAGTTTAGAATTCTTGGATGTGAAAGTAGAGATAATAGATGGGACTTTTGTCACATCCTGTCATCGGAAGCCAACTGCAACAAATTCGTTGCTCCATTATCACAGCTATCATCCTCCTAGCCTACGTAACTCTATACCTTATGGCCAATTTGTCAGATTGAGGAGGATTAATAGCACAGAAGAATCATTTCGGGTTCAAGCGAGGGATTTGAGTGACAGGCTGCGGCAGAGAGGATACCCGGATAACGTCATCAAATCTGCTTTTAGGCGAGCCTCGAGATTAGACAGAGGAACTTTACTGAAGAATAAGATAAAACAACCAAATAGACAACAGGAAGATAGATTCACATTTGCATTCCAATACAGTCCAGCATGCAATATTATCAAGGAAATAATAGAACAAAATTGGGATATATTAAAAGATGAGGAGGGATTGCAGAGCGTTACAGCAAAGAAACCGAGAATTACCTATAAACGGTGTCGTACTATAGGTGACAGTGTGGTAGCCGGTAGGTTCGTGGAATATAAAGAAAAAAGAAAAACACGCGATTGGCTGAGTGACATGAGACCTAGTGGCAATTATAGTTGCAGTGATTGCAATTTTTGTCAGTACATTAAACGTACAAAATATCTAAACCTCGGTGGCAGCGAGTTTTTTGTCACCCAGCTAATCACATGCAGAACCACGTTTGTAGTCTATGTCATCTTATGCTCTTGTGGAGCCTTCTACATCGGTAAGACGATCCGACCGATGTATGAGCGCTTCAGGGAACATATAAACTCGATCAGAACAGGAATCGGCCGCACACGATTGATAGACCATGTTAGAGATAAGCACCAGAGCAACGTGTCTTGCCTCAAATTTGCTGGAATCGAAACAGTTAATCCAGCAGAACAGGGAGGAGATAGACATCGCTGCCTTTTGCAACGAGAAGCAACGTGTATCATTAAACCAAATGCAACTGGTCCTCTGGGACTAAATGAAAAGAATGAACTACATGCCTTTCTGTGAGAACGTTACGTTTATAATATGTGAACTTACCTAAGTATTATGTGATTATTAATTGTTTGATGTTGGAGCTTTTATTGTACAGGTGATGAGTGTGGGCGGGTCCTGGTTTGCCTCGCAAGGTGTGCTCACCGGCAATCAGGACTGACGCCTTCTTATGATGCGCCAGTTGTGCGCCACCTATAGTATTGGCCAGAAGAGGCGCCACTAGGCGCGAAACGGCCGTCGCTTTTTCCTGCTTACACTCCGTGTAGCCGCCCGCCCCAGCCTGATTTACCTTTTTGTATTGGTGTCAATAAAGAAGATGCACGTATGTGGTGAATGCCGCCTTCCTTTATTTTTCTTCTCTCCACTGTTCCAACTTTTAGCAATATGAAATTTTCTTAGGATACATTTTCTTTATCTAACTACATCGAAAAAAAACAAAAACTGTAAATATGGATTATAACAGCAACGTACATTTCAGTCAAAAAGATACTTAAAAGATACCGTAAATAAAAGCAATCTTTTGTCTAAAAAAACCTACAAACTATAAAACTAAAAAGAAAAGAGTTAACATTTAACATTTAGCTTTTAACAAATAGAAATGTTAATATTATTTAATAAGTTTTTCATTTGTTAAAAATTTATATTTTTTACAAGTAAATGTCAAGAGGCTGTGCCATTACTCCCTTTATCTCTACTGAGGTATCCTTGTGGAGTTCAGAAAAACTGAACTGCCAAAATAACCGTGATTGAATAATTTATAAATGACTGATGCATCTGGAATGTTGTTCCAGGCATAAAACAGTGGGACTTTAATAATCAAAATAAGCTGTATTAATTTAGCTATTTTTTTTAACAAAAACTGTTATTTTTATCTAAATATTACAGCATGTGTAGTCTGGTCAGGAGAATTTATTTTATTCCCCGATTTTACTTTATGCATCCAGTAATTTAAATAATTTAGATTCTGAATTTAATACAGACTATTCAGCATCATTACTAATGCCATTGTGTAATGCAAAATATGGTATAAACTTTAACCTCTTTTTAGAAAACACAGAATAAACACATTGGGGGGGGGGGGGGTTTACTGGGGTTTTAGAAATCTCCTGCTAGAGGATGCACCTAATTTATGATGAGGTGCACATCCTCTGACAATCCATGCGCTAGAATAAAAATCTATTGCAGCTGGGAGCCAAGGTAGATTTTTTACTTCATTTGCGCCAGAACACTGGCTCAAATGAAGATAAATGTGTTGGGCCCCCTTCCAGGCCTTGTCACACCCTCTTATCTGAAAGTGGTGAGGTAAATATAAAAAAAAACACTTATGACTCACAAGTGGCATTTTAAAAGTCCCAAAGCTGGTGTTTATGACTTTTTTACACCAAAAAGTTGCTATGTTTGCAGTGGTGTTGTAAACAAGAAACCTGGACTTCAATGGACTGGAAGCATATCGTCTTTAGTGACTAATCCAGGTTCTGTTTGGGATCCAATGACCTCTGGGTTCGAGGATGGAGGCCTCATTGTGAACACTTTAATACTGCCATTTCTGTGGAGCAAAACATGGCACCAACTGCTGGTGTGATGATCTAGAGAGCCATCGCATACGACAGTCGGTCACCCCTAACAATGATATGAGGGACACTAACAACTCAGAGTTAGGTGTAGGACATCCTGCGGTCTCATGGCAGGGCTTCCAATTGGCATTTTTCAGCATTACAATGCTCACCCCAAAACAGCAAGGGTTTCCTTGGAACGTCTCTGCCAGGTTGCAACACTTCTTCGGCCTGTCCGGTCAACAGATTTATCACCAGATCGAGCATTTAAGTGACCAGCTAGCAATCCAGGTTCAGCAACCTATGAGTGAGCCGTATCTACAGGCCCAGCTGTAACATCTGTGGGCAAATGTGCCACAGGATACCATACAGATCCTGTATGTCTCCATGCCCAACTCAAATATTATAATCACTCAATATATATTATCATTACATTCCCATATAGAAAGTTCATTCCATTCTAACAACTCCTTCTTAGGGCGTTATTTATTTTTTGCCTATGAGTGTATGTTCATCAAGTTCAACCAAAGAAAATGGTTGAATGAAGACGAGATTAAAACCAAAATTCTACACTTTTTGATAAGCATTAAAGTGTAAGGGCTGAATTACACCAACAGATTATCTGACACCCAAATCTTTCGTTATACACACCACCTATTGGTCTGATTGGACAGATATTGATCAGATAATCTGTTGGCGTAATACAGCCCTAACTGTTTTAGTTTATCCATGGCCTTGACTCTTGACTCAGTTTAATTTAGACCATGAAACTGTGTCCACTTCACCAAGTACTGTAATACTTCCATGTGGTTTAAAGGAACATCACAATTTAACTTTTGGATAAAAAGATACACCAGTGTACAGTTAAAAAAATAACCACTGGCAGTCCATATTTAATGGAGATAAAGTTATTCAACCTATTGGTTCTTTCAGATAATTAGGCAGATCTCATCGGTAAGGCTCTATATACATTACATTTGTGGCTTCCGTCAGAGACATATCCTTACGAAATATACAGGCAACAGAGGCTGGAAAAGGATGCCATATAGGGGCATTAGTCACCCACAGGGTCCAATTGAAAAAAAAAAAAGGATATAATACGCCATATACTTTTTGGTGGCCTTCTGTATAGGAAAGTGTAGTCTGCTGCAGTTTCCCATACAGATGTAAAAATGGTATTTGGTCTTCATCAATTAAATGGGGGTCTACAGATATGTGTAACAAATATGCCTAGTGCTTCTCTCCCCCTATATGTTAAATATAGTGCACAGACCTAGGGTATAACTACTTCGTATTTGACTGAATACAAAATATTCTGTACTGGATGCTTATATGTATTAATACTGTTAATAGACCAAATAAATGTAGTGTTTTAACTACCCAATTACCTAGATGTGTAGTTAGCTATATATATAGGGCCATTCTATGTGAATGAATCAGGTTGATTAGTATTCATTCTAACAAAGTATTTTGGGACATTATGGGGGAGATTTATCAAACTGATGTAAAGTAGGACCGGCTTAGTTAACCATAGCAACCAATCAGATTCCACCTTTTATTTTCCAACGGAGCTGTCAAAAAAGAAAGGTGGAATCTGATTGGTTGCTATGGGCAACTAAGCCAGTTCTACTTTACACCAGTTTGACAAATATCCCCCTATGTTCTGGTGTATGTGGTGTACATTGTTACTTACAGAAAATATTACAACTCCTACAAGCCTATAGTAGGAACATATAAATACCAATGGTTCATTCATATGTGTCTGATTTCACATGGATTTTGGCATGGATTCATAAATCCACATGAAAGATGCTTCCCGAGAATGTGAATGAAGTTTCAAAACACACACAAAAAAGCCACGGAAATAAGTGGAATGTCACTTAGGCCTCATTCAGATGTCAGTTATTTACGGATGTGTGCTGTACGCGTTCTCTTTGGACAGCACACATACCCATTCATTTTGATGTGTTTAGCACGGTCCATGGGTTCGTGGTTTTAGCATGCTGTATTTTGTCTGCACTCACAGATCTATCACCCCCATTGCAGTCTATTGGTCCATGAAAAATACGAACGAAACGCGGATGTTGTCCGCGCTTCACAGAAATGTTCTAAAAATTTATTTTCAGCTGTGCAGTAGTGTCCGTGAAACATGAATGATACACGGAGAACAAATAATAGACACACAGAGTAAACCCAAACTCTTCACATAAATCTGCACAGATAAATCACTGATCATCTTATCATGGATTTCATCATGGATGTGTGAATGAAGACTTACATTTGGTGAAAGTGGGAAGATTAGCCTTATAGAATGGCAAAGGGACATGTAAATCTGCTGCAGATCTGCTCCATACCCATACATATAAATTAACTTCTCTTTCTTTCGTCAGCTTATGACTGTTGTACAAGTAGGACATACTATTTTTTGAGTTGATTTTTAAAGTTGATGAAAGGGTAAATAGTGTAATACTATAAAAATATGAGGGATTAAATGCACAAATTGCCATAGAATGCCTAAAAAAATATTGCTAGTTTAAAATTTCGATTTTGTTTGATAGGTCACTTAAAATGCTCCTAGATGTCAAATAATGTTTTAGTCTCTAATTATTATTTTTTATATTGTATGATCTGCTGCTAACAGCATTTAGAGATATGCTTTTTCAGTAGCCGCGTGGGCCATATATACAAGGCACTGGGAAAATCCATTGACATTTTATGGGAGAGTTTTTAGACAGTCTGTGACCTGTACAGAGGTAGTTGTACAGGGAGAGGCAGAAAAGCCGTGTCCATCACTAATGTTGAGTGAATCAAGCTTGGGATCATAGATCTGAAGTAGAGTCGTTGATAAACTTTTGCACACCCTGAATTTGTATAATCCAGACACTCCCGTAATGTAAAGGAAAAGGCAGCACGGATCAGGGGTCATGAAAGACTTTAGTAACAAATTTTCAATGGATCCAGAGCCTTGGAATTTAGGCTTCTTTCATACGGGCGTCACATTTGACGCCCTGATAAGAGGCGGGTGCGTTGAAGGGAAAATGTTTTAGCGCGAGTGCAAAGCGTTTTAATGCGTTTTGCATGCCCGTGGGAAAAATCGCCATGTTTGGTACCCAGACCCGAACCCGGACTTCATCACTGAAGTCCGGTTTCGGGTTGAGTATTCTGTAGATTTTATTATTTTCCCTTATGACATGGTTATAAGGGAAAATAATAAAGATCGGGTCCCGTCTCTTAGCAACCTTGCGGGAAAATTGCACTGCATCTGCACTTGATTGCGGATGCTTGCGATTTTCCCGCAGCCCCATTAACTTCTATGGGGCCTGCATTGCGTGAAAAACGCAGAATATAGAGCATGCTGCGATTTTCACGCAACGCAGAAGTGATGCGTGAAAATCACCGCTCATGTGCCTAGCCCCATAGAAATGAATGGGTCAGGATTCAGTGCGGGTGCAATGCGTTCACCTCACACATTGCACCCACGCGGAAATCACGCCCGTGTGAAAGGGGCCTTAGAATAAAACGTAACGTTTATTTACTTTACAGCATCAAACTGTACCTCCTTCGCAGATACAAAATTTGTTTGAAAATTTGTCCAAAGTTGTGAGAGATTTCGGTGAATAAATTTGAGCTTTGATTCTACGACTTAAAAATACTTTAAAACAGGAGCCTGAAGTCGGCTTCGGTACCAAGGTATCAGCCGCTTTCAAAGCCAACTTTAGATTCCTGTTTTAAAATATTTTTAAAGTTGTAGAATCGAAGGCCAAAGTTATTTGACAAAGTCTCGCGCGACTTTGGACTTAGCGAGTTTTGCCTCCACGAAGCACATACATTTTAATGTCGTATGGAGACAGGTCTCTGTACAGCATTAAAATGAAGTAGCGGTCCCTCAAGATACAATATTAATTGGTTCCAGGACGACCATTGTATGTTGAAACCACTGTAAGTTGAGTAATCGGTTCCAAAGACCCAAAGTGTCATCAAAGATAAGAGAAAATGAAGATTTAAGAAAAATTTGCAGAATACTAAGACAGATAAAACAAGTCCTTACGTATAAGGCCTCATGCACACGACCGTAGGTGTTTTGCGGTCCACAATCTGCGGATCCGCAAAACACGGAAACTGTTCCGCGTTCCATTCCACAATTTGCGAAACGGAACGTGGAAAATTGTAGAAATGCCTATTCTTGTCCGCAGAACGGACAAGAATAGGACATGCTCTATTTTTTTTGCGGGGCCACAGAACGGAGCAAAGGACGCGGACAGCACACGGAGTGCTGTCCGCATCTTTTGTGGCCCCATTAAAGTGAATAGGTCCGCGCCCGAGCCTCAAAATATGCTGCTCGGACGTGGACCCAAAATACATTTATGTGCATGAGGCCTAACAGTCAGGAATAGCTGCTAACTAGCAACTAATTCAGCTATTATACCAGAGAAGTGGCCTTGATTGGATTTGAATCTGAGAAATTGTATGTTGAGTCTAGACCATTGTATGTTGAAAATATTGTATCCTGAGGCCATTGTATCTTGAGGGACCACTGTATATATATATATATATATATATATATATATATATATTTGTAATCTTGCCTGTGAAAATGATGACATGGCTGCTGAAAAGTGATCTGTACAGACCGGAAACAAATTATTTTTATTATTAGGCTTAGTGGTTAGTTAGAAAACAGCAGAATTTTAGAAATTTAAAAATATATACAGTGATTAAAAATAACCACCAACATGTTCTGTTAAAAAAGAATATTATTATTCTATGTATATGTCCTTTTGAGAAAGAAAATGACATTTTACTTCTGTATTGTTAAGGCAAGGCATAACAATGAAGGTCTATGACAGATATTGTCAAATAAAACATAGCAGAGTATTTGCTACTTACAGAGAAAGGAGGGGAAGGAAGAAGAGGGAGTGAGAAGTTTTCACTTGTTTATTCTGTATTACACATGAGTAACCAAGGAAGATTATGTGTTACCTGTACATATAATATAGTGTAAACGAAGGGTTGCTAATATGCCTGTCTCAATCAAATAAGCATTGTTTCTCCACTTATACATTGCAAATAGTAATCTCAGACCTCCAATGGGTTCCAGGACTCCAAAGCTATGCTATCAGCAGTAACATGGTTAGCTAACTGCTGTGACTAAATGGATATTGTGAATCACTGCAGGCAATGGATGAAAAGTGATGCCCTCCCAACACACAATGCTTCTGTGCAGAATTGGTCAAAACAACACAACTTCACAGACAGAGCAGCAGAAGGCACTGGCTCCTCTCTTTATTACCTGGAGCAATATGTGCAGAGAGGGGAGATAATGAAGTACTTGACTAATTCAGTGTGATCCAGCTGACTAAGCCAGGGGGCTTTGCAGAGCATGCAAAGCTACAGAACCCAATGCTCTCCATTTCCCCCGGTACCTGCACAGCCAAAACAAAGAGCAATGGAGATCAAAAACTGTGAAACGTCAATAGAATAAAAAGCATAGGCAGGCACCCTGTAATCGGCTGCTCTGAAATGGATCTATGCCATTCTCTTCCCAGAATCTCTGCCAGCTTTAACTAGGTTGTGATTCCAATGTTTTCAACAGTGCAAAAAAAAAAAAATCAGTTTAGAACCACACAGCTCTAAACCGATATATATATATATATATATATATATATATATATAACACAAAAGAAAAAACAGCAGCACAGCACTGGGATTGGGTGCAAATACCGTACGACCGCTGGCTAGGCAGTCACAAGTCCATAGATCCAAAAATAAGGCAGCACTCCGGTTTCTGGTGAATAGTGAACCCTCTTTATTTTCCCATCTGCGACGTTTCAACCGCTCTTTGCGGTCTTTATCAAGCAAAGATAAAGCTTGATAAAGACCGCAAAGAGAGGTTGAAACGTTGCAGATGGAAAAATAAAGAGGGTTCACTATTCACCAGAAACCGGAGTGCTGCCTTATTTTTGGATCTATATATATATATATATATATATATATATATATATATATATCCCCAATAAAGTTGGGATGGGGCAACAAAAGTGATACTAATAAATCCTGGGTTTAAAAAGAGCATATTAGAGAGCCAGAGCCTCACAGAAGCAAAGATGGGCAGACGTTCATCAATCTGCAAGAATTGCATCCAAAAATTGAGGAACAATTTCAGAAAAATGTGCCTCAACATAAAAGTGCAAAGACTTTGAGTATCCAAAATGTACAATACATCATATCCTCAAAAGATTCAGAGAATCTGAAGAAAGTGAGAATCCGAAGCTGAACTCGGCTTTTGCCTCATTGACAAAGCCAAGTTTAGCTTCGAATTTTAACACTGTAATTTATGCACAGAACCGAAGTGTTACATCATCGATGCGAGACAAAGCAAGTCTCGTGATATTTGCAGCAAGATTGCAAAGACCTCAGTGGAGCCCATACATTTTATGGTAGTATGGAGGCTATATTGTAAATTACGTTTTTAAACTAATCGGGTTTGGATACAGCAGTCCGAACCCGATTCGCTCAACACTAGTCAGATGAATCAAAATTTTAAATTACTTTAGGACTCGAGAGGAGAGGTACCATCCTCTGAACAGTATAAAGATGTTTTAGAACAACATATGCTCTCAGTGGCATGCCTAGGGTGTTTGGCACCTGGGGTGGGTCCTTTCGCTGGCACCCCCCAATAACCCCTCACAGTAGTATTGCCCTCATTGTACAACCTTCACAGTAGTTATGCCCTCTCGGTGCCCCTTTCACATTTGTAATGCCCTCTTTGTTTCCCCTTCACAGTAATAATTCCCAGTATGCCCCCTTCACAGTAATGATCCCCATTGTGTCCCCTTCATAGTAATAATCCCCATTGTGCCCCCTTTATAGTAAGAATGCCCCTGTGCCCCCTTCATAGTAATAATGCCAATTTTGCCCCTTCACAGTAATAATGCCCATTGTGCCCCCTACACAGTAATAATGCCCACTGTGCCCCCTTCATTGTAGTAATGAGCTCTGGCTCTGTGCCCCCTCCATAGTAGAAATGCCCATTGTGCCCCCTTCACATTAGTAATGCCCTCTGTTCCCCCTCCATAGTAGTAATGACCTTTGTGCCCCCAACCCCCAGCTGTTTGAAGAGAGGGCAGAGCTCATATAACAGCTGCTTTCTCTGTACTTTTCATCTGCTTGCAATAGCATTTGCAGTGATGAACAGGTAAACAGAGCAGATAAGGCAGCGCTCATACAAATAAAAAGCGGACAACCCCTTTAATGACATACTTGGAAAACATTACATACAGCCCTACAGAACATACAGGGTCATACAGCGCCACATACCTCTTACATCCAGTGACTTCTCTTCTCTGATGTAGATATTCTCTTTCCTCTTCTTCTCAGTTACACCAGATCACCATAGTGACTTCTTTCAGCCTATCCTCATCTCTGCAGAGATTAACAAACAGACATCTTACTTTCCTACTTTTCCATCATCCTTCCACATTCTCAACACCCCATCCTGCCACTCCCAATACTATGTCCACTGTGCTCCCCAATTCTTTCCTGCAGAAACAAGTCCCCTGAAAATACTGGTACCACACAGATAGTGTGTAAGTACAAAAAAACCCCTTTAAATTGTGCGCTAGTAATAAAAAAAAACACCTTCCGTTAAGATCAGACCCCCATATAAAACCCTAAATAAGATCCCCCAATCTCAGACCAAACCCCCGTTAGACCTTTATGTCAGACCCCATATAAGACCCCAGTTTTAAACCTCAGATCAGACCCCCATTAGACCTCCATGTAAGACCACAACCTAATATCATACCTCAGATAAGACCCTCATATAAGACCTCATTAGCCCTCCAGACCCATATATTAGACCTCAGACCAGACCCCCATATCAGACCTCCAGACCCCCATTAGAGCTCCAGACTCCTACTAGACCTCCAGACCACCTTTTGACCTCCAGACCCCCATATCTGACCCCCATTAGACCTCCAGACCCCCAAGTCAGACCCCCATTAGACCTCCAGGTCCCCAATCAGACCCCCATTAGACCTCCAGATCCCCAATCAGACCCCCATTAGACCTCCAGACCCCCCAGTGAGACCTCCAGACGACCTTTCTGGAGAAGTCTAATGGGGGATTTGAGAGGTCTAATGAGGGTCTGGAGTGCTCTATGGGGGGTCTGGAGGTCTAACTGGTGGGGTCAGGAGGTCTGAATGGGGGTGTCTGGAGGTCTGACTGGGAGTCTGGAATGGTCTAATGGGGAATTAGACCACTCCAGACCCCCAGTCAGACCTCCAGACCCCCAGTCAGACCTCCTGACCCCACCAGTCAGACCTCCAGACCCCCACCAGTCAGACCTCCAGACCCCCCATAGACCACTCTAGACCCTCATTAGACCTCTCAAAACCCCCATTAGACCTTTCCAGACCCCCCCCCATTAGACCTCAGCTCAGACTGTAAAATAATAAAGTAACTTACCTCTCCTGTCACCACTCTCCCTGTCCTGGCTGTCTTCTCTTCTCAGGGCCCGCACTGCAGTCACTTGACCTCCTGCAGCATCAGGTCAGAGTACGCTCTGTATGTCCTGACACTGCAGGCAGCCAGGACACAGCAGCGTGGGCGAGCAGGAGGAGGGGTAAGTACTGTATAGCACTCAAAGCACTTCTCTTAACCCTCCTACTGCAGACTAGTGAGTGCTTCCACTATGGAAGCACTCACTAGTATTCCCTTTGTTAGATGCACTGCATCTTAAAAGGGAAAAGGAATGAGCGCTTCCATCTGTATTGATGGAGGCACTCATTGCTTCTGTTCTGTCACCCCCCTGAGAGCTGGCACCCTGGGTGGACTGACCCCCGCACCCCCCCCCAACCCAGGGCACGCCACTGTTTGTTCCCATCCAGATAATGTCTCTTTCAGGAAAGGCCTTTTTTTATTTCAGCAAGACAATGCTACACCACATACTGCATCCATCACAACAGCATGGCTTTACAGAAGAAGTATCCGGGTGCACATTAGAGCAAAAATCAGGCCATGAGGAGAAAAGAACTGTTGTCTCTAGAGCTCACAGACAGGATTGTGTGAAGGCACAGATCTAGGAAAGGGTACAAAAAATTCTGCGCACTGAAAGTTCTTAAGAGCACAGTGGCCTTCATAATTCTTAAATTCTTTGGAACAACCAGGCCTCGTCCTAGAGCTGGCCTCTCCACCGAACTAAGTAATCAAGGGAAAGGGCCTTGGTAAGAGAGGTGACCAAGAACCCAGTGGTTACTGTGAGCTCCAAAGATCTTGTGTGCAGATGGAAGAAACTTTCAGAAGGTCAACCATCACTGGAGCATTCCACCAATCTTGGCTTTATAGCAGAGTGGCCAGAAAAAAATATCTCTCCTCAGTAAAAGAGACATAAAAAGACACCTTAAGAAATCTTAGACTGTGAGAAAGAGGACTATTTGGTCAGATAAAAGTAAGACGGATCATTTTGGCCCCAATTTTAAGCTCCATGTTTGGAGGAAACCATCCCTAGAGTGAAGCATGGTGGTGGCAGTGTCCTGCAGCTGGGACAGGTAGGCTGGTCAAGATTTCAGAAAAGCAGAATGGAGGAAAGTACAGAAATATTTGTAATAAGACCTGATCCAGAGTGCTCTGGACCTCAGACTAGACCGAAGGTTTACCTTCCAACAAGACAATGACCCTAAGCACACAGCCAAGACAACACAGAAATGGCTTAGGAACGACTCTGTGAATGTCTTTGTGTGGCCCAGCCAGAGTCCTGACTTAAACCCAATCAAACATCTCTGGAGAGACCTTAAAATGGCTGTCCACTGACCATCTCCATCCAACCTGACAGAACTTGAGAGCATCTGCAGAGAACAATAGCAGAAAATACCAAATTCCGGTGTGGAAACCTTATGGCATCACACTCAAGAAGAGGCTGTAACTACTTCCAAAATTGCTTCTCCTAAATATTGAGTAAAGGGTCTAAACTCTGAATACTTATGTCAAGACAATATTCTAGCTTGTCCTTTTCGAAATAGCAAAGATTTCAAACATTCTGGGGAAAAACATTTTTTTAAATTTTAGCACAAGGCTGTAATGTAAAAAAAAGTGAAAAAAGTGAAAGGGTCTGAAGACCGGAAGACTTTCTGAATGCACTATATATATATATATATATATATATATATATACACACACATCACACACACACACACACACACACACACACACACACATATATGTCCTTAGGTATGAAGATGATGTATTATTACAATTCCTGAGAATCCTGAACTGTCAAGGCAATGGGACATTATCTTTATACCACTCTGCAGTCTACACAATTACCTGGTCACCTGCAGCAAACATACACAAACTATAATTTTTCCACACACATAGCAAACTCCATTGCTCTAAGCGATACTAAACAATGGGGCTACAAGTTAGAGTTTAGCTGGGATAATCTCTATGAAATATATTTTCTTCACTGCCAAGTGATGAATCACTACTTTCTTGCCATGTCTCCCACAATTCAGCATTATATTACTAGTCATCTCACAGTATGCATCATTCAGAGATGAAATGATGTTGAGTCCCGGGGAATGTTTAAAAGGGGATAGTCAGAGGCAACTGCCAACATATTTCCAATGCCAACCCCAGTAATGGTTTAATCATAAGATCGGCTTCATTTAAAACTAAGACTTCAGCCAATGGATTTGTAAGCTAGAGGCTTCTTTTAATTCTTAAGAGCAATCAAGACAATTTGAAATGACATCACTCAGCATTTTACTTTAAGGAGGGAATTCCATGAATCATACAGATCATTTCTATTTGTCTCTGTGGACATGAGACAATCTACTGCATTGTTTTTTTAATAGTGCATGTTTTAAAGGGTCAGATGCTATTAAGTGAAATATTATATGATATGTTGCAATGTGCTGAAAAGGGTTGTTCACCTTTGTAGAGCTTTTCTACATATCCCACAGCAAAGTATGGCCGGACCCACAGTGGTATTCATACTTACCTGATTATATTCCTCACAGCTGGTTTCTGAATCCTCAAGTCCCGGGTTTCCCTTTGTCAACATCTGGTTTGACGCCAGGTCACGACTGGTTGCAGCAGTAATGTGTCACCCATGAGGCACATCAATCACTGTGTCACATACTGCATGGATGACATGTGACTGCTGTGACCAGTCATTGGTCACATAACCCGGCTTCACACTGGTTGTAGATGCTGGGAAACCCGGGACTTGCACAGAACCAGAGGGGCAGCAATGGAACTGGAACCCAGCAGCAAGGATCAGGTAAGTATGATTACCACTGCTGGTCTGGCCATGCTGTGGACTTTGTAGGAAAGCTCTATAAATGTGAACAACCACTTTAATGAGTGGTCTGTATCTTTTTTTTCTTTTGCTTCCTACAGTGCTATTTTTTGCCATTGCCATGGTATATACTTTATATATCATTGTTGTAACCTGCACCTACCAACCAAGCTATTGTCTTTGCTGACCTTCTGGAGGATCCAGCTAGAGACCAGAGCTCCAAAAATGCATATCATTGTCCTCTTGTTTCAATATTTTCTTACCAGGCACATATTCATGGCAAAAAAGTTGCATAAAAAGTTTTTTTTTCTTCTTCACTTAACAGTAAATGCTGGACATTTGCTTGAAATAATAAACCTAATCTTAAATTATACACAGTAGAGTAGATTCAATCTTCCAGCCGCTGAGCAGCATTTAATTTAAGGGTTGTTGCCAGAAGTAGCTTACTGATGCTCTATGTTTGCCATATTTGTGTTGTGTAGTTTCATTTTCCAAAGGAGCTGTAAAAAATGAAAGGTGGAATCTGATTGGTTGGGCAACTAAGCCAGTTCTTAGTTGCCCAACCACTATATTGCTTCTGTCTGTTTACATGCACACCGAACCATCCTGGATCCTGTGGGACAGGCGAAGATTTCTGACGCTATATATATATATATATATATATATATATATACTGCTATGGACCGCCATACATGACCTCTTTTATTAACTGATTGGGTGAACAGCTCTAGTATTGCACCAAGTGGCTGCAACCTATGACTCTGTCCTCTAATGCCATATAGATGCACATATGTAATGTTTATATTTTTTAAGATAGACTTTGATTAACAGAGCCAGGCATGATGACTTTTTCACTGCCAGGCCCTGTCAATCAAAATGGAGAGGGCCTTGCAGTTGCAGAGAGAGCTGAGCTTCTCGGTGTAACAGCAACACCCCTGTTGCTCCTAGAGGCTCATTTGCCTACATTAAAACTTTATTTTTCTCAGCAATGGAGACAAATATGAACATGGGACCGACACAGACGCCTTCAGCTGCCAAGCGCACATGCAACCGGTTTCATAGATACAAATCTGCTGACAGAGGTCCTTTATTATAGACATTAAAAGGACCTAGATTTTCTAGCATTTGAATATGTTCTCTTTAGGGCTCATGCACACAAACGATTTCTTTCTGTGTGCATCTATTTTTTTGTGGACCGTATGCATAACCATTCATTTCAATGGGTCCGCAAAAAAAACAGAAGTTACGTGTGCATTCCATTTCCATATGTCCGTTCCGTGAAAAAATAGAACATGTCCTATTATTGTCCGCATCACGGACAAGGATAGGACTGCTCTATTAGGGGCCAGATGTTCAGTTCCACAAAATACGGAATGCTCACAGATGTCATCCGTATTTTTTGCAGATCCGTTTTTTGCGGACCGCAAAATACATATGGTAGGGTGCATGAGCCCTAAGCCTCTTGCACACGACTGTGTGCTGGCCGGGCCCATGCTGCGAACCGCAAATTGCGGTCCACAATGCACGGGCATCGACCATGGGGCAGCCGCATGCGGATCGCCGACCCATTCACTTGAAAGTTATATTTTTTTGTGGAATGGAAGCATGGAACGAACCCCACAGAAGAACTCCGTAGTGCTTCCACGTGGTTCCGTTCCGCTATGCATCCGTGATGCAGAATGTACACGGCAGGTGCCTCATGTATTGCGGACCCACAATATGTGGGCTGCAATACGGCCATGGCTGGGCAACGGCGGTGCAAGAGGCCTTAGGTTGTTGAAAAACTTTTTTGCTATCCCCTTTATAGTGTAATATCTGATCCCCTTTAGCCCAACAATATATTTCAAAGACTCCCCTACATGCCAACCCTTTGCAGTGCAATGAAACCGAGCTCCTGATATTCATCCAGTGTACACTGTGCAGATTTCTTGTGCAGTTTTATTTCTGTGCACCTGTAGACGCTAGTCTGCTATTTCTCCAAGTTTGAGGTAGACTACTGGATCTTTTTAAATGTCACTTAGTTTTCTCTAGGTTAAAGTTACTTAAGCTGTTTTTTTTTTTTACTCTGACAACAAAATAATAGTTGCACACAACATATTTTATATGTTTCACCAATTATATATAATCTGCTTACTACAGAGGCACATGATATCTCAAACAGAAAATTCAATTACTCCGTCTGTCAGTGACATGATATACACAGACAAAATATTCTGTATCTTTCTTGTAATTGCACACTTGTACTTAAACATTTTGACCAAAAGAAGGTTAAAATGAGACCATTAGCTCCCATTAGAACTATCTGAAATCGGCATCAATAAACCTAATTATCTTATCTCTAGGGTGGAGAACATGGAGTAGACAATACCGTCTGTGTGAGTGTAGAAAAGAGACTCATTGAAAAGACCAAGCCATGCATAGAAAGTCTGATCAGCTGACAAACTAGGGTATGCTCATTTGTTAACTTATTCGTGAGGTCTTCAGATGGGTTAAAGATGCGCCGAATTACTTTTTCTAAAAATATTTGTTCCTGATAATTAGCTCCTGTAAAAGTGTCTTAAAGACTTACCGTATGTTCACAGTCATTTTGAAATAAAGACAAAAATACACACCTTATTTGGTGTTTACATTAGTTGGACCCTTCTAGAATGGTCCTGCTAATTAATTATATATATTTCTAACTAGGGTTGAGCGAACTTGTGTTTTAAGTTCGGCGTCCGAAGTTCGGGTTCGGGTTATCGCAGAATCCCGTTATGGATTCCGCTACCACGGACCATAATGGAATTTGGAAACCACAACGGCCCGTTATGGTTTCCAAATTCCGTTATGGTCCGTGGTAGCGAAATCCATAACGGGATTCTGAGATAACCCGAACCCGAACTTCGGACGCCGAACCTAAAACACAAGTTCGCTCAACCCTATTTCTAACATCTCTTTTCATTAATTCTTTATTCTTTTTTGTTAAAATACATGTATTATGCTTTTTCACATATTAAAGCTTCCAAAAATTGTCCCTTATTAGGGGCAGATGATGTTTAAACATACACGGTGTTATGGGATTAAAAAAAAAATATATAAAAAAAGTGGCTTGGGGGACCAAGCATCCAAAAATTATGCCTTAACAGGGTCGGAATGCCTGCCCATATGACACGCTCAAGTGTTGATTGTCAGAAGAAAAGCTTGGAATTAATAAACAAAACAAAAAAAGTTTATTAATGATATACGTTAAAAACAGGGGTATATGCCTGATAAGGTATGAACCGGGTCAAAAAAAGGGGTAGTGTATGTGATAAACTAATATGTTAACAGACTAATGGCGAGTGCTTGCCACTGATACACCAATTAGAGAACACACTAATAAACTGACCCTAGAGCCCAAAAAGTGAGCTCCTCAATGCACAATGGAGGGTGATCAGCTGAATATTTACAGCGTATCTGTGGGTTAACTGTGTATTACACCAAACAACATTTCACAGCATTCCTTCTTTTGCTGCTTGTTGAGGGTGCAACGCAATACATTTTCAGCTGATCACCCTCCATTGTGCATTGAGGGGCTTACTCTTTGGGCTCTAGGGTCAGTTTATTAGTGTGTTCTCTAATTGGTGTATTAGCGGCAAGCACTCGCCATTAGTCTGTTACCATATTAGTTTATCACATACACTACGCCCTTTTTTAACCGGTTCACACCTTATCGGGCATATACCCCTGTTTTTAACATATATCATTAATAAACTTTTTTTGTTCCAACATCCTATTTATATTTGTTTTGCTTTAATTTAGTGGACGTACACCTCATTTTTTCAGTGTTTACTCATTGTGAATGAGCCTAAAAAAATTATCCCTTTTAATTGGGAGCAGCAGCAGTGCAGTGTGAAAAGGGTATGGTACAGATATAGTGGCATGTGGCTGCAATAGTGGCAGCAGCAGGAGCAGTATAGCATGGAACATACATGGCTGTTTATAGGTAGAAAGTAGCAATACTAGTAGTGATAGTGGCGGAAAATGCTTTGCATTAATGGTAGCGGCAGTAGGGGATTAATAACGAGGAGAAGCAGCAGCTGAGGCAGAGGTGGCTCCAGAAGCAGCCATATGGTACATGTTGGCAGAAAGGCAGCAGCATGATGGAGGCAGGAGCAGCCTTAGGCCCCTTTCACACGGGCGAGTATTCCGCACGGGTGCAATGCGTGATGTAAATGCATTGTATCCGCACTGAATCTGGACCAATTCACTTCAATGGGGCTGTGCAGATGAGCGGTAATTTTCACGCATCACTTGTGCGTTGCGTAAAAAACGCTGCATGTTGTATATTCTGCATTTTTCACGCAACGCAGGCCCCATAGAAATGAATGGTGATGCGTGAAAATCGCAAGCATTCGTAAGCAAGTGATTGCAAAGGAGACGAGGGATGAGTTAACTGGGACCCAATTTACTTTATTATTTTCCATTATGCATGCTGGGCTCACACTCCCTGGATTTTATGTGGCTGTCGTGGCCCATAACAGGTAAGACTTAGCGTTAGGAGGATTTTATGTGGCTGTTATGGCCTATAGTAGGTCAGATTTAGCGTTAGTACCCACTCTAGGAGACAACCGTGTCGGGGTGAGTGGGCTTACTACCTTTTGATCAAAATGTAAACCAATGTCTCCACTGTTTGCATGCGATATCACTAATGTCCTCTTACAGCTCCCATCTTGGGCAGAGCTCTAGTTGCTGAGTGCTGTTATATTTTTGTGTTTGTATTTATATTTGCCATAACCTACGTGCACCTGCATACAGTGAGTGCTGACTGAAACCCCCCCTTTTTGTTTTTACTTAGTATATGTTGGAGGTGTGGCGACCTCCTTCTCAGTCGTGCACACCTGACTAGTGTTTCTGCCCTAGATGCTGGTTTTCAATCAGAGTGAGTATAAAGCTGAATGTGTACTCACATTGCCTGCTAGTAGCCATCTGGCTCCAGGAGGAGTGCACAGTGGGCTCGGCATGCATGTTGGTACCTGCATCCCTGGTTCTAATGGAGGCTGTTGCAGCACCAGAAGGGGTTAATAAGTAAGGTCTATCCCAGCATGCATGCTGGGCTCACACTCCCTGGATTTTATGTGGCTGTCGTGGCCCATAACAGGTAAGACTTAGCGTTAGGAGGATTTTATGTGGCTGTTATGGCCTATAGTAGGTCAGATTTAGCGTTAGTACCCACTCTAGGAGACAACCGTGTCGGGGTGAGTGGGCTTACTACCTTTTGATCAAAATGTAAACCAATGTCTCCACTGTTTGCATGCGATATCACTAATGTCCTCTTACAGCTCCCATCTTGGGCAGAGCTCTAGTTGCTGAGTGCTGTTATATTTTTGTGTTTGTAATTATTTTCCATTATAACATGGTTATAATGGAAAATAATAGCATTCCTTAATTCCGACTGCTAAGTAAAAGATCCATTGTGGGGTTCAAAAAAAAAATATTAAACTCACATCATCTGTCTGATCGCGCAGCCTGGCTCGTCTTCTTTCTTCTTCTTCTTGCAGGACCTGGCTGGAAAAGGACCTTTGGTGATGTCATCACATTCACCACGTGGTTAGCGCGGTGACGTCAGCGCAGGTCCTGCTAAATGAAGATAGAAGGTTCTTCTATCTTCAAAACGGATGAATTTGCAGACCGCAAAACACATACGGTCATGTGCATTTAGCCTTAAATTGACAATTGAGGCATTAGTGGCATGATGCATGGTGCAGCAGCAGACGTACAGAATGTGATGGCAGGTAGACAGATAGCAGGGTGGGACCCAGTGCCACTGCCATGGGTGGTATTGTCAGACAGCAGGGATACTATTTGACTCCTGGGTCCTGCCGCCTACTAGGGCAGTGCCGCTTTGTCACCGCAATGTCCCACTTTAAGAGGCAACCTTGGCGTGGTGAGTGGGCTTATCCCTTTTGATCAAAACGTACACTAATGTCTCTTGTACAGCATGCAGTATAGGGGGCTGTACACTTTAATATTGCACTGAGAAAAAAGTTTAATTAGATCAAAGCATAGCAGTGTGGATGTGCGATTCAGTTCTGTTTTTCTCCCCTTGATATATGCATGTTGAATCTTTCTTCTTTATTACTGGTATCAGCACTCCTCCCATTCAGCACAGGTGGTTTTAATTTCGTAGAAGTCTGCATATAAGTGGTAATTGTAATGGAAGACTGGCCAGCACTCACTTCAGGTGCGCTGCACGGGATGGGAGCAACCTCCAAACGATAAAGATACAGGAAATCCCAGCAGACGTTGCTCTTAAGGTAAATTTATTCCATAGCAATAAAGATTTGTCCTCAATCCAGGACGCGTTTCGGCATGCAAGCCTTTGGACGTGTTGTGTTAGACAACTGTTCACATGGTGCAGCACTGCATTGTGGCCTTTGTTTTTGTGGCGCTGTGCTGGTGGGTTGGTGGGACCCAGTGCCATGGGTGGCATTGTCAGACAGCAGGGTTTCTGTTTGACTCCTGGGTCCTGCCGCTTACTAGGGCAGTGCTGCTTTGTCACCGCACTGTGCAGTGCCTATTTCAGAGTAGGTCCCACTCAAAGAGGCAACCTTGGCGTGGTAAGTGGGCTTATGCCTTTTGATCAAAATGTACACTAATGCCTCTTGTACAGCATGCAGTATAGGGGGCTGTACACTTTAATATTGCGCTGAGAAGCCAGTTTAATTAGATCAAAGCATAGCATTGTGCATGTGGGATCCAGTACTGTTTTTCTCCCCTTGATATAGACAGACAGCAACAGTGGTAAGATGGGGCACCATCGACAAGGCAAGGTCTATTCATCGGAATAAGTGTGAGTGAGTCGAGGGGGGGGGGGCGGAGAGGGGCCATACACTGCGGCAAGCAGGGTAAACAGTGCTTCCTGGTAGTAACGTAATTTGTCCTCCCTTTCTGCCAGAAGAAAACATTCCCCCATTTTGTCTTGGTAGCAAGGGTCTAAAACTATGACTATCAAGTAATCATTTCTGCTTGATGTCAAGTATACGCTTGTCACTGCGTAAGCAAGCTAGTATAGAGGTCGAAATTCTGGCTGGCGTGCCCAAGAAGCCACTACTCCTTTCTGGCTCCACCCCCCCCCCACTAAGACAATTGCGTGTCTTGGCTGGTGCCATCGTCATCATCGTCTTCTTACTTTTCCTCATCCTTTTGCAGTGGCAGTTCCTCATTCTAATCTTCGTCATCTTCATCATGCTTCTCCTCCATGGCAGATTCCCTTTGAGTGTCCCCAACAGCTATAGGGTGGACAGCAAAGATGCATCAGCTTCTCTTCTACTGCCGTGCTCAATGAGCATTAGCGTCTGTTTTAAGATAAATATGAGAGGGGTGAAGTTGTTCATGCCACAGTTGTCTCTGCTGACAAACTTTATGGCCTCTTCGAGGGGCTTCAGCACCCGACAGGCATCTCGGGTGTGCTGCCACTGCATGATCTCGAAGCAACATATGTTCCTTGCTGCTGAGGCTGTCTGGTGCATTACAAAATCAGTCATGGCTTTCTGCTGTTCGTACAGATGCTCGAGCATGTGCAATGTCGAATTCCACATCGCAGATTAAGTGGTGTAGAGGCAGGCTGTTCTGCTGCTGCAGGTCCAGGAAAGCATTTCTCACCATATAAGAGTGGCTTAAGTGCTTGGACAGTCTCCTGGACTTTGCCAGCACCTTGTGAAAGCAAGTGTACTTATTTAGAAAGCGCTGCACCACTAGGTTGATGACTAGTGATGAGCGAGCATGGTCGGCTGAATATCTATTCGGCTCAAGCATCGCTATGCTCGGCAAATGGAGGTACTCGACCGAGTACTGCATGTGCTCGAGCGCAATGCTTGAGTCTCTGCCCCCCACATTTTGTGGGTTTTAAGCACCAATAAAGGTGCAGGTAAGTACTGCCCTCACTGTAATGCAAGTAGTCATGTTGGCTGGCCGGAACGCGTCATCGGGTGCTGTATAGCACCCAATGACGCATGTTTGGCTCAGACATAGACAGGGAGAGCAGAGCATAGGAAGGGGGAGACAGTGTAGGGAGCGATTTTCACAGTTTTTATTCTGAGAAAGCTTTTCCAAGACCCAAAATTCCTTTTAAGGACTACAGTGTGTGTGTTTTAGAGCAGCAATCTATTTACATCCTGCAGTCTCAGGGACAGTGCTTCGGAAGGGACAGATGCAAATTCCAATAATCTGGGCCTAAAATAGTGTCCATAATCTGTGGTGTTCTGTAACCAATACTGTACCACATCTGCAAACAGTGTCTGTATTACAAATTCCAATAATCTGGGCCACATCTAGTGTCCATAGTGTGTGGCTTTGTGTAAAAAATACTGAACAACATCTGCAAAGAGTCATGTAAGAAAGAAGTTTTTCCAGCTCACCATATTCTTCCCATGTGCGGAACAGACCGGACCAGTCCTTACTTGAAATATGAAGAAAACAAAGGTTCCAGCATTTTGGTAAAAAACTTGGCGTTCACTTTATTTGTAATGGTCACAATTCACAGACGTGGATAACATCTCCCTCCACCGCTAGGTTGACATGTTTCAGACTTGCTAGTCCTTACTCGTAACCTGGACTAGCAAGTCCGAAACATGTCAACCTAGCGGTTGAGGGAGATGTTGTCCATGTCTGTGAATTGTGACCATTACGAATAAAGTGAACGCCAAGTTTTTTACCCGAATTGCTGGAACCTTTGTTTTCTTCATATCTGCAAATAGTGTCTGTATTACAAATTCCAATAATCTAGGCCTAATATAGTGTCCATAATCTGCGGTGTTCTGTAACCAATACTGTAGAACATCTGCAAGCAGTGTCTGTATTACAAATTCCAATAATCTGGGCCTAATATAGTGTCCATATTCTGTGGGTTTCTGTGACATATACTGTCCTGCATCTGAAAACAGTGTCTGTAGCGCAAATTTAAATAATCTGGGCCTAATGTAATGTCCATACTGTGTGTTCTTCTGTGACAAATTCTGTACTACTTCAGAAAGAAGTGTCTGTAGAGCAAATTTAAATAATTTGAGCCACATCTACTGTGTGTATGTTTAATACATATCACTGACATATACTGTACTTTATCCATAGACGGTATATGCTAGTCTGTGACCTTATCAAGGCTACATCTCCTGTGTAATGTTTGCGCATCCCAAATACCTTTTTTAATTTATTGGTGCATACACTTACAAATCCTACGCTACTGTACGTGTGACATACTCTTGTAGCATATATAACATTTAATATTAAGAAGGTGGCCAGTAAGGGCCGTGGAAATGGCCATGATGCTGATGGTGCATGCAGAGACGTGGTCCTGGGCGCGATGAAACTGAATGAAAGAATGTAGCTGAGGGCCTCCAGGTGCGCTAACCCTCAAAAACATTATTTGGAAGGGCCTTCCGGTCAGCTGACCCTCTAAAACATAATTTGCGAGTGCCTTCAGGTCATGTGACCCTCTAAAACATCATCTGCGAGTGCCTTCAGGGCAGCTGACCCTCTAACACATCATCTGCGAGTGCCTTCAGGGCAGCTGACCCTCTAAAATATCATTTGCAAGTGCCTTCAGGGAAGCTGACCCTCTAAAACATTATTTGCGAGTGCCTTCAGAGCAGCTGACCCTGTAAAACATTATTTGTGAGGGCCTGCAGTTGAGCAGACCCTAAAAAATCATAATTTTCCAGGGCCTGCAGGTGAGCTGATCCTCTAAAACATTATATGTGAGGGCCTGCAGGTGAGCTCACCCTGTTAAACATTATATGTGAGGGCCTGCAGGTGAGCTGACCCTCTAAAACATTATATGTGAGGGCCTGCATGGAAGCTGACCCTCTAAAACATTATATTTGAGGGCCTGCAGGTGAGCTCACCCTAATAAACATGAATTGCGAGGGCCTGCAGGTGAGCTCACCCTGTTAAACATTATATGTGACGGCCTGCAGGTGAGCTGGCCCTGTTAAACATTATATGTGAGGGCCTGCAGGTGAGCTGACCCTGTTAAACATTATATGTGAGGGCCTGCAGGTGAGCTGACCATCTAAAACATTATATGTGAGGGCCGGCGTGTGAGCTGACCCTGTAAAACATTATATGTGAGGGCCCGCAGGTGAGCTGACCATCTAAAAAATTATATGTGAGGGCCTGCAGTTGAGATGACCCTTTAAAACATTATATGTGAGGGCCTGCAGGTGAGCTGACCCTCAAAAAAATTATATGTGAGGGCCTGCAGGTGAGCTGACCCGGTTAAACATTATATGCGAGGGCCTGCAGGTGAGCTAACCCTGTAAAACATTATATGTGAGAGGCTGCAGGTGAGCTGACCATCTAAAACATTATATGTGAGGGCCTGCAGTTGAGATGACCCTGTAAAACATTATATGTGAGGGCCTGCAGGTGAGCTGACCCTCTAAAACATTATATGCGAGGGCCTGCAGGTGAGTTGACCCTCTAAAACATTATATTTGAGGGCCTGCAGGTGAGCTGACCCTTCAAAACATTATATGTGAGGGCCTGCAGGTGAGCTGACCCTCTAAAACATTATATGTGAGGGCCTGCAGGTTAGCTGACCCTCTAAAACATTATATGTGAGGGGCTGCAGGTGAGCTGACCCTGTAAAGCATTATACTTGAGGGCCTGCAGGTGAGTTGACCCTCTAAAACATTATGAGCGAGGGCAGCCTAAAAAGCATGTTGATATGATGGTGGAGGAGGAGGAGTAGAGAAGTCAGGGGCAATCCAGGCTTTGTTCATTTTTATAAGAGTCGACCTGTCAGCATTTTCAGTTGACAGATGGATGCGCTTATCAGTTATTATGCCCCCAGCAACACTAAATACCCGCTCTGACAAAACGCTGGCGGCAGGGCAGGCCAGCACCTCTGATGCGTAGAGTGGCAGTTTGTGCCACGTGTCCAGCTTGGACACCCAATAGTTGTAAGGCACAGAGGAATCACTGAGGATGCTCACACACGGTCTGCTATGTACACCACCATCTTTCAAAATTTTTCCTGCCTTGTGATACTAGGCCGCGCATCAGGGTAAGGGTGCTGGCGGGTGTCATGAAACTGTTCCAGGCCTTGGAGAGTGTTGTCCTGCCTCTGTTGGAACTGCTGTGTGTTCCGCTCAACTCCCCTCCTGGGTTGTTCAAGGAACTACGTACTCTGCCGTCAGCATTGTCAGCTGTAAATTTATCCGCAATGACATTCTGTTCTATTATTATTATGGTTTGTGGTGGTATTATTGGTGGTATAATTATTGTTACTATGGTTTATAGTTGTAAAATATGTTATGGTATTTGGTTGTTGATGAGTTAAATAACAGGCCATGTCATTGGTTTACCTCCACTCTCATGTGTTATGTTTTTAGTTATATTAATGTATAAGTTTGGGATGTTTGTTGTGCCTGGGACATATATGCCGTATGATTGCCATGTGTGTGAGCTTGCCAAGCTCCAAAACTGCCAACAAGTTATGGCCATTATCAGACACAACAACCAACTATGCCTGGTTGTAGGTTGAGTGGCGAGAGCCACAGCTCAGTCTGGTCCCTTATACCCTGCCACAGCTCTGAGGTGGTGTGCTGTTTGTCACCTAAGCAAATGAGTTTAAGCACGCCTGTTGCCGCTTACCGACTGCCGTGCTGCACTGCTTCCAACTACTGACTGATGGCTGACTGGTGCTGCAAGATGAGAATTCAGAGGTGGAAGTGGAGTAGGAGTAGGAGAAGGGGGGTTTGCTGCAACTACTGTAATGTAGGTGGTGGTGAAAATCCTGATGGAATGGGGGCCCGCAATCCTTGGCGTTGGTAGCACCTGTGCCATCCCAGGGTACGACTAGCTACCGGCCTCCACAAGGTTCACCCAGTGTGCCGTCACGGAAATGTAGTGTCCCTGGCCAAAAAGACTTATCCGTGTGTCAGTTGTTAAGTGGACCTTCCCAATAACTGCGTTGGTCAGGGCATGGGTGATGTTACGGGACACAATTACTGATGTAATGCGGGGACTGCACACCAAGAAAATTTGTGGCAGCTGCGGACTGAGTAACAAGGGACGTCCGCCACTATGAGGCTGAGGAAACCCTCAGTGTCCACAGGCCTAAATGGCAACATTTCCATGGCCAGCAATTTTTTAAATTTTTTAAAGGTGTGCATTTAGTGCTACAGCCTGTGAGTGGATGGCTGGGAATTTGCGCTTATGTTCAAAGGCCTGGGTTAAGGACATCTGGACGCGGGCCTATTTGGTGTGGCCCGCCTTCTACCATTTGCCATCGAACACCCTCTTCAAGCCTGTTGCGGTGCTGGGGATCCCTCCCCCTCTTTACTGCTGTCCTCGCTTGGCTTACCACCATCCCAGATTGGGTCAGTGAGGTCATCGTCCACGACCCCCTCTTCCACTTTCTCACTCGGGTCATCCTCCTTACTTGTGTTCTTGACCTAACAAGACCCTCACTTATTGACAACTGTGTCTCATCCCCATCATCCATCTCATGAAACACTAATTGTCATTCCCCACCGTCATCTTCTTCTGACTGCGGATGCTGAAGAGTTTGGGAATCTCTTCATGTCCCTCTTCAGGGAGGGTCAGCTCACCTGCAGGCCCTCACCTACAATATTTTACAGGGTCAGCTCACCTACAGACCGTCAAACTACAATATTTTACAGGGTCAGCTCAGCAGCAGGCCTTCACCTACAATATTTTACAGGGTCAGCTCAGTAGCAGGCACTCGTCCATCATTTTCTCAATGGTCAGCTAAGCAGCAGGCACTCGCACATCATTTTTTGCAATGCTCAGCAGCAGGCCATCGCTCTAATGTTTCAGATGGTCAACAGCAGGACTTTGCTCCTAATGTTTTGGAGGGTCACCAGCAGGCCATCAATGATAATTTTTTAAGGGGGTGTGTATGATGCCCTCCTTTATGTGTAACAAACATTGTTTTGGAGTGCCGGTTCCTTGTAATTCTTGGCAGCCCTTTCACTTAGTGCATAGGCTTTATGAGTTTACTACCTGAACAATTGTACCACAATGTAAATGAGGCCCTCCTTTATGTGATATACAGGCTGTTTCAGAGTGCCTCTTGCTTGTACTTTTTTGCAGCACTTGCACTTTATATACAATTGAATATACAGGAACCAATGTTCCCTAACAATTTTTTCTGTGAAATAGATTTTTTTTTGGGGGGGGGGGAGGGGGGGGGGTTTGTGCATATTTTTGTCAGTCTGTAAAAGTGGCATACAACTCGGACAACATGCTTCCCAGCAGCGACAAGGGAGTCCAAGATGCATCCAGACATCACCCCCATGCTCTTCCCGATCCATTTATCCATTTCAGGGGTGTTTCTTTCACTTTCTGACCTTTTCCAATGGACCAGGCACCCTCCCCTCTTCAAAGCAGGGGGTGCCTGGTTGTCTCCCATTGACTTCCATTATACTCGGGTGCTCAGCCGAGCACACGAATGTAGCAATGTGTTCAGGCAAAACACCCGAACACCCATATACTTTGGTGCTCAATCATCACTATTGATGATGACATGTGCCATGCAAGGAGCATGTGCTATTTTGCTCAGGGTCAGGGTGGCCCCGATGTTTCTCCCATTGTTGCGGAACACGTTGCCCTTTTGCAATCAGCTGGGTGACAGCCAGCAGGATGTTTGCTGGTTGATGTACTTGAGCAACTGCTCACCGGTGTGACTACTCTCTCCCAGGCCGATGAGCTCCAACATGGTGTGGTAATGCTTGACCTGACACATGTGATAGGAAGAGGAGTAATGCGAGTGACCCTGTGCCTAGCTGCTGTTGGGGATAGGAATGTGTCCATGGAGGAGGAGACACATAGGTGCTGGTGTGGGAGCCAGGCCACACAATCATGGGGGTCAAAAGGATCTGGTGTCATTGACGGGTGCTGTCTTGTCGCTTCCAGAAGAAACATTGACCCAGTAGGCCATGAAAGTCATGTACTGTCCCTGTCTGTAAGAGCTTCTCCAAGTGTCCACCATGACGTGAATCTTGCCGCACAGTGATAATTGCAGGGAGAAGCACACATTGTCTGCCACATGAAAGTGCAAGGTAGGGGTGACTTTTTAGGATAAATAATGCTAGCTAGGAATCTTCTATCGAGGCTGAGCACACACTATTAGCTCCCTTAAGGCAGCAGACTTGACTAAATGGTATGGCAGCAACTGCACCTCCAGCAACTTGGTCAGGTGGGAATTAGATTGCAGGGCGCGTAGAGTTGTTTCCTGGCCATAGATTCCATTATCAATAGCTGACAGTGGAGAGGAAGAGGAGGAGTCTGAGTGGGAATGGAAAGGGATGAGGATGTGATAGATGTATTACTGCTTGTGGATCCGGTCTGGCTGGAGCAAGAGAGACTGGGAGAAGGAGGGAACTTTTGATGTAGTGGCTGGCTGCCACATCTGTTTGCCACTGGATGGGGTGATGCCGCTTCATCTGGTGCCTATGTTTGTGTTTTCCTGCCCATGTACAATTTTGCTCTTGCAGAGCTTGCACAAGGCAATGTTTTTGTCTTCCAGCAGTGTGGAGAAAAAATGCCAGGCGGGAGATACTCACACAGCAGAGGTAGGGGCAACCAAGTTAAGGTTAGCTTTGTCATTTTTTGCCTAATCCACCCACAGTGCCAGCAGCATCACCAGATCCGAAGCAGATGTGGCCCTGGCTGTTCTTTGGGAGGAACATAGCCTCTGCTCTTTACTGCTGCCACAATCACCCTTCTCCTCTGATTTTGCCTCTTCCTCAGCACCCTGATCCAGCTCCCAGGTCCTTTCCAGCACACAATTGTCATAGGAGTCCTCACGGTCCCTTTCGCTTCTATCAGACTGTGGGATATCATGGTGAACTCTTTGGCCCCCCTTACCTGCTCTTCCCTGACTGACACTGTCATTGCCACCAATGCCACTAGCGCAGCTAAGGGGGCCACTACTACCACCACCACCGCTATGCCTGGAGTCTTCAGCCTTCTCCTCTACCTCCTCCTTAGGGCAGTACAAACGCTGTGTGCTGTCACACATGTTGTCAATAGGGAAACTCTCTTTACTATTTGCTGCAGTGCATGGTTGGGTTTTCTTGCCACTTCTTAGAAAAAAGTTAGTAATGCCAACGCTACTCCATCACAGTACAATGCGCGACTATACAAATTGTTCACCAAATAACCAAAAAGGGACACGCAATACAATTACATAAACTTTATTAGTTGATAAAAAAACCAACAACATACACAATATCAATATTAAAAATATATATATGGCAGCAATACAAATGGTGGCCAAGACATGTGGCTCCCCTCCCATGCATAGAAAACACCGATTACTCTCCTATGTAAGGTAAAAAACCTTTTACAAAAGTGCTGACATAAACAGACACATCCCCAATACAAAAGAATTGTATAACAGAACAGTGCTCCACTTAAGCTGATCTGGTGGGCAAAACCGCACATACACTGCAGACACAAAAGACACATATGTTCAATAAATATATACCTGAGGGACACTTGAAGAGGAGGACACGGGTTTCTTTTGCAGAGAGGAGAGCCCACCCCGACGTACGTTTCGCTCCGCTTTCTCAAGGGGCGTATCTGGATCAATCACTCTAACCTCTATATATATCCATGTCTATCAGGTACAATGTAGGACACATGTGTGTGTTTTAAATTTGAACTGACTTACTCATCGCAACCATGCTGGGGATATGTCATATTTCCACGCCGTCGCGCTAACAGTGACGTCACAAACGCGTGAAACAACGCCCAGCACCTATCCAGTCAGCCGCATGATCTCGCGGCATCATGACGCCACAACGGGAACCCGCAAGGCAACGCCCACCGGACAACAACACAAGGGTACGTGTCAAAAAGAACAAGTCACGTGTTGCGGCATTACGTCGCGTTCGTGACGTATCAGGACAGCGTCCTCTCCCCATAGAAAAATTCGCGAGACTTCATCCATCCCTAATTCAGAGGCATGCGAGCCGACTAATGCTCGCGAGATGCTGCCTGCAATTATATAGGACCACACAGCAGGTAGAAGCAAAAGCAGGAAAAGGATAAAGATAAAAATAAAATTAAAAATAGGACGGGGGTAGCATAATCGCTCCATTACCTAAAATGGGGTAGTGTCACCGAACAAAATACAAAATATGTATGTATATACATTGATGTGAAAACCTATATTAAGAGGTCATCCGATCCTATTCCGATCATGTGACCATCGACATAAACGTGAAGTCAACCTCTTGCATAAAATCCTTATCCCAATCAGATGCAAATATACTTATCATCAAAATATTATTAATGCATCTAAAATTATAAAAGCATATAAATTATGAAGTAATATAAAGTGTGAATGCCTATAAAGTGACAGTGCCTAAAGTGCTCAGTGCAATGTGAACATGCAAGTGACAAAGAAAAATAAATATGAAAAAATAAATAATAAATAAATAATAATTAATAATTACAAAAACAGTACCATAATAAAAGTGATAATTCATTTTCCAATATAGCTATGAATAGCCAGCTGACTAATACATAAATAAATACAGTATATACATAAATATAAAATATAAACATAATTCATATATCCAAAGAAAACCCCATCTACATATCAGAAGCTACCCCACACTTGCTACAATTATATCCAAAATCCCTCCTCCTCTCATACAATAACGCATACATGCATGTATGCGATAAAAAAAAAAAAAAATAATAATAATATGACAAGTTTGCCCGACTGCATAGTCCAAAAAGAAGAAGTCCGTCACATGTCCGAAAAAATCTCCAGTCTGCCATTTCGTCTATACCCAACATGGTCTGAAAAACATGGATTTAGAAAATTAGAACAATACAATATATATATTATGTTATGTTAAAAACATACTATAATTAGAAAATTAAAACCAATGATCTGTAAGCATCAGTGTAAATCACCGGGCCACAGGAGCACGAGAGAGGAAGAGGAGCAGAAACACATATGTGGCTCTCATCCGACAAAAACTAAGGGTATACAGCTATATATGAGGACACAAAAGCCAGAGGCCCAAAGGAGGAAGGAATCCATGAGGTTAACAAAAACCATTCCGAACAGAACAAAAAAGTGCAAAAAAGGAGCAGAAAATGGGATGCCAGTATATACTAGACATCCCAACAATGGAAAACTAGTATCATCCCATATTATATTCTTAGAAAAAAGGAAGGCTTCCCTCTAGGAACGGACAGGGACAACTGGGAGGACTCCAGTGAAAGCCTATTTTGGGTCTGCAAGGAAGAGTAGCAGGATAAATGCTGTGACCCCTAGCTCCATAACACAGTTTTGGACTCTGTAGTCACCTCCACTTCATCCTGCTGAGACTGAGAGGAGGAGTAAGCCATCCAATCCACATTCTCATACTCTTTCTTCTCAACTATAATGTTGCAGCTTTCTGAAGCCAGCATGTACATCTGCGGTCTACTACTTCTACTACTACTACATTTTCTGGCCGGATAGTTGGTGCTGCTACTACTCACATTCTGGCTCTGGGTCTTTTGTTTGGAACCCTTTTGTAGCCTGAACATTTTTGGGCCTCTCAGATAATGTTGTGCACTACCCTATGTATATATGTATACATATATATGCTGATAGTTTAAATATAATCAACGGACCCCCCACAAAAAAATAATAATAAAAACATGCGCATATAGGCCCCTTTCACACGGGCGAGTTTTCCGCGCGGGTGCAATGCGTGAGGAGGACGCATTGCACCCGCACTGAATCCTGACCCATTCAGTTCTATGGTGCTGTGCACATGAGCGGTGATTTTCACGCATCACTTTTGCGTTGCGTGAAAATCGCAGCATGTTCTATATTCTGCGATTTTCACGCAACGCAGGCCCCATAGAAGTGAATGGGGATGCGGAAAAATCGCAATCATCCGCAATCATGTGCGGATGCGTTGCGATTTTCCTCGCATGGTTTAGCTAGGGATACGATCGGGATGGGGACTCGATCGTTATTATTTTCCTTTATAACATAGTTATAAGGGAAAATAACGCGATTCTAGTCACAGAATGCAATATGCCTCGGGCTTTAAAGGGTTAAAAGATAAGCTAACACTTATCCCAGCGCTTAGCCTCCCCAGAACGCGATCTCTGACTGCTTGCTGCTTGGGGCCTGTGGTGACGTCACAGTGGTCACATGGTCCAATCAGTAGAAGCATTTGAGTGGACCATGTGACCCATGTGAGTCTCTATGACATCACGGCGGGTCCTTCATCGAACAACAGATGTTCGATGAAGGACCTGCCGTGATGTCACAGGATCACATGGGTCACATGGTCCACTCAAATGCTTCTATGATTGGACCATGTGACCCTGTGACGTCACCACAGGTCCTCAAGCAGCCAAACTATCAAGAGAGACGACGCTCTGGGGCTCTGCGCAGTACAATGGGAGAAGGTAAGTTAACTCTTTATTATTTTTAACCCTTTAAAGCCCGGGAACATTGCATTCTGTAATAGAATGCGATTATTTTCCTTATAACTATGTTATAAAGGAAAATAATTACACATACAGAATACTCATCCCGAAACCAGACTTCAGTGATGAAGTCTGACTTCGGGTCTGGGTACCAAGCATGCGGATTTTTTCACGTGCGTGCTCAACGCACTACAAACGTTAGCACACGCGCGGAAAAATCGCGGCGATTCCCGCAACGCACCCGCATCTTATCCGGGCGTCAAACATGACGCCCGTGTGCAAGAGGCCATAGGGAAACTGATTTAGGCTTAAATTTGTTATTCCACTTTTGTGTGCTTGCCTTTGTATTGATGTTGATCATCTAAATATGCTGGTTTAATTGAACAAGCCCCCAAAAAATAAAAATTACAACCGTGTGGTAATAGAATTTTAGGTCTATTAAAATATATTTAGCAATTTCCTAAATTATTATTTTCAATATTGCTACCAGTTAGAATTGTTTTGTCTACGCAAAAACACAGATGAATGTCACTATGCCCTTTCCTAAAATATTCATAATGTTGTATATAAACACTATAAATACTTGATTATAGGACAAATGACATCATTACTAAAACTATACATGACATTGCCTTATGAAGGAGGAACCTGTGAGACTGCGTGTGTTAGTGTATGTTTTCTAACATTATAACATAATGGGTTTTCTTCTAAGACATATTTTAAATGTTTTTACTTTTAACAAGTTGTACAGCCAGTCTTTCATGTGCAACTGTTGTGGACTACATTATTTATTGCAATGAGGTCTGTATTTCATTTCCCTTTGTTTTGTCATTTGAATTGAGTCTTACATAACCTCAATGAACTGCTATATTTTTTGATTTGTTCATTCAGGGATATTAAGCATCTTGTTTTCCTATGAAAAACTGATATTTTGTTATATTAGTTAGTGTATTTTATTGCATTGTATTAAGAAGTAATTATATTTAGCTTGATTTTCATAATTTTTGCGACTTCTCCAAAGCATTTGATACTGTCCCACATAAAAGGTTAGTATATAAAATGAGAATGCTTGGACTGGGAGAAAATGTGTGTATGTGGGTAAGTAACTGGCTCAGTGATAGAAAACAGAGGGTGGCTATTAACGGTACCCACTCACATTGGGTAACTGTCATTAGTGGGATACAAAAGGGGTCAGTATTGGGCCCTATTCTGTTCAATATATTTATTAATGACCTTGTAGAAGGCTTGCACAGTGAAATATTCATTTATGCAGATGACACTAAACTGTGTAAAGTAATTAATACTGAAGAGAATAGTATACTGCTACAGAGGGATCTGGATAGATTGTAGGCTTGGGCAGATAAGTGGCAGATGAGGTTTAACACTGACAAATGTAAGGTTATGCACATAGGAAGGAATAATGCAAATCACCATTACATACTAAATGGTAAAATACTGGGTAGCACTGACATGGAAAAGGACCTAGGAATTTTAGTAAACAGCAGACTTAACTGTAGAAACCGGTGTCAGGCAGCTGCTGCCAATAAGATTTTGGGGTGCATCCAAAGAGGCATAGACGCACGTGATGATAGCATATACCTGCCTTTACTAGTCAGACCACATATATAGTACTGTGTACAGTTCTGGGCTTCTGTGAACAAGACAGACATAGCAGAGCTGGAGAGAGTTCAGAGGGGGGCAACTAAAGTAATAATTGGAGTGGGTGGACTACAGTACCCAGAAAGATTTTAAAATTAGGTTTATTCACTTTAGAAAAAGATGACTAAGGGGAGATCTAATAACTATGTTTAACTATATCAGGGGTCAGTATAGAGATCTATGCATAATCTATTTAACCCAAGGACTGTGACTGGGACGAGTGGACATCCTCTGTGTCTTGAGGAAAGAAGGTTTGTACACAAACATAGAAGAGGATTCTTTATGGTAAGAGTAGTGAGACTCTGGAACTCTCTGCCTGAGGAGGTGGTGATGGTGAATTCACCAAAAGAGTTCAAGAGGGGGCTGGATGTATTTTTGGAGTATAATAATATTACAGGTTATAGTTATTAGATTTTTGGAGAAGGGTCGTTGATCCAGGGAGTTATTCTGACTGTCTGATTGGAGTCAAGAAGGAATATTTCCCCCTTCTAATCCGACTGCTTCTGCTTTTGCATTCCAGTGATCAATGGGGGTTTCAGCCCATGTCACTTCACTGATGCTACTAATCTGTCACTAACCATTTTTCAGAATTTTTTTGAACGGACTGTTACCATAACAGACAAGTGTGACAATCATATAATTTGTGTGTCTGTACAATTAAAGGAGTGATCCCCGACTTAGATATTGATTACCTATCTTCAGGATATGTCTTTAATATCTGATGGGTGGGGATCTAAATCCCAACTCCTCATTAGTCAGCTGTTGAAAGTGGACATGGAGCTTAGGTGATCGCAGAGGCCTCTTTCTTGTACTGTGATGTCACATCCATTGGTCACATGGTGCCTACGCAGCTCAGTCCCATTCCAGTGAATTGACTTGGTCTGTAATACCAAGCACAACTGCTATACAATGTGTGGCTCTTTGCTTGGTATACTTTAAAGAAGCTACAGTACCCTTGCCCTTATAAACAGCTGGTTGCTGAAGATGATTGATGAGGATGCTAGGAGTTGGACCCCTCACTGATCTGGTATTGCTGAACTATTCTAAGCATAGGTCATCAAAGTCTGGTAAAAACCCTTTATTGTGATAAAGCTTTACCACTAAACTAAGGAAATCTTTGGATAATAATAATAATAATAATAATAATATTAATAATAATAATAATAATAATAATAATAAGTTAATAACGACTAGTTAACAGCAGCAAAAAAAATGGTGGGACAGCAAGCTTAAGAAGGTGGTTGAATAGTAATGTGCCAAAATACTTGAAAAAGTACTAGTCCATAACACACCCAATGTGACCATCATAGAAAAGAAAAGGGTGTGGCTTATCGACATTGCATTACCCAGTGGCAGCAAGGTTGATGAAAAATAACAAGAAAAAATGACTAAATGCAAAAATATGAAAACTGAAAGGCAAAGACCCTGGCACAAACCAGCAGCTAAGGTGCCAGTGGTAATAGGTGCACTGGGTGCCATCCCCAAAGACTTCGGGAGGTACTTAAAACAACTTAATGTTGTCAAAATCACCATCTGTGAACTTCAGAGAGCCATACTGCTGGGATTGGCGTGCCTCATTCACAGCTACATTACCACATCCTAGATCCCTGGGAGGAATTTGACAAGTGATGGTGACGAACACCACCTGTGTTGTGCTGTATGCATTTTCTTAAATAGATAATAATAATTTAACATAAATAAATAAATACAAATAATAATCAATAAACCCAAAGTCTCAAAACCTGTGGTCAATTTAGACTTCCTATAAAAGAATTTCTCAGTGAATGTGTTTAATGCAGGACTTTTAGATCTACTTGTTTTAGTTTATTTATGAGACATGGTTGCACACTTCCAAGACTCAGCATGAAATCTTTAGCTTGGTCTGCGGTGCTGACTTGAGATCCAAAGTCTATCAAGATTACGCAACACTAAAATAAAAAATAAAAAAATACTAAATAAAACTAAATCCAAGGAAATAATGCACAACCGAGGAGAGTAAATATTTACTACAATACAAAGATGAAGGGCTTTTAATTTTAAAACGTTGAGCGTAAAAGACCGAAGCTTTTAGTGTTAAATTCTGCATTTTACTATCTCTTGAACTGGCATCATTAAAAATGATTAAAGGAAGCATATCAGTTTAGCTAGCCTGAGGACTTGGTATAGTTACTTCTAACACATCAATCAGATAAAGCATGTATATGTTGCCTGTGCTTTCTTCCCCCCCAAATGTTACACTCATGTTTAAATAACTCACAGGTCAGTTGTTTTCTATTTTCAGTGTGCAGCAAGGCAATCGAAAGCTGCCTGTAAAACGAATGACTAATTTCCATTGCGTTCTGCCATTCACCCTGAAGGTGGTCACAATCTGGGCCTCCCACTGCACATGGAAAACAAATTGAGAATGGAAGAGGAAATGCATAATTCCTGCCTGTAAGGGAACAGTTTAGACTGTTGCAGCAGCAGGTTTTTTCTGCTGTGCTCATAATCTAGTGAACACGATGTTCAGCCTAGCACACCTTTTCATTAGGGAAAGTCAGGGAACAAGACCAGGAAAGAAAAAGGCCTTGGGTCAGGCAGCCAGTGGAACTATCAGCAGGTACGAAACCGTCTGGGACTTAGAGGAGGTGACAGCAGGTGGAAAAGCATTTAGCAAACCAGGTCAGGCTGCTGAGGCTTTAGTAGCAAGTTTGCTATTGCAACGGCTGCCTGGCAAGTTTTATCTACTGATCAGCGCAATGTGCCAAAGGGCTGGTGGGACACCCCTTCAGTAGCTTCCAGTTGTATCTAACAACAGCCTAGCAGAAGGCAATGAGAAACATTAGCAGGGTCGATTCCTCGGTGTAGACACAGCAGTAGCTCTAGACCTTTTTTGCGCTCTTCTTCAACCTCTGTCTTGCAGCTCTGGCTGTCTGCCTGCTCTAATTACCTCATTCCCCAGATACAGTCAATCCAAGCTACCTTTTGTGAACAGAGGGATGCAGCAAGCTGACCAAAGTGCAAAGCAATTAAGAACAGGGTTAGTTTAAATTAACAGCTACTTTTAAAAGGCAGTTCATAATAACATGGTTTTTAATAAAATTCCTAATTCAGTTTATTTAAACTATTGAAAGTGTTATTGTTTGCATTTCACGTATTCTCGGAATAATAATCTCTTAGACATATAAGGGTGCCTTCATGCATAGCAGAAAAATCCACCAGAAAATATACAGCATAAACACAAAAAAAGCATGTATTGTTCTGCATTGGAAAAGGGATCAGACCCTGCTCTGCGGAATAACATTCTGCTGCATAAATAATGACGCATTGAGTCTTTTTTCTATAGCAGAATGCCCCAATTTTTTTCAATGGGGGATGTAATCTGCACAAAAATCTGTTACAAAATCACCACAGGAATCTACACCTTTATAAAAAAAAAAATACACACCTGCATGCTTTTTGGCATATTTTTCTGCCATGCTTGAAGGCACCCTAATAAAGATCAAGTGGGAAACTTGTTCAACTGGAATGTTTTACTATAAAGATATATGGCCATATTTATGCAGTGTTTTCAATCAGTTTTCTAATTTGTTTTTCAATCTGTCTCCCATTGGTCTATATTAGGCTACTTTCACACTAGCGTTTTTTGCAGATCCGTCATGAATCTGAAAAAGCTCTCCTGTTGCAATAATACAACCGCATGCATCCGTAATGAACAGATCCGGTTGCATTATGTCTTATATAGCCATGACGGATGCGTCATGAACACCATTTGCGGACCACCGCATTATTCTGTCAGCGATGGGGACGTAACCAAATGGATTTTGGTGTGTTCCATTTCGTTTCGTTTTGTCCGTATTGACAATGAATTGGAACAAAACTGAAGTGTTTTCTTCCGCAATTGAGATCCTATGACGCATCTCAATAGCGGAATTGAAAACGCTACTGTGAAAGTAGCCTTAAAAAAAATAAGTATGACTGATGAAGAATGTTTTTTTTTAAACATAGTTGTAAAAATGTCATACTGTAATAAAAAAATAAGTCAAAACATGTGACATTAAAAAATGACATGCGTTCTAATCAGCATTTCTTTAGAGACCAGTCTGCTTCCAGACCGGTGTCATGCATGCACAGTGCTACGGGAAGTGAGTTCTTGACCTATAATAGTCTAGCTCTGTGGGCAGAGGCGCTCTGCTTGCCCGATTAGCAGCAGGGGCCTGGCTGTTACTGCTGTAACTGTGGCATCTAAGGTGTTTGCCTCTACCTCTCGTACCCAATGTGATAGTGGGGTGCTGAAAGCCTATAGCTGGGACGAACTGTCAGTGTTAAACTGACAGTTCCAAGGCAGTACAATATGGCATGTGTTCTACTGTTCTCGGCATGCCACAACTGTAATGACTAACACTCTATAAAAATATCACATGATCCAACTCATTAGGTGAACATCATAAAAAAAATAAACAGCCATTGTTTTGGTCACCTCACCTAACAAAAAGTGTAATATCAAGCGATTAAAAAGTACTATGTAACCCAAAATGGTACCAATGAAAACGTCAACTCATCCTGCAAAAAATGAACCTAACAGACAAGACAATGGGCAGAAAAATAAAAAGATATGGCTTTCAGAAAATGGCGACGCAATAACATTTGAAAAAGAAAACAGCTTTTATTGAGTAAAACTGAACAAGAATAAAAGAGTGGACATATTCGGTATCACCGCATCTGTAACAACCTCCTCTATAAAATTATTGCATTATATACCCCATCAGGGGAACACTGTAAAAAATAAAATAAAAACTATGCTAGAACAGACATTTTCTGATCACCTTATCGCCCAAAAAAACTCATAATATCAAGTGATCTAAAAGTTGTGTGTACCCCAAAATAGTACCAATGAAACCATCACCTCATCCCATGGCAATGCAAAAACACAATTTTTTTCAAAAGTTCTTTGTGTAAAAATAGTAAATTGTAGAAAAAAAAAACTATAAAATTTGTATCTCTGCAATCTTATTAATCAGCAGAGTAAAATCAACATTAGCAGAATTAAAGCAAAATAAAAAGTAATTAAAAAGTCGTAAGTACCCCAATAGAGCCAATGATAATGGCATCTCATCCCACAAAAAATAAGAACCCCCCACACACAACTCCATTGAGAGAAAAAAACTAAATTTCTACTCCTTAATACCTTAAGGAGTGGAGTTTCCAAAATTGGTTCACTTCTCGGGGGTTCCATTTATTATTTCACCTTAGAGCCTCTACAGTTGTCAGCACAAGATGTGTAAGTCACTGCGATGGGTCTCAAATGCACATGGTGCTCTTCTACCCCTGAGCCCTGTCATGTCTAGGCAACAATTCAGGCCACATGTAGGATGTTTATAAAACCAGGAGGCAAAGCATAATAAAAAAAGGGCTGACTTGTTACACTGGTATACACTTGGCACAACATATTGTGCAATCTGTGCAATGTAATGGCATATCTGTGTAAAAATTGCAATTTTCCTTCTGCTGTAAATTATTTTTTTAAACATCTGTGGGGTCAAAATGCTGACAACACTCGCTGGTAAATTATTTGAGGTGTATGGTTTCTAAAACGGGGACACTTCTTGGGGGTTTCTTTTTGTTTTTTATTTAACCTCTGAACTTCTGCACTTGTCAACAAGTGCTATAGAAATCATTAAACTAGACCTCAAAAGCTCATGGTGCTGTTTCTCTTCTGAACCCTTCAGTGTTCCAAAATAGCAGCTTATGATTATGACCACATATAGTGTGTTCCTATAGTCAGGATAAAATGTGTAACAAATTATGGGGTGCACCTGGTACCCCTTGTAAAAATGAAAAATTTGTGGATAAATCAAAAAAATTTAATTTTATCTTTTTCAAAATTCTATGAAATGCCTGCAGGGTCAATGCACTCACTGCAGCATTCAAAAAATTCTTAAGGGGTATAGTTTCCAAAATAAGGTTACAAATTTGGGGGTTTTCAATTTAGTTGTACCTCAGAGTTTCGTCAAATGCAACATGGTGACTGAAAACCATTCCAGCAAAACATGCCCTTCAATAACCATATGGTGCTTCTTCCATTCTGAGTTTTGCAGTGTGCTCATACTACAGTTCACGACTACAGATAGGGTGTTACCATATTCAGGAGAAAATGCATAACAAATTGTGGGGTGCTTCTTCTCCTACTATCCTTTGTGAAAAGGAAACATTTTATTGGAAGAAATGACATTTTTCATTTTCAATGCCAAGTGTTTCTAAATTCTATGAAATGTTTGTGGAGTTAAAGCAGGCAGCACACCCCTCAATACATTTCTTGAGGGGCGTAGTTTCCAAAAAGAGGGTCACTTATTGGGGGTTTCCATTGTAGGGGTACCTCAGGGTTTTGTCAAATGCCACATGTGCCGAAAATCATTCCAAGCAAAATCTGCCCGCTTAAAGCCATATAGAACTCCTCTCATCTGTCTTGAATCCTGTGGTGTGCCCATACAGCAGTTTACAAGTTACAACCACATATGGAGTGTTTCTGTAAACTGCAGAATCGGAGTAATAAGTATTGCTATTAAGTCACTGCTGTGTTAAGTTTATTTCACAGTTCCGTCTGTAGTTTAGGGAACCACCTGCCAGGGATCTCTGGATCCAGCATTGCTGGATATTATAGTAATGCCAGTGAGCCCCATTGACTACAATGGGGTATGGTGGAGATCTTGCCTGTGCCCGGCAAATATAGCTCTCCTGTTATTAGCTTTTACCAGCCCCCCGCTAATTACTTTTCACTTTGAAAAATGCCTTATTCCAGTTTAGATGGATCATCTCTGCAGGATGATCATATTACACATGTCAATGCAAGTCTATGGAGAGTTGAGGATGGAGTATTGAGAAGGAATACAAACACAGGCACTGACAAAGAGAGACTGAACATCTATATAGAAAGGTTATATATAGCTCAGCACAAGTGCTTCATTCATAACAACACAGGTCAGTACTTCTCAGTGATGTCTTCTATTATCCAGTTAGGAAGCATATTCTCCTCTACTTTCTGTGTGTGCACTAGATGGCAGCTAGTCTCCAGCCACCATGTCTGGCAGAACTACAAACTAGATATTCAGCAAGCATAGAGGAAAACTAATAATAAATGCAGGATACAATTCATATAATGGCTAGAAATAGTGTTATTGCTCATATACACAACAAATACAAAATTTGTTGAAAGCTCAGTAACACTTAAAAGTAATAAGACTTTTGATAATTATGCTAAAAAATTATGGAAAATGTTAAATTAATTGTCTTCGAATATGGACAAAACTGTGGGGCATATTTATTAAGACTGATGTTTTAGATGTCGGTTTTAATAAAGCCCTAAACTGGATGTGGATCCGCCGACGTTATGAAGAGGTGCCGGACTCTCCATAACTTCAGTACATCCAGTGCCAGTTCTAAATGTAAGACAGCTTCCTTGCACTGCTATCTGCGCCAGAAATACGCCGAATTTAGCCATATTTCAGCAGAGTAAATGACCCCTTATGTTTTTTTTTTGTTTGGCCATCAATCGAGACATGTAAAAGAAGGGTTTAGATCTTATGATTAGATTTTACTTCACAGAATAATAGATTATATTATATTCTGATGTATTATATATAGTCTGTAAACATAAGAAATGATATTAAAATAATAATTCACCAATATGGGAAACAATTGGGCATTGATTTCAGTGCTCAGTTGTTACTTTTAGTGCTACTTTTAATGAAAGAAACTGCTGGAAATAAACACTATTGGTGCCAATTATACTGCTGAACTCTTCTTTCATTCACATCTGGATCAATAAATTAGCAAAATTACCGCACCCAACTGAGGAGTTAAAAAGGTGTCATTATGTCATAGAATCCAGGTTTCATGGAAATAAATAAGCCCTGCTTTTTCCACTCTTCTTCAACTTCCTTCCTTCTCTTTTGTTTCTGCATTACAGCAAATTTTATATATTCTGCAATGGTTTTCCAGAGCTGGAGTTGTTAGGGGTGCTTCTTTGTACAATATATATAGATATATAGATATCTGTGGTACAATAACTGTTGTTTATTTTTTTGAATAGTGAAACGCAATTTTTTTCTGAGCTGTCCTTGACCAAGCCCAGGGACTAGACATAAGAACCAGGGTCATTACCAACTTCCCAAAATTTTGTCCGGCAGACAAAACCCAAAGATTTTCAGGTTTGCTTAGGATGAATCCAGTAAAACGGCATCATTTTACTGCACATGTCAGCGGGAAAAAACATGTGGGAGGAAGAAGAAGCACTCTCACATGATCCTGAGAGGAAGTGGTGGTGGGGGGTTTAACCTGATTGTCTCACGGGAAGACAGACAGCCTGTATGACCCAATCAGTGCTGCAGCAGGCAGGGAGGTGCCCTTGCAGAATGACTAGAACATCATTCTGTATTAAGCTGTGAATGAGGGTGGATGGGTGTAGCAGTGTCAGAGAAAGGAAGGCTAGAAAGAAGAATTGTGTAGAATAGGGAAAGGCAGGGAAAGCTTTCAGCCAGAGAGTAAGAAGAGAGTAGCTGAAGCAAGGTAAACCTGGCAGTGCGTTTCAGCTGCAATTGCTGCCTTATAATACACAGCTGTATAACCTCAAACACAGCCACCTGCAAAAACACTTTTTTTTCCCCCCGATTATAACATAACTTTTTTTGTGTTTGGAGGAATAAGCTAAAGGCTGTGATCATGTGAAATAATAGGCTGAAATCTGTGTTAGCAGCAGTTGCTAAAATACACCAAGCAGAAAACATCTTGCTGGCTGTCCCCCACGACTCTAACTGGGCAAGGTGGTCAGCAACAATGGTTGCAACATCGTAGCCACGCTGAATCTGGGGGAAACTAACATATGTTGCCTGCATGGCACATGTCAATGACCTAGTCGTGCAATTCTTTTTCAAAAAGTACACTGGATTGCCCAAGATGCTGGTAATGTCCAGGAGACTGTCCTCTTGTGGCGAGGAATGCTCTTCTGGACTTGCAACGACAGAAGCACTGATGCTACACCACTCAGAGGACTCAGAGAAGCCAGTCTCTCACTAACAGCTGGTCTCTCTCACTCAAGGGTTAGGGCTTTTACAGCTCATACTGACTCAGTCAAGGGTGGCCACAGACAGAAGACGTCCCCATGCAAGTCCTCCATACAGGCTTTTTGCCCTCAATCATCTCATTAGAGAGCACCTTGTAATATCTCTCTAACAATCATCCAGTAACTGAGAGTAAAATTCATTAGCTCAGTTCATCACATACTACATCATTGGGTAACTGAGAGCAGGTTTAACCCCTTAAGGACCGGGCTAATTTTCACCTTAAGGACCAGGCCATTTTTTGCAAATCTAACCAGTGTCACTTTATGTGTGAATAACTTTAAAACACTTTTTTTATACAGGCAATTCTGATACTGTTTTCTCGTCACATATTGTACTTCATGACACTGGTAAAATGGAGTAAAAAAGTTAATTATTGCCCTAAATGGAGATGGCAAATTTTCCATTTTAATCTATTTTTCCAGTAACAAAGCAAGGGTTAACAGCCAATGAAAACTCAATATTTATTGCCCTGATTCTGTAGTTTATAGAAACACCCTAGATGTGGTCGTAAACTGCTGTACGGGCACACGGCAGGGTGCATAAGGAAAGGAACGTCATGTGGTTTTTGGTAACTCCAATATAAGTTCTTAAACAAAAAAGTGTCAGTACACTACTACTATTACTACTACAGTACTGGCCAACTACTTAATTCATATATGGATCTAATAGATCTCAACATAGCTAACATAACATAGTAACATAGTAACATAGTAACATAGTAACATAGTCACATAGTATATAAGGCCGAAAAAAGACATTTGTCCATCCAGTTCGACCTGTTTCCTGCAAGTTGATCCAGAGGAAGGCAAAAAAACCCTGTGAGGTAGAGCCAATTTTCCCCACTTAAGGGGAAAAAATTCCTTCCCGACTCCAATCAGGCAGTCAGAATAACTCCCTGGATCAACGACCCATCTTTAGTAGCTATAGCCTGAAATATTATTACGCTCCAGAAATACATCCAGGCCCCTCTTGAATTCCTTTATTGTACTCACCATCACCACCTCCTCAGGCAGAGAGTTCCATAGTCTTACTGCTCTTACCGTGAAGAACCCTTTTCTATGTTTGTGTACAACCCTTCTTTCCTCCAGACGCAGAGGATGTCCCCTCGTCACAGTCACAGTCCTGGGGATAAATAGATGATGGGAGAGATCTTTGTACTGACCCCTGATATATTTATACATAGTTATTAGATCTCCCCTCAGTCGTCTTTTTTCTAGAGTGAATAACCCTAATTTTGATACCCTTTCGGGGTACTGTAGTTGCCCTATTCCAGTTATTACTCTAGTTGCCCTCCTCTGAACCCTCTCTAGCTCTGCTATGTCTGCCTTGTTCACGGGAGCCCAGAACTGTACACAGTACTCCATGTGTGGTCTGACTAGTGATTTATAAAGTGGTAAGACTATATTTTCATCACGGGCATCTATGCCCCTTTGATGCAACCCATTATCTTATTGGCCTTAGCAGCAGCTGCCTGACACTGGTTTTTACAGCTTAGTTTGTTATTTATTAAAATTCCTAGATCCTTTTCCATGTCAGTGTTACTGAGTGTTTTACCATTTAGTATGTACGGGTGACTTGCATTATTCCTTCCCATGTGCATAACTTTACATTTGTCAGTGTTAAACCTCATCTGCCATTTCTCTGCCCAAGCCCCCAATCTATCCAGATCCCTCTGTAGCAGAAAACTGTCCTCTTTAGTGTTAATTGCTTTACACAGTTTAGTGTCATCTGCAAAAATTGATATATTACTGTGCAAGCCTTCTACAAGATCATTAATAAATATATTGAAGAGAATAGGGCCCAATACTGAACCCTGAGGTACCCCACTAGTGACCGTGACCCAATCTGAGTGTGTACCGTTAATAACCACACTCTGTTTTCTATTACTGAGCCAGTTACTTACCCACATACAGATATTTTCTCCTAGTCCAAGTGTTCTCATTTTATATACTAACCTTTTATGTGGTACAGCGTCAAATGCTTTGGAGAAGTCCAGATATACGACATCCATTGATTCGCCGCTGTCAAGTCTAGAACTTACCTCCTCATAGAAACTGATTAAATTAGTTTGACATGACCGATCCCTCATGAAGCCATGCTGATATGGTGTAATTTGCTTATTTTCATTGAGATACTCCAAGATAGCATCTCTTACAAAACCTTCAAACAGTTTACCCACAACAGATGTTAAACTTACCGGCCTATAATTTCCAGGCTCTGTTTTTGGACCCTTTTTGAATATTGGCACCACATTTGCTATACGCCAGTCTGGTGGAACATTCCCTGTCAGTATGGAGTCCGTGAATATCAAAAATAAGGGTCTGGCTAGGACATCACTTAATTCCCTTAAGATACGGGGGTGTATGCCATCCGGTCCTGGCGATTTGTCTATTTTAATCTTTTTAAGTCGCTGCTGTACTTCTTCCTGGGTCAGACAGGGCACTTTTAAAGGGAATTTACTTTTACATTTTGCATTTCATCTGACAGTTTATTTTCCTCAGTAAAAACAGTGGTGAAGAAAATATTTAATAGCTTGGCTTTATCCTCATCGCTTTCTGCAACTCCCCCCTCATTGCTATGTAGAGGGCCGACTCCTTCAGGTTTATATTTTTTACCATTTATATAATTGAAAAACATTTTAGGGTTAGTTTTGCTCTCTTTGGCAATTAATCTCTCGGTCTCTAGTTTGGCAGTTTTTATTAGTTTTTTACATATTCTGTTTTTTTCCTTATAGTTTATCAGTGCTTCCTGGCTTCCCTCCTGTTTTAGTGATTTATATGCTTTCTTTTTGTCATTCATTGCTTTTTTTACGGTTCTATTTATCCACATTGGTTTCTTCTTATTTCTTAGCTTTTTATTTCTATAAGGTATGCATCGATCACAATTTGATGTTACAATGCTTTTAAAAATCTCCCATTTTGTGGTTGTATTTTTATTTTTGAGGACTATGTCCCAGTTAATTGGGCCTATGGCCTCTCTTAGTTGGCTAAATTTTGCTTTTTTGAAGTCCGGTATTCTTGTTCCTCCCTGTAGAAACTCTCGTTTGAAGGATAATTGGAAGGTTATTACTTTATGGTCACTATTTCCCAGGTGTCCCCCGACCTGCACGTCTGTTGTTCTATCAGGTCTATTGGTTAATACTAAGTCCAGTATGGCCGTCCCTCTAGTTGGGTCCTGAACCATTTGGGAAAGGTAATTGTCTTTGGCTATTGCCAAGAACCTGTTTCCTTTATGGGATGTACAGGTTTCAGTTTCCCAGTCTATATCTGGGTAGTTGAAGTCCCCCATAATAACCACCTGATTATGGTTTGCCGCCTTGTTTATCTCGTTTAGTAATAGATTTTCTGCGGACTCTGGTATATTAGGTGGTTTATAGTAAACTCCTATTAGTAATTTATTATTGTTTTTGGCTCCAATAAAATATAACTAGAGATGAGCAAAGTTTTGGAAAATTCAATTCAGCTGCTTCGCTGAATTTTACAAAAAAAACTTACTTTGTGACAAAGTAAATTTTTGGGCCGGCCACCGCCATCTTGCTTGAAGATCTGGAGCGAAATCTCGCACGGCCCAAGAAGACGTCATCACACCGGCCGGCATGGTGACTTCATACATCACCACGCACAGGATTTCAGTCGTGATCTTCAATCAAGATGGTGACGGCTGGCCACTCGCGGGCAAATGGAGGAGGAAAGTATGATTTTTTTGTATTTTTTACATTATTTTAAGTTAAATTGATTCTCTACCATGAAGCACAAGGAAATTTCTCTTTGTGGCAAATTTAATTTATCTTGAAATTCAGATTGAATTCCACTTCATTGGATTTGATTAGTTCAACTCTAAATATAACTTATCTATTACCAAAATTCTCATCCTAGAAAAATCCAAACAATCCACTTTAATAGTATTTCAATCTAATTGCTTTGTTAAGTTAACAAAAATATATCTTACAGAAATATTTTTTTTACTGTAGAAACATAAAATGTGTGCTGAATAGTGTGTTGAACAAACTCCTAATTATAACTGCAATTTGCTGATTGAACTCATACTAAAAGGTGCACATTGATATACCAAATTTCAGTTGGAATGTGCAAATTACACTGAGTTGCTCTTTGCTAGCCAGAAGCAAATTCCTAATACTTAATTATAGTTTACTTATTAATATTATTTCCCGGTTTGATTGAGATCGCTGATTCATTTTGTAATATGCAAATTAAAATGAATTGCAGTGGCAAAGACTAGTATGATTTGATACCCACAGGTAAAAGGCATCCATTCCAGTGTCTAATTATGTTCTGCTTGCAGGATTGATCACGCTTCTGAAGTGATAACCCTCATCACAGCACCACACCTGTGAGCCAAAACTGACAATTAACGCCTTCTGCCTCAATGACTTTCAACGCACTATAGTTCAATGACGTTTTCACATCACTCACATGAAACACCTATAAGTAGAACCACCAAGAATAAAAAACACAAAAAATTGATTAACATGGTACTTCTTTAATTATCAAACCAATTAAAACAACTTAAACTTTAACATATAAAAAAATGTTAAAATAAGAAAAGTACACATCATTTGAAAAACTAAAATATCAAAAATGTAATTTTTTTTGTCTATATTATATCTAATTTATATTTTAATGCATATCAAACTGAAGTTTTTGGCAAAATAGAAAACTTGTATTTCACATTTTATTTGAATTTAGGCTAAAGTACTAAATATTTTATTAGAAGGCTTTGTTTAGTTAATAAAAGACTTGGAAAGCATTAATTTCATATACACCAAATGCAATATCAGTTCCATTTTCTTTAATCAGTTATTCAAATTATGACAAGGTTTTTTGAAACACTTTGTTGGGAATGTGCTTCTATGAGTCAGACACAAAAGAGTTGGTAGATATTATAGGTAAAAGAGCAGTGAGTCCCTTTAATGTTTTTTAATCACTTGTCAAAAAAACACAGTAATGGTGAATTTAGATGGCACAATTTTCGGGCTGATTATTGAGAATGAAGTAAGTTATGAACTTTATAAAAGTATAAATGTCGTTCCCAATAATTGACCTATGTAAAGGTGCCACAGATGACCGGATGAGTGAGCAAAACTCTTGTTTATCAGGTGAAGTGGTCTTTCATGCAGGAACCAACATAATTGTAAACAGTGATCTGCTGCCCAGAAACCATGCATTTATATATGGACCAGCAATGGTAGTCCTTACACAGTACAGATGATTGCTTCATGTCCACTGACGAGAAAGAAGAGTTCCTTCGCAATAATTGTCTGCAGTGTAAATACAACGTAACATTTTTTCTATAATATATTAAACATGTAAAAAAAATTGGCAGTGCAAAATTAGAAATACCGAGAACAATGGAACTTGCCAAGAACATTAGGCACTATTTGAACACCTTGGATACCTAGAAGTGACAGGCTTTCATTAGCAGAATGTCCTAATGCCAGTTCATATTCTAATTATTCTGGGTCTGGGACAATGATTTATAAATTGAGCAGGTGATTCTTATGTCTGGTTTTAATTGAATAATCTTTGAAGTGCATTTGAATTTAAAATGTATATGATGACTCACTGAATAAGAGACAAAGACATAGCATTCACAGGCACCTAGAGGCAACCTGGAAGAAATTTAGATTTCTAGATAAAATCACAGAAGAATCGCAGATGTTCTGGGAACAGTGTTCACTTGTGGTTCATGTGCATTTACTTGTCTTACAATGCTATTTGTATAAATTAGGAGACCTATAAGTAAAATAATGCTTGGTGTATATTTATCACCCAACTTGGCTTATTTCAGGAGGAACCTGTCTAGCTTCACATCTGATAACCTGTTGCCACTGATTGTACAGGATTATTGACTGAGTGAAATATTTTAAGCCAATCGCTAAAGTTTCAATTTTAAAATGTGTAGAGGGGTTTATCAGGTTTAAAGTTCAAGCATAATATAATATAATGTATCCGGTAGACTATAAAATCAATATACCCTAAATATAATATTGTAACATTATATATATTTGCTAAGTATCGATATTAACTGTTGCATTGTGTTTGCTTTTACTTTTGTCGTTTCAGGTAAAACTGTAGTCAGAGACAGGCTGAGGTCAAGTTAGGGAGAGTTTGTGTGATCTACAGTCCAAGGTCAGGGCAGGCAGCTCAGAGTTATAACGGAGATCAGGAAAAGGTTTGGTCATGCAGAGAAGGGTCAAATCCAAGAAACAGGCAGAAGTCTGTACACAAGCAGACAAATGTAAAAACAGTACACCTTTGCAATATTCTAGCAAACTAAAACCTATTGCTGAGGCACCTTCCCAGGGAAAGGTGCCTTAAGTACCCCATGGTGGCCAGTCATTTGTTGGTGAAGATTCTGGTAAATACTGTGGCCCTTTAGGAGGCAGAGGGAGCATGCATGTCCTACAGACAGTGCAGGAGCAGACCTCGCCTGCATAAAAGAGAGGAAGGCTGACAAAAAGTAGGCCACAGCCTGCAAGAAAAAATGTGAAGCTATTTAGGCAGCCAGGCCTGAGCTTCCGGGACCTTGGAGCAGGTGAGCAGAGCAGCCACGTACCTGGGAGCAGAGCAGTGGTAGATATGGGCCATCGCTATAACAATTTGTTTAACATAAAAACAGATTTTCTGATGACACATACCCATAAGTGGATAATTTATATATCTAATTGTCCTTTTACATAGACTGATCATTGGGCAAATTATTGAGGATCAGTATTTGTAAAAACACTGGTTCCAAATAATTGGCCTTTGCAAGGGTACAAGGAATTGCCTGATGAATGAGCAAATGCTCCTCCATTGGTTGATCATATCTTTCAGGGGACACCAAAAATAATTTATGGACAGCAGATTGTCCTATATAAACAGGGATCTACTTTTCAGATCGCAGTCCCCATACAGTGGAAATAATGGCAGCATGTAAATGTAGCTTTATCTCTGCGGATGTTTTACTATCTGCATGTCACTGATGTCCTCCTTAACAGTCTCTGAGTCAGGAGCCTGACCGCTCACAACACCAGCTCCCACTCCACTCCCCTCCTTACTACTTGCCCGCCTACCGGAGGAAGCGGTGGATGTCTCCTCCACATCTTGGCTGGGCAGTAGCTACTGACTGCCCTCTAGTAGCTCGTCCTCGCTGTATAGTCGAGCTGAACCCATAGCATAAACTTCTCTGGCTGAGGGTACAGAAAAGTACAGAGGCAGGTTGAGGACAGGTGAGGGCACAGGGTCTGCTCCTGGGTAATGCCTACTAAGGGTTGTGTCTGACGAACCCACTGACTCTTAGCTGGGGGTGTCTGATATCACCTGGAATGAATTGGATGACCGAGTCAACCATTCAAAAACCACTGGGTTGCTGGTCAAGACACGACACACTGGGAGAACAGACCTCTGGAAGTGACCCTTGCTGCCATGCCCCCTTACTTTGCTGCGACCTGTGCCTGCACTCAAAACATTTAGTCCTCTGCCCCTCCTGTGTGCAGGGCCTGTCACTTCTCTCTATGCCATACTGTTAGATCAAATAAGTAAATAAAAAGGAAATGAATACACCCCAAAAAAGGCTGTAATTTTGTCACTTCACCACACAACGGCAAATAATCCTTTTTTTTGCCTCTAATAGATGACAAAAAGGGCTGTAATTTTCTCACCTCACCACACAACGGCTAATAAGCCCTTTTTTCCCCTACTAATACATACCAAAAAAGGCTTTAGAACATATAACTGCACTCTTCATACACCTGTTGTATTCATTAATCACATTCTTTTCCTCTTTTTCATACAGGGTGATGATGACGTGTGCCCCTGAGAAAGCTCTGGGAGCGAAACCCGGGTCGGGCGAGAGGAGAGACGTTGGGATTTTTATTGTGATTTTAAAGAGTCTGTCTGTGAGTATATATGAAATAAAAGTTTTTATAAAGCTATCGGAACTTCACTATGGTGGGAGCGGATTTTATCCACAGAATACCTTGAGTGATAAGAAGAGGCAAAAGAAGCTCCCCTCGGTGTTGATGAGTTATTGAGTCCGTGGCTGACCACTTCCTGCCCGTGCGGTAGTGAGAACCTATAATTCTGGAGAGAACAGAGTTGCGGTGGACGTTTTTGATGCGCCTGCAATCAATTAGTTTTCTGTGACTATAATCTGTGCAGAAAAGAGTGATACAATCTTACGGAATTTCACTATTGGTTGTCTTTTAATAAGTAGCAGGATATCTGACAATAGGATGTCTGCAGACCTCAGTATATTCTGAAGGGAGAGGAAAACTGCTTTGGGATCATCTATTCTAATGCACGGTCTAAATCCTGTCTTTAAAATTGCAAAAGTGTGATTAAACCCACAACACTCCTTGGACTCGCAGCGCTTCTGTTTGTGGACTGGTGATATATTGCTTCTTTTTTATTTCGGTGCTATATAGCACCCGATGACGCGTGTTCGGCTGAGTCTTACTCAGGGAGAGCTGTGCTGAGGAAGGGACAGACAGTGTAGGGAGTGATATAGGAATATCTATAATAGAAAAACTTTTCAGAGATACAAAGTGCTTTTAAGGACTATTGTGTATGGCAGCAGCAATATATATTTTTAGCGCAACCTGCACTAAATTGTTAAAACTTTATAGACCCTAAAGTCCATTTAAGGACTATTGTGTGTGGAAGCAATATCTATTTTTAGCGCATCCATAGCGTGCAATAGATAGGCCGCTGCAGACAGCGACATTAGGGCCGCCACATCTCAAGTGTACAGTGTGTGTATCCAAAAAACATCTGTGACATCCAGTGTACTTTTTCCGTAGACGGTGTACGCTGCAGACAGTGACATTAGTTGCGCCACATCTCCTGTGTAAAGAGTGCGCATCCCAAAAATATCTATGACATCCAGTGTACTTTTTCCGTAGCTGGTGTCCGCTGCGGACAGTGACATTACTTTTGCCAAATCTCCAATGTAATGTGTGCGCATCCAAAAAATATCTATGACATCCAGTGTACTTTTTCTGTAGCCGGTGTCCGCTGCGGACAGCGACATTACTTTCGCCACATCTCCAGTGTAAAGTGTGCACATCCAAAAAATATCTATGACATCCAGTGTACTATTTCCATAGCCGGTGTCCGCTGCGGACAGCGACATTACTTTCGCCACATCTCCAATGTAAAGTGTGCGCATCCAAAAAATATCTATGACATCCAGTGTACTTTTCCGTAGACGGTGTCTGCTGCGGACAGTGACATTAGGTGTGCCACATCTGCAGTGTAAAGTTTGCGCATCCAAAAAATATCTGTAACATCCAGTTTACTTTTTCCATGAACGTTGTACGCTGCGGACAGTAACATAAGTTGCACCACATCTCCAATGTAAAGTGTGTGCATCCAAAAATTACCTGTGACATGCAGTGTACTTCTTCCATAGACGGTGTTTACTGCGGACAGTGACATTAGATGCGCATTATTTCCAATGTATAGTGTGAGCATCCAAAAATTATCTGTGACATCCAGTGTACTTTTTCCGTAGACGGTATCCGCTGTGGACAGTGACATTATCTGTGCAACATCTCCAATGTAAAGTGTGAGCATCCAAAAATTATCTGTGACATCAAGTGTACTTTTTCCGTAGACTGTGTCCGCTGCGGATAGTGAATATTAGCTATACAACATCTCCGGTGTAAAGTGTGCGCATCCCAAAAATATCTATGACATCCATTGTACGTTTTCAGTAGACGGTGTCCACTGCGGACATTGACATTAGCTGCGCACATCTCCTGTGTAAAGTGTGCGCACCCAAAAAATATCTATGACATCCAGTGTACTTTTTCCGTAGGCGGTGTCTGCTGTGGACAGTGACATTTGGTGCGCCACATCTCATGTGCAAAGCGTGCACATCCCAAAAATATCTGTGACATCCACTGTACTTTTTCCGTAGGTGGTGTCCGCTGTGGTCAGTGACATTAGTACGCCACATCTCCAATGTAAAGTGTGAGCATTCAAAACATATCTATGACATCCAGTGTACTTTTTTTGTTGATGGTGTCCTCTGCGGACAGTGACATTAGTGCGCAACATCTCCTTTGAAATGTGTGCGCATCCCAAAAATATCTGTTACATCCACTGTACTTTTTCCGTAGACGGTGTCCGCTGTGGACAGTGAAATTAGGTGTGCAACATCTCCAATGTAAAGTGTGAGCATCCAAAAAATATCTGTGACATCCAGTGTACTTTTTGGGTAGATGGTGTCCGCTGAGTACAGTGACATTAGTGGCGCTACATCTCCAGCGTAAAGTGTGCACATCCAAAAATTATCTGTGACATCCAGTGCACTTTTTCTGTAGATGGTGTCCGCTGAGTACAGTGACATTACCTGCACAACTTCTCCAATGTAAAGTGTGCACATCCAAAAATTATCTGTGACATCCAGTGTACTTTTTCTGTAGATGGTGTCTGCTGCGGTTGGGGACATTAGCTGCGCAACATCTCCAGTATAAAGTGTGCGTATCCAAAAAGTATCTGAGACATCCAGTGTACTTTTTTCATGGACAGTGTCAGCTGAGGACAGTGACATTAGTTGTGCCACATTTCCTGTGTAAAGTGTTCCCATCCAAAAATTATCTATGACATCCAGTGTACTTTTTCGGTAGACGGTGTCCGCTGTGGACAGTGACTTTACTTACACCACTTCTCCAATGTAAAGTGTGAGCATCCAAAAATTATTTGTGACATCCAGTGTACATTTTCCATAGACGGTATCCGCTGTGGACAGTAACATTAGATGTGCCACATCTCCAATGTAAAGTGTGCGCATCCAAAAATGAGCAGTGACATCCAGTGTACTTTTTCCGTAGATGGTGTCTACTGCGGACAGTGACTTTAGTTGCGCCACATCTCAAGTGTAAAGTGTGCGCATCCAAAAAATATCTATGACATCCAGTTTACATTTTCCGTAGCCGGTGTCCGCTGCGGACAGTGACATTAGCTGTGCAAGATCTCCACTGTAAAGTGTGCGCATCCAAAAAATATCTGTGACATGCAGTTTACTTTTTCAATGGACGTTGTCAGCTGCGGACAGTAACAATAGTTAAGCAACATTTCCTGTGAAAATTGTGCGCATCCCAAAAATATCTGTGACATCCACTGTACTTTTTCCGTAGGCGGTGTCCGCTGTGGACAGTGACATTAGTTGTGCAACATCTCCAATGTAAAGTGTGCGCATCCCAAAAATATCTATGACATCCAGTGTACTTTTTCCATAGGCGTTGTCCGCTGTGGACAGTGACATTAGTTGTGCAACATCTCCAATGTAAAGTGTGTGCATCCAAAAATATCTATGACATCCAGTGTACTTTCCCGTTGACGGTGTCCGCTGCGTGACATTAGCAGTGCCAGCTCTCCAATGTAAAGTGTGAGCATCCAAAAAATATCTGTGACATCCAGTATACTTTTTCTATAGACGGTGTCTGCTGCGGACAGTGACATTAGTTGTGCCACATCTCCAGTGTAAATTATGCGCATCCAAAAAATATCTGTAACATCCAGTTTACTTTTTCCATAGCCGGTGTCCACTGCGGACAGTGACATTACTTTCGCAACATATCCAAAGTAAAGTGTGCGCATCAAAAAATATCTATGACATCCAGTGTACTTTTTCTATAGACGGTGTCTGCTGCGGACAGTGACATTAGTTGTGCCACATCTGCAGTGTAAAGTGTGTGCATCCCAAAACTATCTGTAACATCCAGTTTACTTTTTCCATAAACGTTGTCCGCTGCAGACAGTACATTAGTTGCACCACATCTCCTGTGTAAAGTGTGCGCTTCCCAAAAATATCTGTGACATCCACTGTACTTTTTCTATAGATGGTATCCTCTGTGGATAGTGACATTATTTGCGCCACTATTCTCCAATGTAAAGCGTGCGCATCCAAAAATTATCTGTGACATCCAGTGTACTTTTTCTGTAGACGGTGTCTGCTGCGGACAGTAACATTATTTACGCCACATCTCCAATGTAAAGTGTGCGCATACAAAAATTTTCTGTGAAATTCATTGTACTTTTTCCATAGGCGTTGTCCGCTGTGGACATTAACAATAGTTGTGCCACATCTCCAATGTAAAGTGTGCGCATCCAAAATATCTATGACATCCAGTGTACTTTTTCTGTAGTCGGTGTCCGCTGAGGACAGTGACATTACTTTTGCGACATCTCCAATGTAAAGTGTACGCATCCCAAAAATATCTATGACATCCAGTGTACTTTTTCCGTAGACGGTGTCCGCTGCGGACAGTGACATTAGCTGCGCACACATCTCCATTGTAAAGTGTACCGCATCCAAAAATATCTATGACATCCAGTGTACTTTTTCCTGTCATGACCGTGTCCGCTGCGGACAGTGACATTAGCTGCGCAACATCTCCAGTGTAAAGTGTGCCGCATCCCAAAAATATCTATGACATCCAGTGTACTTTTTCCGTAGACCGTGTCCGCTGCGGACAGTGACATTAGTTGCTTAACATCTCCAGTGTAAAGTGTGCGCATCCCAAAAATATCTGTGACATCCACTGTACTTTTTCTGTAGACGGTGTCTGCTGCGGACAGTAACATTATTTACGCCACATCTCCAATGTAAAGTGTGCGCATACAAAAATTTTCTGTGAAATTCATTGTACTTTTTCCATAGGCGTTGTCCGCTGTGGACATTAACAATAGTTGTGCCACATCTCCAATGTAAAGTGTGCGCATCCAAAATATCTATGACATCCAGTGTACTTTTTCTGTAGCCGGTGTCCGCTGCGGACAGTGACATTACTTTTGCGACATCTCCAATGTAAAGTGTGCGCATCCCAAAAATATCTATGACATCCAGTGTACTTTTTCAATAGCCGGTGTCCGCTGCAGACAGTGACATTACTTTTGCCACATCTCCATTGTAAAGTGTACGCATCCAAAAAATATCTATGACATCCAGTGTACTTTTTCCGTAGACGGTGTCCGCTGCGGACAGTGACATTAGCTGCGCAACATCTCCTGTGTAAAGTGTGCCCATCCCAAAAATGTCTATCACGTCCAGTGTACTTTTTCCGTTGACCGTGTCCGCTGCGGACAGTGACATTAGTTGTGCCACATCTCCAATGTAAAGTGTGTGCATCCAAAAATATCTGTGACATCCACTGTAGTTTTTCTGTAGACGGTGTCCGCTGCGGACAGTTACATTAGCTGCGCATCATCTCCAGTGTAAAGTGTGCGCATCCAAAAAATATCTATGACATCCAGTGAACTTTTTCCGTAGACGTGTCCGCTGTAGACAGTGACATTAGCTGCACCTCATCTCCAGTGTAAAGTGTGAGCATCCAAAAAATATCTATGACATCCATTGTACTTTTTCCGTAGACGGTGTCCGCTGCGGACAGTGACATTAGTGCGCCACATCTCCTGTGAAAATTGTGCGCATCCCAAAAATATCTGTAACATCCACTGTACTTTTTCCGTAGGCGGTGTCCGCTGTGGACAGTGACATTAGTTGCATGACATCTCCAATGTAAAGTGTGCGCACCCAAAAAATATCTATGACATCCAGTGTACTTTATACGTAGACGGTGTCCTATGCGGATAGTGACATTAGATGTGCCACATCTCCAGTGTAAAGTGTGCGCATCCAAAAAATATCTGTGACATCCAGTTTACATTTTCAATAGACATTGTCCGCTGCGGACAGTAACATTAGTTAAGCAACATCTCCAGTGTAAAGTGTGCGTATCAAAAAAGTTATCTGTGACATTCACTGTACTTTTTCCGTAGACAGTATTCGCTGTGGACAGTGACATTCGTTGCGCCACATCTCCAATGTAAAGTTTGAGCATCCAAAAAATATCTATGACATCCAGTGTACTTTTTCCGTAGCCGGTGTCCGCTGTGGACAGTGACATTACTTTCTCTACATCTCCAATGTAAAATTTGTGCATCCACAAAATATCTTTGACATTCAGTGTACTGTTTCCGTAGATGGTGTCCGCTGTGGACAGTGACATTAGTACGCCACATCTCCAGTGTAAAGTGTACGCATCCAAAATTTATCTGTGACATCCAGTGTACATTCTCCATAGATGGTATCCGCTGTGGACAGTGACATTAGCTAGGCCAAATCTCTAGTGTAAATTGTGAGCATCCAAAAATATTTGTGACATCCAGTGTACTTTTTCCGTAGACGGTGTCCTCTGCAGACAGTGACATTAGTGCGCCACATCTCCAGTGAAAAGTGTGCACATCCCAAAAATATCTGTGACATCCACTGTAGTTTTTTCCGTAGGTGGTGTCCTCTGTGGACAGTTACATTAGTTGCACCACATCTCCAATGTAAAGTGTGCGCATCCAAAAATGATCTGTTACATCCACTGTACTTTTTCCGTAGACGGTGTCCTCTGCAGACAGTGACATTAGAACGCCACATCTCCAGTGTAATGTGTGCGCATACAAAAACGATCTGTGACATCCACTGTACTTTTTCTATAGATGGTATCCTCTGTGGACAGTTACATTAGTTGCGCCACATCTCCAATGTAAAGTGTGCGCATCCAAAAAATATCTGCAACATCCTGTTTACTTTTTCCATAGACGTTGTCCGCTGTGGACAGTAACATTAGTTGTGCCACATCTCCAGTGTAAAGTGTGCACATCAAAAAAAATTCTGTGACATTCACTGTACTTTTTCCATGGACAGTATCCGCTGTGGACAGGGACATTAGTTGTTCTACATCTCCAATGTAATGTGTGCGCATCCAAAAATTATTGGTGACATCCAGTGTACTTTTTCTGTAGAGAGTGTCTTCTGCGGACAGTGACATTATTTTTGCCACATCTCCAATGTAAAGTGTGCGCATCCAAAAATCATCTGTGACATCCAGTGAACTTTTTCTGTAGAGAGTGTCTTCTGTGGACGGTGACAATAGCTATGCAACATCTCCTGTGTAAAGTGTGCGCATCAAAAAATGATCTGTTACATCCACTGTACTTTTTCCGTAGACGTTGTCCTCTGCGGCCAGTGACATTAGTGCGCCACATCTCCAGTGTAATGTCTGCACATCCAAAAATTGAATGTGACATCCACTGTACTTTTTCTATAGACGGTATCCTCTGTGGACAGTGACATTAGCTGCGCTACATCTCTAATGTAAAGTGTGCATATCCAAAACTTATCTGTGACAATCAGTGTACTTTTTCTGTAGACAGTGTCTGCTGCGGACAGTGACATTAGGTAGTCAACATCTCCTGGGTAAAGTGTGCATATCCAAAAATTATCTGTGACATCCAGTGTACTTTTTCCATAGACAGTGTCTGCTGCGGACAGTGACATTAGCTGCGCAATATCTCCAATGTATAGTATGAGCATCCAAAAGTTATCTGTGACATCCAGTGTACTTTTTCTGTAGACGGTATCCGCTGTGGACAGTGACATTAGTTGTGCCACATCTCCAATGTAAAATATCTGTGATATCCAGTGTACATTTTCCGTAGGTGGTGTCCTCTCTCTGTGGACAGTGACATTATCTGTGCCACATCTCCAATGTAAAGTGTGAGCATCCAAAAATTATCTGTGACATCAAGTTTACTTTTTCCATAGACAGTGTCCGCTGCGGATAGTGACATTAGATGCGCACATCTCCTGTGTAAAGTGTGCGCATCCAAAAAATATCTATGACATCCAGTGTACTTTTTCCGTAGGCTGTGTCTGCTGTGAACAGTGACATTTGGTGCGCCACATCTCCAATGTAAAGTGTGCGCATCCAAAACGTTTCTGAGACATCCAGTGTACTTTTTTCATGGACGGTGTCCGCTGAGGACAGTGACAATAGTTGTGCCACATTTCCTGTGTAAAGTGTGCCCATCCAAAAATTATCTATGACATCCAGTTTACTTTTTCCGTAGGCGGTGTCCGCCGTGGACAGTGACATTTGGTGCCCCACATCTCCAAAGTAAAGTGTGCGCATCCCAAAAATATCGTTGAGATCCACTGTACTTTTCCGTAGGCGGTGTCCGCTGTGGACAGTGACATTAGTGCGCCACATCTCCTGTGTAAAGTGCGCGCATCCCAACAATGTCTATGACATCCAGTGTACTTTTACCTCAGACAGTGTCCGCTGCGGACAGTGACATTAGTTGGGAACATCTCCAATTTAAAGTATGAGCATCCAAAACATATCTATGACATTCAGTGAACTTTTTTCGTAGACGGTGTCCTCTGCGGACAGTGACATTAGTGTGCCACATCTCCTTTGAAAAGTGTGTGCATCCCAAAAATATCTGTGACATCCACTGTACTTTTTCCGTAGGCAGTGTATACTGTGGACAGTGACATTAGTTGCTCCACATCTCCTGTGCAAAGTGTGCGCATCCAAAAAATATCTGTGACATACATTGTACTGTTTCCGTAGGCGTTGTCCGCTGTGGACAGTGACATTAGTTGCACCACATCCCCAATGTAAAGTGTTCACATCCACAAATTATCTGTGACATCTACTGTACTTTTTCCATAGACAGTGTCCACTGCAGACAGTGACATCTCCAACTTAAAGTGTGAGCATCCAAATAATATCTGTGACATCTACTGTACTTTTTCCGTAGGCGGTGTCCGCTGTGGACAGTGACATTAGTTGCGCAACATCTCCAACGTAAAGTGTGCGCATCCAGAAAATATCTATGACATCCAGTGTTCTTTTTCCGTAGACAGTGTCTATTGCGGACAGTGAAATTTGGTGCGACGCATCTCTAATGAAAAATGTGCACATCCAAAAAATATCTGTGACATCCAGTGTACTTTTTCGGTAGACGGTGCCCGTTGTGGACAGTAACATTACCTGCACACCTTCTCCAATGTAAAGTGTGAGCATCCAAAAATTATTTGTGACATCCAGTGTACATTTTCCATAGATGGTGTCCGCTGTGGACAGTGACATTAGCTGTTCAACATCTCCAATGTAAAGTGTGCGCATCCACTAATTATCTGTGACATCCAGTGTAGTTTTTCTGTAGATGGTGTCTGCTGCAGATGTTGACATTAGCTGCGCAACTTCTCCAGTGTAAAGTGTGAGCTTCCATAAATTATCTGTGACATCCAGTGTACTTTTTCCGTAGACGGTATCTGCTGTGGACAGTGACATTAGCTGTGCCACGTCTCCATTGTGAAATATCTGTGACATCCAGTGTACTTTTTCGTAGACAGTGTCTGCTGCGGACAGTAACATTAGTTGCAACACATCTCCAGTGTAAAGTGTGCAGATCCAAAAATTATCTGTGACATTCACTGTAGTTTTTCAATAGGCGGTGGCCGCTGTGGACAGTGACATTAATTGCACCTCATCTCCAATGTAAAGTGTGCGCATCCAAAAATAATTTGTGACATCTAGTGTCATTTTTTGTAGACGATGTCCGCTGGGGACAATGACATTAGTTGCGCAATATCTCCAGTGTAAAGTTTGCGCATCCAAAACATATCTGTGACATGCAGTGTACTTTTTCCATGGACGGTGTCCGCTGAGGACAGTGACATTAGTTGCGCCACATCTCCTGTGCAAAGTGTGCGCATCCAAAAAATATCTGTGACATACATTGTACTGTTTCCGTAGGCGGTGTCCGCTGTGGACAGTGACATTAGTTGCGCAACATCTTCAATGGAAAGTGTTCACATCCACAAATTATCTGTGACATCCAGTGTACTTTCTCCATAGACAGTCTCCACTGCAGACAGTGACATTAGTTGCGCAACATCTCCAGCGTAAAGTGTGAGCATGCAAATAATATCTGTGACATCTACTGTACTTTTTCCGTAGGCGGTGTCCGCTGTGGACAGTGACATTAGTTGCGCAACATCTCCAGTATAAAATGTGCGCATCCAAAAAATATCTGTGACAACCAGTGTAATTTTTCCGTAGACGGTGTCTGCTGTGGACAGTGACATTAGGTGTGCCACATGTCCAGTGTAAAGTGTGCGCATTCAAAAAATATCTGTGACATCCAGCTTTGAAACTGTGTCTGCTGCTAGAGCACAAGAAAAACAATCATCCATGATACCCAGTTTGCAGGGCAGCGTGGGACAACACTCTAGTCAGACCAGTGCGACCAGTTGGTCGGTTGGATTGCAGCAGATAATGCTTCAATTTGTTTAAGCACCACCCTGTCTTCCACCAAGTCCAGTCTCAGTAGCCAAGACCCTCACATACATTTCTTTACAGGGTCAGCTCACCAGCAGGCCCTCGCATATAATGTTTTACAGGGTCAGCTCACCTGCAAGCCCTCACCTACAACCTTTTAGAAGGTCTGCTCACCAGCAGGCCCTCGCATATAATGTTTTGCAGGGTCAGCTCACCTGCAAGCCCTCACCTACAACCTTTTAGAAGGTCAGCTCACCAGCAGGCCCTCGAATATAATGCTTTACAAGGTCAGCTCACCTGCATGCCCCCACCTACAAACTTTTAGAGGGTCAGCTCACCAGCAGACCCTCCCCCCTAATGTTTTAGAGGGTCAGCTCAGCAGCAGGCCCTAGCCCCTAATGTTTTAGATGGCCAGATCAGCAGGCCCTTGCTGTAAATGTTTTTGAGGGTCACCAGCAGGCCATCAATCATAATTTTTCAAGGGTCTGTATGATGCCCTCCTTTATGTGTAAAAAAAGGGTTTATTGGAGTGCTGGTTCCTTTTAATTTTTCGCAGCCCTTTCACTTAGTGCATAGGCTTTATGAGTGTAGGAGTCCCACTACATAAACAATTTTACCACAATGTGAATGAGGCCCTCCTTTATGCTTGTAATTTGTGGCAGCACTTGCACTTTATATACAAGTAAATATACAGGAAAGAATGTTTCCTAACAATTTTTCCTCCAAAATCGATTTTATCTTTGGTTTTGTGCGTATTATTGTCAGTCTGTAAAAGTGGCATACTACTCGGACAACATCGTTCCCAGCAGTGACCTGGGAGTCCAAGATGCATCCAGACATCCTCCCCATGCTGTTCCCGAACCATTTTGGTGGTGTTTCCATTAATTTCTGACCTTTTCCCACCCTCCACCAGAGGGTGCCAGGAGGGTGCCTGGTTTAATGCTCGGGTGCTCCCATTGACTTCCATTATACTCGGGTGCTCCGTAGAGCGGGCCCGAGCACCCGAACATCCGAGCAACTAATTTTTTTCGCACTAATATACGCCAAAAAAGGCTTTAGAACATATAACTGCACTGCTGAAGACAAATAATACTATCTTTTTGCCACTAATACACGTAGAAAAGATACTTGCAATACTTACCACCTGGTACATTGGATAGGGTGAATTGCGGTTATTATTCAGTCATTTGTATTAGTGCATTTTGATACTTCTACTATCTATACATGTGAATTTTATTATTGTTTTATTTTATTTTAATAAATAGTATATGGTATTATCTAAGTTCCGAGATTGAGTGCGCCTGATTCCATTACATTTTATGTTTTTCCTCATTCGGTTTGGGTGTACCGACAGGTGAGCACCATCTCCAGAAGTCGATCCAGGGGTGTAGCCGCCTTTACACTTTACTTCTAATACTAATTTTTTGCCACTAATACGCGCAAAAAAGAGCAGTAATTTCTTCACTTTACCACACAACGGCTAATAATCCCTTTTTTTCCCCACTTATACACGACAAAAAAGGCTTTAGAACATATAACTGCACAGCTTAACAGCAAATAATACTTTTTTTGCAACTAATACACGCGAAAAAAGCTTTAGAACATACAACTGCACCACTGAACAAAAAATAATACTTTTTTTTGCGACTATTACATGCCAAAAAGTGCTGTAATTTTCTCACTTTACCACACAACAGCTAATAAGCCTTTTTTCCCACTAATCCACGTTAAAAAAGCTTTAGTACATATAACTGCACCGCTGAACAGCAAAAAATACTTTTTTTTGCCATTGATACACGCTAAAAAGGGCTGTAATTTTCTCGCTTTACCACACAATGGCTAATAAGCCTTTTTTTCCCACTAATACATGACAAAAAAGCTTTAGAGCATAAAACTGCACCTCTGAACAGCAAATAATACTTTTTTTTTCCACTAATACACGCAAAAAACGCCTGTAATTTTCTCACTTAACGGCGAATAAGCCCTTTTTCCCACTTATACATGCCAAAAAAGGCTTTAGAACATAAAACTGCACCGCTGAATGGAAAATAATACTTTTTTTGCCACTAATACACAGCAAAAAAGCTTTAGAACACATAACTGCACCACTTATCGGCAAATAATACAATTTTTTTGCCACTAATACACGCAAAAAAGAGCAGTAATTTTCTCACTTTACCACACAACGGCTAATAAGCCCTTTTTTCCCCCACTTATACATGACAAAAAAGGCTTTTAAACATATAACTGCACTGCTGAACAAAAAATTATACTTTTTTTTGCCACTAATACATGCCAAAAAGGGCTTTAGAACATAAAACTGCACAGCTTAACAGCAAATAATACTTTTCCTTGCCACTATTACATGCCAAAAAGGGCTGTAATTTTCTCACTTTACCACACAACGGCTAATAAGCCTTTTTTTCCCACTAATCCACGTTAAAAAAGCTTTAGAACAAATAACTGCACCGCTGAACAGCAAATAATACTTTTTTTTGCTACTAATACATGCCAAAAAGGACTGTAATTTTCTCACTTTACCACACAACGGCTAATAAGACTTTTCTTCCCACTAATACACAACAAAAAAGGCTTTAGAACATAAAATTGCACCGCTGAACAGCAAAAAATACATTTTTTTGCCACTAATACACGCAAAAAAGGCCTGTAATTTTCTCACTTTACCACACAACGGCCAATAAGTCCTTTTTTCCCCCCTTATACATGACAAAAAGGCTTTAAAACATATAACTGCACCGCTGAACAAAAAATTATACTTTTTTTTGCCACTAATACACGCCATAAAGGGCTTTAGAACATAAAACTGCACCGCTTAACAGCAAATAATACTTTTCCTTGCCACTATTACATGCCAAAAAGGGCTGTAATTTTCTCACTTTACCACACAACGGCTAATAAGCCTTTTTTCCCACTAATCCACGCTAAAAAAAGCTTTAGAACAAATAACTGCACCGCTGAACAGCAAATAATACTTTTTTTTGCTACTAATACATGCCAAAAAGGACTGTAATTTTCTCACTTTACCACACAACGGCTAATAAGACTTTTTTTCCCACTAATGCACAACAAAAAAGGCTTTAGAACATAAAATTGCACCGCTGAACAGCAAAAAATACTTTTTTTGCCACTAATACACGCTAAAAAGGCCTGTAATTTTCTCACTTTACCACACAACGGCTAATAAATAAGCCCTTTTTTCCCCACTTATACACGCCAAAAAAGGCTTTAGAACATAAAACTGCACCGCTGAACGGCAAATAATACTTTTGTTTTGCCACTAACACAGCAAAAAAGCTTTAGAACATAAAACTGCACCGCTGAACGGCAAATGATACTTTTTTTTGCCACTAATACAAGCAAAAAAGGGCTGTAATTTTCTCACTTCACGACACAATGGCTAATAAGCCCTTTTTTCCCCACTTATACACGCCAAAAAAGGGTTTCGAACATATAACTGCACCCTGAACAGCAAATAATACTTTTTTTTTTGCCACTAATACACACCAAAAAGGGCTGTAATTTTCTCACTTTACCAGACAACGACTAATAAGCCCTTTTTTTCCCACTACTACACGCCAAAAAAAGGCTTTAGAACATATAACTGCACAGCTGAACGGCAAATAATGCTTTTTTTCCCACTAATACGCAACAAAAAAGGCTTTAGAACATATAACAGCACCGCTGAACGGTAAATAATACTTTTTTTGCCACTAATATACACCAAAAAGGGCTGTAATTTTCTCACTTCACCACACATTAATACACACAAAAAAAGGCTTTAAAACATATAACTGCATGGTATTCCACTGCAATAAAAATAACTGGTTGCTGGAATTACAGAGGTATCATCTATTGCAAACCTAAAAGCAGCAGTATAATGACAATTTGGATCCCCAGTCAGTGCAGCAAGGTGTGATAGGATTGCTTCTATTACCCAGGCTGTAAACTCCCTATTGGACCCTGTTCTGCTTCAATACTGTGGAATAATTCTTCCCTATCCTTTCCTTACACTTCTAATGCTCTTTCCCTGAACTTCTATTCAGCAAAATTTAAGTTTTCTCCCTGCACTAAGTACACTAGAAAATAGCTGAAGGCTATTTATAGGGCTGTGACATCACAGGGCTGGCTGGCTGCTTATTGGCTGCATGCGTGGCATTGTGGGTGATCCCTCATTACCAGAGTTCTTTGCTCCTTGTCCTAACACGTGCAGCAGCCATTTTAGGAAAAAATGCAATTCGTTACGACGAAGCGTGAGGAAATTCAGATTCGTTGTGAATCAAATTTTTCCTGAAATTCAGATCGAATTCCACTTTATCAGCTTTGATTTGCTCATCTCTAATGACAATCGAGGTGTCTTGTTCAAGTACTTTAAACGCTTTGGTGCAATTTATCAGTAACCACTGAGACTAAGGTGTCAATAGGGGTATTATCATTTAGTGGAGGATATTTTCTAGAAGGCATTCTGTGAACAGTAAAGGGACCCTCACCCACACCTCTTTGTCCTTCACCATATAGAGCAGCTATTAGATTCATATGCTGAGTGGACATGGTGAACCATTATCTAGAACAGGGATCAGCAACCTTCGGCACTCCAGCTGTGGTGAAACTACAACTCCCACCACGCACACCTCCTTGGCTGTTCTCAGAACTCCCAAATTAGTGAATGGAGCATGCTGGGAGTCATAGTTTCACAACAGCAGGAGTGCCAGAGGTTGCTGATCCCTGATCTAGAAGATAGTTTTCCATAGGCAGGGTGATACTGTATAGGGCAGATATTGGCACCTTACATCAGTAACACTATTACTTAGTGAGTGCTGCTGTAAAACACAATACAGAGCGCTGATTTACTGCCTAAAAACTCTGTGGTATAGACTTGGCTGTTTACTAGCAAGGCTGGTTGTGATTGCTGCTCTTACGTAGCTGAGGTGTATAAAGTGTGCAAAACTACCTGGCTGACATCTGTTAGTGTATGCCTACACTCTATGGGGAACAATAGGATTGAGGGGAATATTTATATACATACCTCTGATTAACTATTGCACCCTAGCCTAAATTTGACGCTTCAGGTGGGCCGTTTTGGCCCAGATTTTAGTATTGAATCCACAATAATGTGAGTTTTTGTTTTATTTTAACTTTCGTTACCAGGCTGAGAATTCAAATCGATTCTACCTGAATCAAGAGTGGAGCAATAGCCCGAAAAAGTGGTATATGACACTCAGAGCTCTCCTAGGCCTATTGTTTCTCTCTTTAAAGCAATAGTAAATAATGCCACTGACACTGATATATAAAGCTATGAGTAAGCACATGTACAGTGTAACTATGCTGCCACATTTGTTTTTAAAATGAAAAACCATTCCATAAGCTGTCCCTGAATGGAGAAAGATGCCTGTCGATGTTCATACACACATACAGTATTATGAGAAAACGCATTGACTTGTACTTAACAAGCCCCTAAAAATTATTTCTAGAATAGTGTTGAGCGCGAATATTCGAATAGCGAATTTTTTTAGCGAATATCGGCACTTCGCTAATTCGCGAATATTTCGAATATAGCGCTATAAATTCGCTATTTCGAATATTCGTTTTTTTTTGTTTTTTTGTTATATTTTTTCTTTCCCTCTTCCCAACAGTAGTTCTTACCTGTCCTGAGGATTCCTGGCTTCCTGGCTGCTCTAGTCAGTGCCCATTGCCGCTTCTGCCGACTTCCGTGCTCATGGAGCGTCCCCATCCATGGGAACGTCTCCATATACTAAAATGTACTGTCGGATTTGAGGAATTACGTTGAAATCGCAATGCGATTAATTCAAGTTATATTAATCGCATTGCGATTTCAACTTAGAGCTGGGTTTATAATGGGTCAGCTTGCTAGAATGAACGAAGTTAACGAATATGGAATATAGCAGCACTGCTAAGTTGAATTCGCAATGCGATTAATTTAACTTAAAGTAATCGCATTGCGATTTCAACTTAGCACTGCTAGTGCTATATTCCATATTCGTTATAATTCTAGCCTATGTAAGATAGCAGTGCTAAGTTGAAATCGCAATGCGATTACTTCAAGTTAAATTAATCGCATTGCGAATTCAACTTAGCAGTGCTGCTATATTCCATATTCGTTAACTTCGTTCATTCTAGCAAGCTGACCCATTATAAACCCAGCTCTAAGTTGAAATCGCAATGCGATTAATATAACTTGAATTAATCGCATTGCGATTTCAACGTAATTCCTCAAATCCGACAGTACATTTTAGTATATGGAGATGTTCCCATGGTGATGGGGACGCTCCATGAGCACAGGAACTTTATGGTTGGCTTGGTAGAATTAGCGAATAGCGAATATGACTGAATGTATTCGTCATATTCCTCAAAACGAAGATAGCAGAGTATTCTACATCTTCGTTTTAGCAACCTATTCGTCAACCTCGCTAATTCTAGCAATCAAATAGGAAGGTTGACTATAGAGACAGCTGTGTTAAATTCGCTATGCGATTTTTTTTTTTAATAGAATAATTATATTACTTGATATAATTATTATAATTATTCTATTTATTAAAAAAATATATAAATAATCGCATAGCGAATTAAACACAGTTGTCTCTATAGTCAACCTTCTATTTGATTGCTAGAATTAGCGAGTTGACTGAATAGGTTGCTAAAACGAAGATGTAGAATACTTCGTTATCTTCGTTTTGAGGAATATGACGAATACATTCGTCATATCCGTCATCTTCGCTATAATTCTAGATATGAAACCAATAGGAAAGTAGCCTTAAGTTAAAATCGCAATACGCGATTATTTAAATCGCATATTAATCGCGGTAACTAGAATAATGACGAATATTCGATTTCGACGAATATGAAACGAATATTCATTCGAATATTCGCGAATTTCGTCGAAATCGAATATGGCACCTGCCGCTCATCACTATTCTAGAACAGGGTCGTATCCTTATCGACAAGGCAGGATATGTACAGCTGTTTAGGGGTAGTAGTAGTAGTGGCAACAGGGGGAGTAGTCGCTGTGGCATCAGCAGTTGCAGTACAGTATGGAGCACAGTGAACAGACATCCACAGTTGCATCATTGGGTCAGCGATAAATAGCCACTTTCAGCAATGGCAGATCTATTTATTGTCATCAGCCAAAGATGTTTGGAAATCCTCAGGGATCCATGTGCCTGGTTCATTTTGACAAAGGTATTGTTTTGGACACACAGGCAGGACAATTTCACCCATTTGTGTTTGATGATATCATCTGCCCTGATAAATACCCTCTCTGACATTACATTGGAGCTGGACAAGACAGTACACTGATAGCAAATAGAGTTGAGCGAACACCTGGATGTTCGGGTTCAAAAAGTTCAGGCGAACTTCCCGAAAATGTTCCGGTTCTGGATCCGAGCTCGACCCGAACTTCATCCCGAACCCGAACCCCATTGAAGTCAATGGGGACCAGAACTTTTGAGCACTAAAAAGGCTGTAAAATAGTCCAGGAAAGGGCTAGAGTGCTGCAAAAATGTAGGTAAATCCCTTGCAAACAAATGTGGATAGGGAAATGAATTAAAAAAACCTAAAATAAATAAAAATTAAGCAATATCAATTGGAGAGAGGCCCCATAGAAGAGAATCAGGCTTCAAGTCACCCACCAATGGAGAAGGCCACTTTCATTTATTTAGGCCCCAGCATCCAGACAGAGGACATAGGTCACATAGCAGAGAATCAGGGGTCACGTCACCCACCAATGGAGAAGCCCACTTTCATTTATTTAGGCCCCAGCACCCAGACAGAGGACAGAGGTCTTATAGCAGAGAATCAGGCGTCATGTCACCACCAATGGAGAAGCCCACTTTCATTTATTTAGGCCCCAGCACCCAGACAGAGGACAGAGGTCACATAGCAGAGAATCAAGCGTCATGTCTCCCACCAATGGAGAAGCCCACTTTCATTTATTTAGGCCCCAGCACCCAGACAGAGGACAGAGGTCGCATAGCAGAGAATCAGGCATCATGTCACCCACCAATGGAGAAGCCCACTTTCATCTATTTAGGCCCCAGCACCCAGAAAGAGGACAAAGGTCGCATAGCAGAGAATCAGGCGTCATGTCACCCACCAATGGAGAAGGCCACTTTTATATTTTTAGGCCCCAGCACCCAGACAGTGGACAGAGGTCGCATAGCAGAGAATCAGGCGTCATGTCACCCACTAATGGAGAAGGCCACTTTCGATAATTAGGCCCCTGGCACCCAGACAGAGGACAGAGGTCGCATAGCAGAGAATCAGGCGTCATGTCACCCACCAATGGAGAAGGCCACTTTCGATAATTAGGCCCCTGGCACCCAGACGGAGGAGATAGGTCACATAGCAGAGAATCAGGCTTCATGTCACCCAGCAATAGAGAAGGCCACTTCCAGATATTTAGCTGACGGCACCTAGACAGAGGACAGAGGTCGCATTGCAGAGAATCAGGCGTCATGTCACCCACCACTGGAACAGGCCACTTTCAGATAATTAGGCCCCTGGCACCTAGACGGAGGAGAGGTTCATTCAACTTTTGGTTGCACCGCAATATAATGGTAAAAAAAAAAAAGAGGTTTTTAATAAAGAAGTGCCCCTGGAGTACAAGAATATATGGTTGAGAGGGAGGCAGTTATAAATATTTATTCTGCACAAGGGATGACAGGTCCTGTGGGATCCATGCCTGGTTCATTTTTATGAACGTCAGCTTGTCCACGTTGGCTGTGGACAGGCGGCTGCGTTTGTCAGTAATGACGCACCCTTCCGTGCTGAATAAACGTTCAGACAAAACGCTGGCCGCCGGGCAGGCCAGCACCTCCAAGGCATAAAAGGCTAGCTCTGGCCACGTGGACAATTTAGAGACCCAGAAGTTGAATGGGGCCGAACCATCAGTCAGTATGTGGAGGGGTGTGCACACGTACTGTTCAACCATGTTAGTCAAAAGCTGCCTCCTGCTAACACGTTCCGTATCAGGTGGTGGTGCAGTTAGCTGTGGAGTGGTGACAAAACTTTTCCACATTTCTGCCATGCTAACCCTGCCCTCAGAGGAGCTGACCGTGACACAGCTGCGTTGGCGACCTCTTGCTCCTCCTCTGCATTCGCCCTGGGCTTCCACTTGTTCCCCTGTGACATTTGGGAATGCTCTCAGGAGCGCTTCTACCAGCGTGCGCTTGTACTCGCGCATCTTCCTATCACGCTCCAGTGCAGGAAGTAAGGTGGGCACATTGTCTTTGTACCGGGGATCAAGCAGGGTGGCAACCCAGTAGTCCTCACACGTTAAAATGTGGGCAACTCTGCTGTCGTTGCGCAGGCACTGAAGCATGTAGTCGCTCATGTGTGCCAGGCTGCCCAGAGGTAAGGACAAGCTGTCCTCTGTGGAAGGCGTATCGTCATCGTCCTCCGTATACCCCCAGCCACGCAACAGTGATGGGCCTGAGCTGTGTTGGGTGCCACCCCGCTGTGAACCTGCTTCATCCTCATCCTCCTCCACCTCCTCCTCATCCTCCTCGTCCTCCTGTAGTGGGCCCTGGCAGGCCACATTTGTACCTGGCCTCTGCTGTTGCAAAAAACCTCCCTCTGAGGCACTTCTAACAGACTGGCCTGAAAGTGCTAAAAATGACCCCTCATCCTCCTCCTCCTCCTCCTCCTGGGCCACCCCTCTTCCATCATCGCCCTAAGTGTTTTCTCAAGGAGACATAGAAGTGGTATTGTAACACTGATAATGGCGTCATTGCCACTGGCCATGTTGGTGGAGTACTCGAAACAGCGCAACAGGGCACACAGGTCTCGCATGAGGCCCACTCATTGGAGGTGAAGTGGTGCTTTTCCGCCGAGCGACTCACCTGTGCGTGTTGCAGCTAAAACTCCACTATCGCCTGCTGCTGCTCGCACGGTTTGGCCAGCATGTGCAAGGTGGAGTTCCACCTGGTGGGCACGTCGCATATGAGGCGGTGAGCGGGAAGGCCGAAGTTACGCTGTAGCGCAGACAGGCGAGCAGCAGCAGGATGTGAACGCCGGAAGCGCGCACAGACGGCCCTCACGTTATGGAGCAGCTCTTACATGCCAGGGTAGTTGTGAATGAACTTCTGCACCACCAAATTCAGCACATGCGCCAGGCAAGGGATGTGCGTCAAACCGGCTAGTCCCAGAGCTACAACGAGATTTCGCCCATTATCGCACACCACCAGGCCGGGTTTGAGGCCCACCGGCAGCAACCACTGGTCGGTCTGTTGTTCAATACCCCGCCACAACTCCTGCGCATTGTGGGGCCTTTCCCCCAAACATATGAGTTTCAGAACGGCCTGCTGACGTTAACCACGGGCTGTGCTGAAGTTGGTGGTGAAGGTGTGTGGCTGACTGGATGAGCAGGTGGAAGCAGAGGAGGAGGAAGCCAAGTAGGAGGAGGAGGCTACAGGATGCAAAGAATGATGCCCTGTCATCCTTGGCGGCGGAAGGACGTGCGCCAAAGAACTCTCCGCCTGGGGCCCAGCCACCACTACATTTACTCAGTGTGCAGTTAGGGAGATATAGCGTCCCTGGCCGTGCTTTCTGGTCCACGTATATGTGGTTAGGTGGACCTTGCCACAGATGGCGTTGCGCAGTCCACACTTGATTTTATCGGATACTTGGTTGTGCAGGGAAGGCACGGCTTTCTTGGAGAAGTAGTGGCGGCTGGGAACAACATACTGTGGGACAGCCATCGCCATCAGCTGTTTGAAGCTGTCTGTGTCCACCAGCCTGAATGACAGCATTTCAAAGGCCAGTAGTTTAGAAATGCTGGCATTCAGGCCCAGGGCTCGAAGGTGGCTAGATGGGAATTTAAGCTTTCTCTCCGAGGTTTGTAAGATGGAGAGCTGAAGGCTGCCGTGTGACATGGTGGAGATGCTTGGTGACGCAGATGGTGGTGTCGGTGGCACATCCTCTGTTTGGTGGGCGGCAGGTGGCAACATTCCTCCCGAGGGGTGCATTCTATGTCTTCCACCACTGGGGAAGGGTTAGGTGGATTCCCTTGGGAAACCCTGCCAGCAGAGTCTTCAAACAGCATAAGAGACTGCTGCATAACTTGAGGCTCTGACAGTTTCCCTGATATGCATGGGGGTGATGTGACAGACTGATGGGCTTGGTTTTCAGGCGCCACCTGTGCGCTTTCTGCAGAAGACTGGGTGGGAGATAATGTTGTGAACGTGCTGGATCCACTGTCGGCCACCCAATTGACTAGCGCCTGTACTTGCTCAGGCCTTGCCCTCTTTAGAACGGCATTGGGCCCCACCAAATATCGCTGTAAATTCTGGCGGGTACTGGAGGTCGTTGGTTCACTAGGACGTGTGGCTGTGGCAGAATGGCACCAGAGGGTCCACTAACACCACCACGACCGCGTCCCTTACTAGATGTTTTCCTCATTGCTACCGTTCACCAAGCACCACAATAGGAAAAAAAATATTTGGCCCAATGTATTGATTTCAAATTCAGGCCTTTTTTTTACAGGCACCTAACACTATCTGCCTATTTATTTATGTACCGTATTACACTAATTCAGTCACAGCAGTAACCACTGATTTAGGGGAATATCATTGGTAGGCCTAGCATTTAGGCCTTGGATGAAAGGTATCCTTTTATGGACAGATTTACACTTGGAGATGCACAGTAGCGTACGAAAAAATATGTAGGATTATGCCTTTAGCAATTGTATTTTAACACTTTGTGTAATATACCCTTTAACGGACAGAAATTCACTTGGAGATGCATGGTATCGTGTGAAGTTATTGAGGATGACCCTCTCAGCACTTGTATATACACCTTGAGTGTAATATACCCTTTTACGAACAGAAATACACTATGAGATGCACAATAGTGCGTGCAGATTTACAGGATTATGCTTTTAGCAATTGTAATGTAACACTTTTTGTAATATACCCTTTTACAGAAAGAAATATACTTGGAGACGCACGCTTAGTGTAATATACCCTTTTACGGACAGATTAAAACACTTGGCATGCAACAGCTGGAACACCAGATTCAGGGTATTGCTATATTAGCAAGTGAATTTCACCCCAGAACAAAATCTATCCTTTGACGGATACTATTAAACTTGTCCAGTCACAGCTGGAACACCATATTTACGGTATTGCTATTTTGGCAATTGAATTTCACCCCAGAACAAAATATATCCTTTGACGGACACTATTAAACTAGTCCAGCCACAGCTGGAACACCAGATTTACTGTATTTCTATTTTTGCAACTGTATTTCACCCCAGAAAATAATATATCCTTTGACGGACACTAGGGAAATTGTCCAGTCACAGCTGGAACACCAGATTCAGGGTATTGCTATTTTGGCAATTAAATTTCACCCCAGAAAAAAATATACCCTTTTACGGACAGATTTAAAGTAGGCCTGCAACAGATGGAACACCAGATTCAGGGTATTGCTTTTTTGGCAATTAAATTTCACCACAGAAAAAAATATACCATTTTACGGACAGATTTAAACTAGCCCTGCAACAGCTGGAACACCAGATTTACTGTATTTCTATTTTTGCAACTGTATTTTACCCCAGAAAATAATATACCCTTTGACGGACATTAGGGAAATTGTCCAGTCACAGCTGGAACACCAGATTCAGGATATTTCTATTTTGGCAATTAAATTTCACCCCAGAAAAAAATATACCCTTTTACAGACAGATTTAAACTAGGCCTGCAACAGCTGGAACAACAGATTTACTGCATTTCTATTTTTGCAACTGAATTTCACCGCAGAAAATAATAAATCCTTTGACGGACACTATTAAACTTTGCCAGCCACAGCTGAAACCACTGATTTATGGTATTGCTATTTTGGCAATTGAATTTCACCCCATAAAATTATCTATCCTTTGCCGGACACTATTAAACTTGGCCAGCCACTGCTGGGACACCAGATTTACGGTATTGCTAATTTGTCCATTGAATTTCACCCCAGAACAAAATATATCCTTTGCTGGACACTATTACACTTTGCCAGCCACTGCTGGGACACCAGATTTAAGGGATTGCTATTTTGGCAATTGAATTTAACTCCTTAATAAAATATAGAAATTTCTATGCTGTTTCTACGGGTGACAATAAGCACAGCCAAGCCCCTGATGTAGGATATAGCAAAAAAATAAAAACTAGTATTGATGGATTGATGGACTTGGTGGCAGCTTGTGCTGGTGCACCACAAGACACAAAATGACCGCCGATCACCCCAGAAAAAAGTGACAGAAAAACGCTCTGTGCAGCCTAAAAACCAGTGAGCAATTAACTAGCAGAAGTTGAATGATTCACAGCTGCAGATCGATCACTTCATTAGGTGTTTTTGCTTACTTTTCCCTGCCTAATCTCGCCCTCACAGAAGCTGCGTCCTCTCCCTACACTAATCAGAGCAGTGTGACGTGCGGCCCTACGTGACTCCAGCTTAAATAGAGGCTGGGTCACATGCTGCACTTGGCCAATCACAGCCATGCCATTAGTAGGCAGGCTGCGCAGCCCTTCAGAAAGCGTGAAGAAATCGCCGAACAACGGACCCGAACTTTTTTGAAAATGTTCGTGTCCGAGTCTGTGTCCTGAACACCCCAAAATTTGGTACAAACCCGAACTATCCAGTTCGGGTTCGCTCATCCCTAATAGCAAACTGGGCCAGTTCTAGTGTTGGGCGTGAATATTCGTCGGCGGCGGCATTATGACGTGAACATCTCACGTCGCACTCTCCTCCCCCTGCCCTCCTCCCTCCTACTCGTTCTTCGGCTAGCGCCTGGTACCTGAAGCTGAAGCCTGAGTGCGCCGGCCCCCTGTGATTCTCCTACGGCTTTTGTGTGTTGGATCCCGGACGGCCCCCTGCTCGTCTGCTGCCGCCTGCTGCCGCTCACGGTGGATGTGGACTTCTGGGCGGCTGTGGCTCGTTGCCTGCTGTCCGACGTGTCCCTCTCCTCCTGCCTCGGCTCAGTTTGGCTCTCCCCTGCTTTCTCCGCTTCCTTCATTCCTCCGCTCCTCTGCTGGCTCTGCTGGTTCTGCCTCCTCTCCCCGCTGGTGCCATGCCGGTTCCTGACTGCTCCTGCCTCTGCTGGGTCGCGTCTCCTTCTCCCGCCTGTGCTCGTCTTTACTGGCGAAGACATCTGACACGTGAGAAAACTGAGGGGAGAAAGTGTGTTTGATGCATCTGTCCCTGTTCCCTCTTTTTGTCCACATGTGGTGTTCTATTGAGACTCTATTGAGACTATAGGCTTTGGCACTTGAAGAAAAAAGGACACAAGGAAAAGAGGGGAAAAAGAAAAAAAAAAAGGGGATTTAATTAAAGGCCAAACAATAAAAGGTCAAAGGTTAAAATATAGAAGCTGAAACTTGTACTAAAAGCAGAATAAAGGCGGGAGCGAAAGGAGAAAAAAAAGGGGAAAGGAAAGGAAGGAAAAAGAGGAAAAGAAAAAGAAAAAAAAAAGGAAAAAAAAGATAATAAGATAACAACGAAGGAGAGAGAAGAAAACCGATAAGGAAAAAAAAAAAGGGAGTAGCCCTCAAAGGGGAGATAAAAAAGAGGGAGGAAAGCCCTCAAAGCCTCCTTAAAATTTGAAAAAAAAAGGGGAACTTTAAGAAAAAAAAAAAAAAAAGAAAGGGGGGCTCTAAATAAGAAATGGCTTCAAAGCGGCGCTCAGTTGACTCATCCGGAACAAAGCTGGGGTCTAAGACATTAGAGAGTAAAATCGATAAGTTCTTGAAATCTCCCTCTCTAAATGAAAAGGACTTGCTTAAAGGGAAATTGGGTGTTAACCCTAAGAAAACTGTTAAAACCCCCCAAGCTGAAGAATTTTTTGAGGATGGGTCTTCAGAGGTAGGCCAGGAAGGAGGGGAGGAAAGTCTGCTAATGCAAACAGAAACCGAACATGACCCCTTAGCTTTGGACAAAATCCTGTGCGTGGTTAAAAATAATGGTATTCTAATGCATGGGATGTCCACTCAGTTGGGGTCAATGCAGAGTGATATAGTCTTAATAAGAGAAGACCTGGCAAAAGTCCGCAATCGAGTTCTTAATGTGGAAAGAACGGTCGACTCTCTGCAAACCGATATTGATATGTTAAAATCTAAGACTTTGATTTGACTAAATCTAAGCCATTTATGAATCAACCTACTGAATATAATAAGAAAGAGATGCAGAGGGCTTGCTGTTCTCTGAAAGAATATGTAATTGAGAAAGCAAACCATAGATTATTTTATAAGGGACAAAAGTACTTTTTAGAGTCCGGACGCTCTTGTAAGCTCCTAGCTAGAATAATTTCACAACAGGACAAGAAAAGGAAAGCTATTACCTCGATTCGTAATTTAGACAGTGTGATTATATCAGAATTAGAGGGAATTAGAGATACCTTTCTGCAATATTTTTCCCAGATATATAGAGCTTCACCCGGTTTGCCACCTGACCTGGCGAGGCAGTTTTTGGAGAAAATTTCTCTGCCGATGTTAACGGAATTTCAAAAAAATTTTGGGGAAAGAGAATTGTCTCTTTTAGAGATCCAGGAGGCCTTGACTCTATCTCTGGGAACTCATCGCCTGGGTTAGGTCTTCAGTATGAATTTTATCGTAAGTATAGTGTTGTCATTCTTCCTCACTTACTGGAGGTGTTTTCTCAAGCACTACATGGAGGGGGTTTACCACAGTCCATGATGGAAGCTTTGATAGTTCTAATTCCCTAATTCAGTTCTAGTATTGGGTGCGAATATTCGAATCACGAATTTTAATCGCGAATATCGCCACTTCGAGAATTCGCGAAGATTTAGAATATAGTGCTATATATTCGTATTCGCGAATATTCTAGATTTTTTTATCATCTGAACCCATGATTCCTCCCTGCTTCTTGCTTGTGGGCCAATGAGAAGGCAGCAATGTTTTTGTGTGAGCTTAGCAACAATAAGCAACCAATAGGAAAGTTGAATACCCCTTACTATATAAGAACCTCCCCAGCAGCCATTTTCTGTTGTTTTTTGAAGTTCTGAGAGAGACAGCAGTGTCATTGCTGTGCTCTGTGCTTTGCTGTGTCATTACATTAGATAGTTAGTTAGTTGGCTCATATATATAATACAGATAGTTAGTGGGAGATAGTCAGTGTAGGTTAGATTGTGATATAGTGTAGCTGATAGGTTCCAGTGCAGGGTGTAGGTATGTCCATACATACATACATAGTGCTGTGATGTCACAAGTTCAGAACAATACTTAGTGCACCAATCAGTAATGTGTAGTCAGACCTGCTAAAATGTGAAGTTGCACGTATTGGGCCAAAATATGTGCATCATCAATTACCGATTTGCGCAATAGAGAATATATTGGAGCACTCTGTATATAAAGCTATTGTAATGTTCTGCCATGCCAACCATTTCTCCAGTGTCAGGAAACTTCTAGCAACTAGAAGTTGCTAAATGTAGCAAAAGTGACCTACACCTGTATTGCACGCACAGTACGTGCATATTACATTGCCAAATTTCGAAATCAAGAAAATAATGGCGATTTGCGAATTAGCAAATTTATGACGAATATTTGCCCAAATATTTGCGAAATATCGCAAATTCGAATATTGCCCCTGCCTGTGATCACTAGCCAGTTCCAGCAACAGTTTCAATCTCCCCAAGTCCATGGGGTTTGAAAACTAGACAGTAGTTCTAGAAAAAGTAGTTAGAAAACTAGAGTGGGGTACACAACAGGGGTGTACATAGAAAACACTGGGCTCCATGGCAAGAATCTGAATTGGGCCCCCTTGTGAGTGACCCATCCACCCCTTACAGTGTGTGCACATCTAATGCAGAGGTTCCAGCAAAAGCCTCTGTTGCAGATTCTAGCAAGAACAAAGGACAAAACACCGCTGCATATGGGATCTCGAATGACCCCATGATTGTGAATGGGATCCGACAGGTGCCAGCAGTGTTTGGCATATGCTGGAACTTGCAATTCTGGAATTCTACTGGAATACCAAAATCTTACCCGATGAACTGTGCCCTCTGCTGCTACTTCTTATATGGTGTGTCACCCTTCCCCATAGACTGTGCCTGCTCCTGCTTCACCTCTTCTCCAATGCTGAGCGCAGTCAGGGCCTGGGGAAGATCTTGACGGAGCTGGACTGGAGTCTGGACTTGTGACGGTGAGTGATCAGGTCAGGTCCGGACTGGTCAGTCAGGTCACAGTTTGACGTGCGCTGAAAGAGGAATAGAACAGGGACATTTTACAAAGTGCAGATACCGAAAACTAAAGGATTTAATCTCTCGCTGCAGAACCTCCCAATACACACATCACCTGCTGCAGAACCTCCTAATACACACCTCAGCTGATGCAGAACTTCATAATACACACATCAACTGCTGCAGAACTTCATAATGCACACATCAGCTGCTGCAGAACCTCATAATACACACCATAGCTGCTGCAGAACCTCCTAATACACACCTCAGCTGCTGCAGAACCTCCTAATACACACCTCAGCTGCGGCAGAACTTCCTTATACACACATTAGCTGCTGCAGAACTTCCTAATATACACATCAGCCGCTGCAGAACTTCATAATGCACACATCAGCTGCTGCAGAACCTCATAATACACACCATAGCTGCTGACCTCATAATACACACCATAGCTGCTTCAGAACCTCATAATACACACTTTAGCTGTTGCAAAACCTCCTAATACACACCTCAGCTGCTGCAGAACCTCCTAATACACACCTCAGCTGCTGCAGAACATTATAATTGTGACAAGGGACTACAAGTCTCATCATCACCAGATTGTTAGTATTGGAAATTAAGGGGCAACACAGGGAGAGGTAAAATGGAGAGAACTACAACTCCCAGCATGTCCAGGATGTTATAATTGTATACAAGTGGATATTACACAGAGAGAGTATAAGGCCAGGTTCACATCACCGTTTAGTTTTCCGTATGTTTGATCCATCAAAAGAACAGAAAAAAAAAGAAAAAAAACTGATCCTGCATTTCATGCATAAGTTCTGCATATTTGGTATCCGTTTCAGCCATCAATTTTAGATGGAAAAAAGTCCTGCACGCAAAACGGAAAACTAAACGGTGATGTAAACCCAGCTTAAGGAGAGAGAACTACAACTCCCAGCATGTCCAGATTATTATAGGGCATCATCCAGTAGTACTAGGTGAGAGCTTTAAAAGGAAATAACTATAACCCCCAGTATGGCCAGACTTATTATGGGGCATCAGTATACATTACAGAGAGGGGTATAAGAAGAGAGAACTACAACTCCCAGCATTACCAGACTGTACTAGGGCATAACTTGAAATTACATGGAGAGGGATATAATAGGACAGAACTACAACTCTCAGCTTTCCTAGGATGTTATGTAGGTTATCCCTGGATATCACCAACCTCCACTCCAGGCACCACACAGAAGCCCTGCCCCTCACAGCAACATCCCATAGGTCTTTCACCAGTCCTCTGCACTGGTCACATAATAATGACATCACCAAAGGTCCTTCAGTCTTCTTCTGCTCTGCTATTCCTTGGCTTCCTGCACTGGTCACATGGTTGATGACATCTCCAAAGGTCTTTCTCCACTTCTTACATTCTCTTTTCACACAGGTAGCCTATTCTTTACTGCGGGCCCCCTTCCCTCAGGGGCCCCATTGCAGCTGAGTGGTCTGCCTCTATTGGAGGTACGCCACTGGCGTATGACAACCCCTAAAATTAAAAGCATTGGTTTTCCATGTGGAAGCTGCTATGTCTATACTTCAAAAATACACACAGAATACTTAGCTGGTCCCCGACACCTGTGTTTTTCCAGATTCCTTCACGGCTGTCGCTGGATTTCCCTATTGTTCAGATCACAACATCTGGCATCTGGAGATCGGGTGTGGGGGGGTACAGCCAATAGCAGGTTGGACCGTTGACCTGCTCCCCTTTGCAAACCAACCCCCTCCCCATCGCCAGATGCAAGATGTTGTGATCAGCATGATGGGGAAAAGCAGCAATGGCCGTGAAGGGATATAGAAGGACACAGACGTCAGGGGACCAGGTTCGGGCATTGTGAGGTAGGAGTTTACAGGTTTGGATAACTCCTTTAAAGGGAATCTGTCGTTAAAGTAAATATTATTGTTTAAATCAATTGTTTATGTTAAAATATATATTTTAAATAATTGATGGTGTTTTCAAATTTTCCATGTAGCCATCTATATTAAAAAAAAATTATCTAAAATCCTGCAGTTTACCCACTGGACACTAAGCCTAATAATATATTGAGACTTCCTGTTTGCACAGATCACATTTATCAGTCATCTCATTATACTCCCAGGTAGGATTACAATGATAGTTATCATCTGTATTTAGATAATAGAGGATCCACTATTCACATTAGGTGTCATAGCTTATCTACTCCTTCCTTGAACAGTGACTTCTGCACAGGTAACAGACCAGTAGCTCAGGAAAGATTGCAGCTCTCATAATCATGTATAGAAACTTGAAAAAAAAAATTACATCTATAATAAAAAATAAAGACAAAAAAAGCATACTATTTGGGTTTAATTGACAGAAAACAAATGATAGGTGGAACATTCTCTTTTAGTAAAAATAAAAATTATTTTTGTTTTTGCACTATTGCACCCCTGACTTTACTATGGGACTTTTGGGACCAGTGCAAGTGTACCTCTTTGTATTTTTGCTTTTCCATGGTACAGCACATTCAAACTGCCTTATGAGTTTAATTTTTGTGGTTTCGATTTTTTTTAATTGCAGCGCTACATTTTACACGCGTGACTGTTGTGTAATTCAGAATTCCTAGGCAGGAGTATATTTTAATTAACCATTACATAAGCCCCGTATATAGCCCTTTGCGGGATCTTTGACTTCAATTATCTGGGCACTGTAGCAATATATCTAATATTATGTGTCAATTTATGTATATAGTATATGCACCAATGCAGGCACTCTTATAGCCCATGGTTGGCATTGTGTGGTTTTTCTGATAATCTGCATTATGACTATATTTTACATGCACTACAGCGGGTCCTATTATATAGCAATTATTACAGTTATTATTATTATTATTATATGTGCACTTTGGCTCACATGCTTACATGAATTATTTGACTGTAATATACAAAATTTACCTAAATTATAGTAATTAAAAAATTTTACTAATAAATCATAATGTAGAAATGAGAAAATATAATCTTTGGACACCATAGCTAGTAGTATTATTTGGCATTAATATGACTATACTAAAATGTAGGTAGGTACTAATGTGACTGACACTATTTGCTACCTCTGTAACGGATGGCACTGCCTGTGATGTCAAATCTGTAATACTGTATCATTCGGGACCTTTAAGGAGGTATTATATGGATGCTGTGTTGCACAATTTGCATATAGTATTATAGAAGAAGGAGTTCCAAAGACAAAGTTCTAGAAAAATTTGCTAACCCATTCTGTTAATTAAGGCAGATCTCAAACATCCATCTAAATGTATAGGATGGAATTGCTCATCCAAAGATGCATATCAAACATGAATAACCATGACGAGTTTAAACATACAATTTTCATAGTTGTTAATGTACCAGTCATGGATAGACTTCCTTCCTCCAGCCCATACATATGGGAGTTCTCTTCCTGCTGGGATAGTACTAAATATTCATGAAGAGTTATCTGCCCAGAACTGTAAAAGTAGCCTGATAAAATATATCTGTATTTAGCAGACCTACACCAATTATATTAAAATTGGACTGAATCTCATGTTGTTCTGCAGTATGCTCTCCTAACAGGGGCTGAGAATTTCATCTATTGAACAGTTGATTTGAACATCTTATAAAATATCCACATGGTAATATCCCATATTATTATAAAAGCACAGTTCATTTCATACACACGTGGACAAAATTGTTGGTACCCTACAGTTAAAGAAAGAAAAACCCACAATAGTCACTGAAAGAACGTGAAACTGGGAAAAGTAATGATAAATAAAAATTGACTGAAAATCAACTAATGGAAATCAGGCATTGCTTTTCAATTGTGGTTCAACAGATTAGTGTTAAAAGCAAACTAATGAAACTGGCCTGGGCAAAAATGATGGTACCCCTAGGAAAGATTGAAAATAATTTAACATCTTAAAACTAAGGGTGGGTTCACATCTGCGTTCTCGATTCCATTATGGCTTTCCACTATAACATGGTTATAACGGAAAACAACGGAATCCATAGACGTAAGTCAAAACGGAAGCTTTTAAGAGGTAATCCGTTTTGATCTGTCTTAATAGAAGGCTATGGGAATCAGAACGGATCTGTCTGGTTTCCGTTATGCAAGACAGAAAACAAAGTCCTGATGACAGGACTTTTTTCTCCGTTTTGCATAACGGAAACGGGACGGATCCGTTATGATTCCCATAAACTTCTATTAAGACGGAGTGGCTTTTAAAGGCTTCCGTTTTGCATTCCGTCTAAATACAAGTCTATGAGCAACATAACTGATCCGTCCTTTCGCCTTAGGGATTCCATTATTTTCCGTTATAACCATGTTATAACGGAAAGCCATAACGGAATCCAGAACGCAGATGTGAACCCACCCTAAGGTGTGTCCTGTAATTAGCATCACTGGTGTCTTAAAACTTGTAATTAGTCAGTCTGCCTATTTAAAAGGTTAAAAGTAGTCACCGGGCTGTTTGGTATCATGCTGGATACCACACTGAACATGGACCAAAGAAAGCTAAGGAGAAAGTTGTCTCAGGAGATTAGAAAGAAAATTATAGACAAACATGTTAAAGTTAAAGGCTAGGAGACCATTTCCAAACATCTTAATGTTCCTATGACTACAGTTGCACTTATTATTCAGAAGTTTAAAGGGGTTGTTCAGGAGATTTCTATTAATGTCATCAATATCTGATCAGCGGGGGTCAAACAATCTGCATGTCCACTGATCAGCTGTTTAAAGAGGAGGTGAAACTCCATGCAAGCGCTGCTTCCTCTTCATTGAACTATAAATCAACAGGGTGCCAGGTGACGAATCCCTGCCAATCTGAAATTAATTACCTATTCTGAGGATATATATTATCAGTAAAAAGTCCCTGCACAACCCCTTTAATGTCTACAAAACTGTAGCCAACCTCCCTGGACAAGGCTGCAAGAGGAAAATTGATAACAAATTAAGGAGACAGATATTACGAATAGTAACCCAGAAAAAATCCAAAGAGATTAGAGGTGAACTCTAAGGTCAAGTTACACCAGTGTCAGATCAGACCATCCATCACTATCTCAGCCAAAGTGGACTAAATGGAAGACTAGACTACCGAGGATGAAACCACAGTTTAAAGCAAATCGACATGGAAAAAAACTGAATCCATAGATGGAAGTCAAAACGGAAGCCTTTAAGAGGCATTCCGTTTTGATCCTTCTTAATATAAGGCTATGAGAATCAGACCGGATCCGTCTGGTTACCATTATGCAAGACGGAAAACAAAGTCCTGTCTCCGGATGAGTCAATATGCCGAAATGCATATTGACAAGCTACAAAGCTTCTGGGAGAATGTCCTTTGGACAGGTGAGACAAAAATGAAGCTTTTTGACAAGTCACATCATCTCTATGTTCACAGATGCAAAAATAAAGCATGCAAAGAAAAGAACATTGTACTTACTGGGAAACATGAAGGAGGCTTGATAATGTTTTGGGACTGATTTGCTGCATCTGGCACATGGGGGCCTTGCATCTGTACAGTAATACATGTATTGTATACATTGTATTTTAATGCATTGCAGAGTGGATCATTCCCCCTAAAAGTTGAAGTCCCACAGTGGGACAAAAATAAAGAGTAAAAAAAAAAGTTTTTAAATAGTTTTTCATGAACAAATAAAATTTAATGTAAAAAAGCAAAAATTCCCCTTTCCCATAATAAACACATATAAATTTGTAAAATAAAATTGAAAATAAAAATTAAAAAGAGAAACAGACATATTTGGTATCTCCATAACGACTGATTTTATAAAATTATTACATAACTCTATCAGGTGACCGCCATAAAAAAATAATAAAAACTGTGGCAAAAAAAGCAATTTTTGGTCACCTTACATCACAAAAAGTGTAATACCAAGTGATCAAAAAGTTGCATGTACCCCAAAATAGTGTAAATCAAACCTTCCTCTCATCTCACAAAAAAATAGGCCCTACATATGACAATCACCCAAAAAATAAACAAAATACAGGTTTAAAGGGAACCTGTCACCTGAAACAGCAGTCCTAAACCACCGGCAGGACCTTCAAGAGTACAGCAGTGAGATTCTGAGCACATATATCTTACTAAATTACGATGCAGCAGTAGTGAGAAAATCAATCTTTAATCCCCAGCTGGCGTGACTCTATGCCCAGGCTTGAAGTCAAGGGGCAGAGGCCTTCTTGCTTCAAGTCGCAGTGACCACCCCCCCTCCCCGGCCCCTTCGCTTTGATTGACAGCGCTTATGCGGCTGGCTTCTTAGATCAGCCAGCTGTCAGTCACAGCGAAGGGGCAGGGAAGGGGGCGTGGTCACCGCGACTTGATACAAGAAGGCAGCTGCCCCCTTGACTTCAAGCCTGGGCAGAGAGTCGTGCCAGCTGGGGATTAATGATCGATTTTCTTACTACTGCCGCATCGGAATTTAGTAAGACATATGTGCTCAGAATCCCACTGCTATACTCTTGAAGGTCCTGTCAGCCGTTTAGGACTGCTGTTTCAGGTGACAGGTTCCCTTTAAGAAATGGAGACACAAAAACATGATTTTTCTCATGTTATTGTGTAAAAGTTAAAATATTAGGTATCGCCACATCAGCAATGACCTGTTCTATAAAAATATCACATGATCTCCCGCTGTGAGATGCCATGCGCACGCTCAGCCTGATGCGCCCGTACGGACTTCTTGGATTGGCTTCTTCTACTCTAGAAGAAGCCTTTGCCAGCAGTCTGTTTGGGTGCGTCAGACTGAGCCTGTGCGCACGCGTGGCATCTCACAGCGGGAGGAGGGGGAGGGAGAGCCGGTACAGAGGAGTAGGAGGCGGTGCAGAACTTTGGGAAGGCGGCGCTGGGCACAAACGGCGATGGCTGCAGCCGGGCACCCTGCATCCCCGGACCTCCCATTGGGCACCTTATTTGTATGATTGACAGGTTAGTAAAACCAGTTTTTTCAAAAATTAAGCCATAAATCTTGTTTATAAGGCCACATTAGAAATCATAATGAGACCCTGAACATGAGCATATGTTTAGCTCACAGGGCTGAAAAGTGGTGACAGAATCCCTTTAAGCTGAATGGCATAAAAAAATAAAATAAAAACTGTTACAAAACAACACATTTTTTGGTCAACTTTCCCCATAAAGTGTAATATTGAATGATCAAAAAATCATATGTACCCAAAAATGTACCAATAAAAACATCAAGTCTTCCTGCAAAAAACCAGCCCCTACACAAGACGATCAGCAGAAAAATAAAACAAATTATAGCTTTCAGAAAATGAAGACACAAAAACATGATATTTTTTGTTTCAAAAATGCTTTATTATGTAAAACTGAAGCAAAAAATAAAAGTATTTGATATTGTCACATCCGTAACAACTTGCTCTATAAATATACCACATGATCTAACCTTTCAGGTGAACATTGTAAAAAAAAAACTGTGCCTGAACAGCAATTTTTAGTTACCTTGCCTCTCAAACAGCGTGATATTGAATGATTAAAAATCATATCCACCCCAAAATAGTACCAACAAAACTGTCACCTTATCCCGTACTTTCCAAAATAGGGTCACTTTTGGGGAGTTTCTCCTGTAGGGGTGCATCAGGGGGCTTCAAATGGGACATGGTGTCTAAAAACCAGACCAGCAAAATCTGCCCTCCAAAAACCACATGGCGCTCCAGTCCTTTGGAGCCCTGCTGTGTGCCTATACAGCAGTTTACTACCTCATATGAGGTGTTTCTGTAAACAGCAGAATCAGAGTAATAGATATTGAGTTTTGTTTAGCTGTTAACGCTTGATGTGTTACAGGAAAAAAATTGATCAAAATGTAAAATTTGCCAATAAAAGGGAAATTTTGACATCTTATCTTTATTTTCCTTTAATTCTTGTGTAATACATAAAGTTACAATGTATACAAAGTTTGTAAAATCAGTTTTAAATAACTTGAGGGTGTCGTTTCTAAAACAGGGCGATTCATGGGTCGTTTCTATTATGTAAGCACCAACAAAGTCACTTTATAACTGAACTGTTCTAGAAAAAGTGGGTTTTGGAAATTTTCTTAAAATTTTAAGAATTGCTTCTAAAATTCTAAGCCTTCTAACGTCCAAAAATAAATAAAATGATACTTACAAAATGATGACAACATAAAGTAGACATATGGAAAATTTAAAGTAATAACTATTTTATGAACTATCACTATCTGCATTAAAAGTAGAGAAATAAACATTTTAGAACCACGTGTGCTCGAGCGAAATGCTAGAGTCTCCTTCCCGCATGTTTGGCGCCTTCTAAGCAGCCAATCAACGTGCAGGTAAGTAATGCCTTTCAGTGTAATGCCGTAGCCATTTTAGCTACTGGCATTACACTAATTTGCTGGCTGGAATGCGTCATCGGGTGCTATATAGCACCAGATGACACGTGTTCGGCTCAGTCAGCATCAGGGAGAGCAGAGCGTAGGCAGGGAAAGATAGTGAGTGAAGCGAAATTTAACAGATTTTTATTAGAAACAAGATTTGCAAAGACCCAAAAGTGCTTTTAAGGACTACAGTGTGTGTGTGTGTTTGAGAGCAGTAATATATTTTTAGTACCTGTGCTCAATTGATCAGTCTCAGGGACAACCGTGCTGAGGAAAAGACACCGTGCAGGGAGAAAAATCGCAGTTTTAACAACTACCTAAAGCTTTTAATGCAAACAATAATCCTTTTAAGGGCTAGTGTGTGTGTGTTTGACAGCAGAAATATATTTTTCTTTAATATCTATTATTACTGTGTATTTTTGCCTAAATTCAACTAATTAGCGCCACATTTATTGTCAATAGTGTGTGTGTTTAATCCACATCCATGACATATACAGTCGTCCAGCCACAAAAAAAAAGTTTTGGGGGGAAATTTATCTAATTTGTGCCACATCAGTGTGCGTTTAATCCACATCCATGACATATACTGTACTCGATCCGCAAACAGTTTTTTGGGGAAATTAAAATAATTTGTGCCACATCTGTGTGTGTGTTTAATCCACATCCATGACATATACTGTATTCCATCCGCAAACTATGTTTTTTGGGAAAATTGAAATAATTTGTGTCACATCTTTGTGTGCGTTTAATCCACATCCGTGACATATACTGTACTTCATCCTCAAACTATGTTTTTTGGGGAAAGTTAACAAATTTGTGCAACATCTAGTCTCCATAGTGTGTGGCATTCTGAGTCAAATACTGTACAACATCTGAAAACAATGTCTGATGAGCAAATCTAAATATTCTGGGCCTAATCTAGTGTCCATAGCGTGTGACTCTCAGTGTCAAATACTGTACCGCATCTTAAAACTGTGTATTTTGGTGAAAAGTAAATTATTTGTGCAACATCTACTTTCCATAGCGTGTGGCTCTCTGTGTCAAATACTGTACCACATGTGAAAACAGTGTATTTTGGTGAAAACGTAAATTATTTGTGCAACATCTACTGTGTGTGTATTTCATACATATCACTGACATATACTGTACTTTATCCACAGACGGTGTATGCTAGTCTGTGACATTATCAGGGCTACATATCCTGTGTAAAGTGTGCGCATCCCAAATACCTGTTTTAATTTATTGGCGCATACACTTACAAATCCTATGCTATTGTACTTGTGACATACTTTTAAGCATATATAACATTTAATATTAAGAAGGAGGCCAGTAAGGGACGTGCAAGTGGCCGTGATGCTGATGATGCACGCAGAGGCCGTGGCCCTGAGCGCAATGAAACTGAGTAAAAGAATGTAGCTGAGGGCCTATAGGTGCGCTAACCCTCTAAAACAGTGATGGCGATGGCGAACCTTTTAGAGACTGGGTGCTGAAACTGCAACCCAAAGCCCACTTATTTATCTAAAAGTGCCCACACGGTCATTTACCCTGAATTCTACAGTCTAATATAGTATATCTTCCATGTTCCTTATCATTCAGCTATAGCTGTAGAATACCAGTTCGTGCCACGTTTCCAGCTTGGACATCCAGTAGTTGTAAGGCACAGAGGGATCACTGAGGACGCTGACACGGTCTGCTATGTACTCTTTCACCATCTTCCAAATTTTTTCCATGCTTGTGACACTAGGCCGTGCATCAAGGTGAGGGTACTGGCGGGTGTCATGAAACTGTCCCAGGCCTTGAAAAGTGTTGTCCAGCCTCTGTTGGAACTGCTGTGTAGAGATGGCCCGAACTATCCGCCGGCGAACAGTTCCCGGCGAGCATAGCTTGTTCGCGTTCGCCTCTGCCGGGCGAACATATGTGATGTTCGGTCCGCCCCCTATACATCATCATTGAGCAAACTTTGACCCTGTACCTCACAGTCAGCAGACACATTCCAGCCAATCAGCAGCATACCCTCCCTCCCAGACCCTCCCACCTCCTGCACAGCATCCATTTTAGATTCATTCTGAAGCTGCAGTCTTAGTGAGAGGAGGGAGAGTGTAATTGCTGCTGATTTAATTGGGAAATCGATAGCTAGGCTAGTGAATTCAGTGTCCACTCCAGTCCTAAAAGACTCATCTGATCTCTGCTGTAAGGACAGCGTCCTGACAGCACCCCAAAAAGCCCTTTTAGGGCTGCAACATTAGTCTGCTTTTTTTTTTTCCTTTATATACATATTGCAGTTGCCTGGCCTGCCTGTGTGTGAGGAGCTGCAGGCCCACAGACTGTAGTGTGCCCACTGCCAGTGCCCACCCCTGTCATTCCGTGTGGCACAGGACTTTGCATCAAAAAAGGCATTTAATTTTTACACTTTAATCTAAGGTTAGTTGCCTGCCAGTGTGTGTCAGGCTGACTTCCACTGACTGTAGTGTGCCCACTGCCAGTGCCCACCACTCATACCGGCTGGCACAGGACTTTGCATAAAGAGGCATTTAATTTTTACACTTTAGTGTAATTTCAGCTGCTTGCCTGCTGCTAGTGTGTCAGGCCGACTTCAACTGACTGTAGTGTGCCCACTGCCAGTGCTCCACCCCTGTCATCCCGTGTGGCACAGGACTTTGCTTAAAAAAGGCACTTAATTTTTACACTTTAATCTAAGGTTAGTTGCCTGCCAGTGTGTGTCAGGCTGACTTCCACCTGACTGTAGTGTGCCCACTGCCAGTGCTCCACCACTCATACCGGCTGGCACAGGACTTTGCATAAAAAAGGCATTTAATTTTTACACTTTAGTGTAATTTCAGCTGCTTGCCTGCTGCTAGTGTGTGTCAGGCCGACTTCAACTGACTGTAGTGTGCCCACTGCCAGTGCCCACCCCTGTCATCCCGTGTGGCACAGTACTTTGCATCAAAAAAAGGCATTTAATTTTTACACTTTAGTGTAATTTCAGTTGCTTGCCTGCTGCCAGTGTGTGTCAGGCCCACTTCCACTGACTGTAGTGTGCCCACTGCCAGTGCCTGGGTGGAGGAAGAAACCTTCAATGACATCACCGGGACATGGCTAGCTTGGTATCCAACCTTGTGCAAATGGGGAGTTTGCAGTTGTGCAAATGAACTGTTTGCGGTGCATTAAAAGGGGAGTTTGGTCTGTCAATGTCAGTGAAGCGGGCGTAACCCTTACACTACCTGATCGATACAACATCATACCTGATCGTATACACACACTGGATGTTTTAAAGCACATTATTCCAAACAATTTAGGAATGTTAGTTGATTTATGCCCTTTATGGATTAAAACCCGACTCTGCGTCCACTACGTAATTTTCCATGGGAGTTTTGCCATAGATCCCCCTCCGGCATGCCACAGTCCAGGTGTTGGACCCCTTGAAACAACTTTCTCATCACTATTGTGGCCAGAAAGAGTCCCTGTGGGTTTTAAAATTCGCCTGCCAATTGAAGTCTATGGCGGTTCGCCCGGTTCGCCCGTTCGCGAACATTTGCGGAATTTCGCGTTCGCTGTTCGCGAACTGAAAATTTTATGTTCGCGACATCACTACTGCTGTGTGTTTCCCTCATCTCCTCTCCTGGGTTGCCCAAGGAACTACGTACTCTGCCGCCAGCGTTGTCAGATGGAAATTTATGGAGCAATTTTTCAAGAAGGACCTTCTGGTATTGCAACATTTTGCTAGTCCTCTCCACCACAGGAATGAGAGATGAGAAATTCTCTCTGTAGCGGGGGTTGAGAAGATTGAACTGAACAACCAGTAATCGCTGTTGTGCAAAATGCTTAGAATGCGAGGGTCACAGGAAAGGCAGCATAACATAAAGTCAGCCATGTGTGTCAGAGTCCCAACAGAATAGACTTTGCTGTCCTCATCAGGAGGATGACTCTCAATCTCCTTATGCTCTTCCTCTTCTCCTGCCCATCTATGCTGAACAGATGGAAAAAAGTTCTTAAACAGGCCATGCCATTAGTTTAACTCCACTTTCGTGTGTTATGTTTTTATTTATATTAATGTATAATTTTGTGTTTGTTGTGCATGGTACATATATGCTGTATGATTGCCATGTGTGTGAGCTTGCCGAGCTACAAAGCTGCCAACAAGTTATGGCCATTATCAGACACAACCAACCTGGTCCCTTATACCCTGCCAAAGCTCTGCGGCGGTGTGCTGTTTGTCACCCAAGCAAATGAGTTTCAGCACGGCCTGTTGCTGTTTCCCCACCGCCGTGCTACACTGTTTCCAGCTACTGACTGATGGTTGACTGCTGCTGCAAGATGAGAATTCAGAGTTTGCAGTGGAGGAGGAGGTGGAGGTGGGGGGGGGGGGACTTTCAGCCACTAATGTAGGTGGTGGCGGAAATCCTGATGGAAGTAGGGGCCGCAATCCTTGGCGTCGGTAGCACCTGTGCCATCCCAGGGTACGACTCGCTACCGGCCTCCACAAAGTTCACCTAGTGTGCTCGCACTGAAATGTAGCGTCCCTGGCCAAAAGCACTTGTCCATGTGTCCGTTGTTAAGTGGACCTTCCCAATAACTGCTTTGGTCAGGGCACGGGTGATGTTACAGGACACAATTTCTGATGTAATGCGGGGACGGCACAAAAATAGGGGCAGCTGGGAACTGAGTAACAAGGGACGTCTGCCGCCATGAGGCTGAGGAAAGCCTCAGTGTCCACAGGCCTAAATGGCAACATTTCAAGGGCCAGAAATTTTGAATGGTGTGCATTAAGTGCTATGGCCTGTGGGTGGGTGGCTGAGTATTTGCGCTTACGTTCAAAGGCCTGGGGTAAGGACATCTGTATGCTGTGCTTGGAGACAGAAGTGGGTGTTCTAGCTGATGGTGCTTGCGAAGGCCCAGCTGAAGGGCGAGAGTCATCCATGCCTGCATCTAGGACAGAGAATTGGCCAGCACGTAATACAGGGGTGGAAGAGGAGGCAGTGGTGTGACCCACAGACACTGATTGTGGGCCCAGGGATTCAGCTCACCTACTAGGGTGCTTTGATGCCATGTGGCGGATAATGCTGGTGGTGGTGAGGTTGCAAGTGTTCACACCCCTACTTATTTTGCCTCCAGTGTACTGTCTTCACCCATTATGTTCCTGGGTTTGAGTTTTTATTGTTATGGTTTGAGTTAGAGTTTATGAATAGGGTGTAAAATATGTTATGGTCATTTGGTTATTTATGAGTTCTTATTTTGGTACTGCACAGTTTGCAAATTACAATTCTTTTATCGTCCGCACTTTCCTCAAAAAGTGCTAGACTGCGGAACACCTACCCCTTGGCAAGGGGAACAGTTGCGGGGCCTGTTTGGTTTGGACCGCCTTCTCCTTTTTGCCACCCTGCCTCCTCTTCCAGCCTGTTGCTATGGATCCCTCCCCCTCTGCCCTGCTGTCCTCGCTTGGCTTGCCACCTTTCCAGGCTTGTGTAAGTAATGTTATTATCCCCCATCTCCTCTTCCACTTCCTCACTTTGGTCATCCTCCTGACTTGTGTTGACCTAACAAGACCCTCACTTATTGACAACTGTGTCTCATCCGCATCATCCACCTCGTGAATCGCTAATTTCCATTCCCCACCGTCATCTTCTATTTGACTGTGGATGCTGAAGAGCTTGGGGATCAGTGCACAAGATCTCCTCATGTCCCTCTTCAGGGAGGTTCAGCTCACCTGCAGGCCCTCACCTACAATCTTTTACAGGGCAATCAAAAAATATTCTTAAATTTCAATACAAATTTTTATAGCCGTTGCTGAACACCATTTCCTGCGCTAACTCTGCAATGTAACATTACCGCAAGCAAAAAAGATTTTGAAAATTCAATAAAACATTTTCGTAGCCGATGCTGACCGCCAATTCCTGCGCTAACTCTTCAATGTAACATTACCACAGGCAAAAATTATTTTTAAATTCAATAAAATTTTATCGTGGCCAGTGTTTTTGATAATATCTCTCCAATGTCCTTGCACTGGTAGCCGGGGCTAACGTAACTCATTAGCACAGTGTAAACTCACATTGGTTATCGGAATGAACCAGACAAATCGCTCCACCCACTCACAACGGCCCCACAGAATCGAGAAAGAGGTATCAATCTGTCAATTCTTTCAGTGTCCGGGCTGGGTGAGGTTTCCCATGTGGAATCAAATTAAGCTACAGGCTCCACTCCTGGTGCTGCCGTTCCGTCAATTAGTTTAAGTTTTAGCTTTGCAACCATACTCCCCTCGGAACCCAAAGAATTTGGTTTCCAGGAAAATGCTTGGCGGCTAATTGGAATCACGCTGGCAGATCGTGTGTCGGATCGTTTTCAAACCAGGCTACAAATTTCATCTTAGATTAATGAAAACATTCTTGGCAAATGCTTTCTGTGTGGTTCTTCTGACACCAGTCAAAGAATTTCACCTATAGCAGCGCAATACGGATACCTCCGGCCGTCCATCTTAATCATGGCCCCAGTTCTGAACCAGTTCTGAAAAAAACAAAATTTTTGGCAGCACTTGCACTTTATATACAATCAATTTTTCCTGTAAAATTGATTTTTTTGGGGGGGTTTTTTGGCGTATTTTTGTCAGTCTGTAAAAGTGCCGTACAACTAGGACAACATGGTTCCCAGCAGTGAGTCTTTGTACTGCAATTGTTAGAGTTTATCTTGACCAGTAATTGCTTCCTATTCGATGGCCATATCTTCCACCAGATCAGGGGCACTGCCATGGGCAGTTCATGTGCACCGTCATATGCTAATTTGCTCCTGGGCTGGTGGGAGGAGATCATCGTCTTTGGGGAAGGACAGAGGTGGTATCTTGACTGTATCGCCCTCTGGTGCTGCTACATAGACGACATATTCGTCCTGTTGTAACGCACCAAATTGATCAGTCAGGATCTCAACTGCGGAGTCCTTTGACATCCACTTTTGTCACACGGCTTAAGTGTTGGTGGTGTCTTTTGCGGCTGCTCAGTGTGAACCCCAGGCGGCTCTCTCAATCTTAAGCGGAGAGTATGGGGTTAACAAAATCATGTACCGCGTACTAAAGATAGAGTGTAAAACTAATAGTGAGGAAAGTTCGTTTTAGATGTAGGAATTCAGATTAGAGTTCATGTGAATAACAGCTCTTGGCAGCATTCAGGAATCCCAGGCCTGCAGTACTAATAACCACCACCGCGAGTCCCTTCCTTTCAGTGAGCAATGTCAGTGAACCAAAATGACAGGCTTGATACTTGCTGTTAGAAGTCATGCAGGGATCCTGCAGTGGTGGAGCCGGGTAAGGTAGGTGAGGGTTTCTCCTGGAGGTTCAGAGTTGCAGGTAGTTAGGATCTTGAGTCCTCGTGGTGAATGGAGCAGGCAGGGTGCGCACTCCATTAGTGGAACCCCTGTGCAGCACCTGGCTCCTATTTATTGACCAAGTGTGGGTGGGCGGAGCCACCTTAGACGGCCCAGCGGTCACTGCTTTCAGCCTGGGAGGCAAACAGCGATCGTTGTCATGGTTACACAGGGCATGGAACCAGGCTGGAGCGCAACCCACCGTATCCTTACAGTACCCCCCTTAAGGGGACCCTCTCCGAGGTACCCCAGTAGGGGAGGGTCGGTCGGGAAATCTCCTGTGGAACAACCTTTGGAGTCTGGGTGCATGGACGTCTCGCACATCTTCCCAAGAGTCATCCTGAGGCCCGTAACCCTTCCATCTAACGAGGTACTGGATCCTCCCCGTCTTCTTCTGGAGTCGAGAAGCTGCTCAACCTCAAATTCCTCCTCACCTCGGACATCTATCGGGGGAGGGTTGAGGAACCCGTGAGGGGAACGGGCTAGGTCTAAACGGTTTTAGCAACGATACATGGAATGTGGGATGTACCTGTAGTCGAGGAGGAAGGGTAAGTCTCACCGTGTTGGGGTTGATAATTCTTTCTATCAGAAAAGGACCCAAAAATTGCCTACCCAGTTTCTTAGCAGGTACCCCCAACCGAAGGTTTCTCGTTGACAGCCATACCGAGTCTCCAACCTGATAAGGAGGATTTTCTCTTCTGTGACGGTCGTAGTAGATCTTCTGCCTTTCCTTTGCCCGTTGGAGGTTGTCTTTCAGCATCCTGAGGGTTGTTTGCAAAGTAGTTACATAATCATCTGTGGCAGGAACGTTTGTAGGAAGGCTGATTTCAGGGAGAGACCTAGGGTGGAATCCATAATTAGCAAAGAATGGACTATGTAAAGTGGAGGAATTCACAGAATTGTTGTAAGCGAATTCGGCAAGAGGGAGTAGGCTATCCCAGTCATCTTGAAGGAATGAGCAGTGACATCTGAGAAATTGTTCCAGACATTGGTTCACCCTTTCCGTCTGCCCGTTAGTTTGGGGGTGGTAGGCGGTAGACATTCTATGGTCGATTTGGAGTCTAAGACAAAGTGCTCTCCAAAATTTTGATACAAATTGTGAACCCCTGTCTGATATAACTTGGCTAGGGATTCCATGTAGTTTTATGACATTGGACAGAAAGGCCTCGGCAGTTTCACTGGAGGAAGGTAATTTTTGAGGGCGATGAAGTGTGCCATCTTAGTTAGTAGGTCTACTACAACCATGATGGTGTTGTTTCCTCTGGAACGGGGAGTTCTACAATGAAGTCCATTGAAACCCATTCCCAGGGTCTGTTGGGGGTAGGAAGACCCATAAGAAGGCCATATGGTCGATTTCTATCACTCTTGCACGAGGCACATGTCTCGCACGTGGAAACATATAGCTTAATTTCTTTGGTCATTTTTGGCCACCAGAAGTTCCTGCGTATCAGGTTTATGGTTTTGGCAATGCCAGGGTGTCCCGCGAGGGGTGAGTCATGGCAGAGTTTGATTACCTGGGTGGTGAGAGGAGTTGGTATGTACAGTAGGTTGTCCTTGTAGAGGAAACCCCGTTGGTTTTTCAGAAGTCCCGGGGGATGTTAGCACAGTCAATTTTCAGAGCATCCTTAAGCTGGGTTTCCAATTCGATGGTGGCGAGGATAATTTTGTTAGGTGGTATAATGCATGTGGGGGCTGTGACTGCGGCGCGGCATTCAGCCAGACGTGATAAGGCGTCAGCCTTCCCATTTTGAGCCTGGTCGGTATGTAATTTGAAAGTCGAATCTGTCAAAAAAAAACTCCACCGTACCTGACGTGCTGACAGTGTTTTACTGGTTTTCAGGTATTGTAAATTACGGTGATCCGTGTATATTGTGATGGGGTGTGTTGAACCTTCAAGTAGGTGCCTCCAGTTCTCTAGGGAACATTTTATGGCAAGAAGTTCCTTTTCCCCAATGGGGTAGTTGATTTCAGCGGTGTTTAGAGTCTGGGAGTAGAACCCGACAGGATGTAATGGGGATGAAAAGGAGCTCCGCTGGGACAGAACAGCTCCTATGGCTGCCTGTGATGCATCTACTTCCAGCACAAAGTGAAAGTTTGGATTCGGAATGGTCAGAATTGGTGCTGAAGTGAATTTGTCTTTAAGTAACTCAAAAGCTGATTGGGCCTCCATGGACCAAACAAATTTCGTATTGACACTAGTTAATCTGGTTAGGGGTTTGATGGTAGCGGAGAAGTCTTTGATGAATTTCCTGTAGAAGTTCGAGAACCCTATGAATCGCTGGAGGGCTTTCCTGGAGTCCGAGTCGGCCAGTTTTGGATGCAAGTGATCTTTGACTGATCCATCTGAATTCCCTTGGGTGAGATTATATAACCAAGGAACGGAAGAGTAGTAGTCTCGAATATACACTTTTCTGGTTTGACATATAGGTGATGGACGCTTAATCGCGCAAGTACCCAACGGACGTGTTTCCTGTGATCTTGTAGGTTATCGGAGTAGACCAATATGTCATCTAGATAGATGACAACACATACATCTAGTAGGTCCCTAAATATGTCGTTGATAAAGTTTTGGAATGTGGCAGGGGCATTGCACAAGCCGAAAGGCATTACCATGTACTCAAAGAGTCCGTACCGGGTGCGGAAAGCAGTTTTCCATTCATCCCGGTTCTAATCCTAATCAAGTTGTATGCGCCTCTCAAGTCCAGTTTAGTGTAGATAGTTGATGTTTGAAGTCTTTCAATAAGCTCGGATATTAGCGGCAGGGGGTACCGGTTCTTGATTGTTATTTTATTTAATGCTCTGTAATCAATGATGGGTCTGAGGCTCAAGTCTTTGTTCCTTACGAAGAACATACCTGCGGCTGCAGGGGAGGTTGAAGGCCGAATGAATCCCTTCCTTAAGTTCTCTTCGAGATACTGTTTGAGGTGGTCAAGTTCTGGTTGTGCCAATGGGTAGATTCTTCCTGTGGGTATTTCACTGCCCGGCAGCAGGTCTATGGGGCAATCGTAGGGTCTATGGGGCGGTAGGGATTCCGCCATCTTTGCACTAAATACCTCCGAAAACTCTGAGTATTGGGTAGGGACCTGGTTCACCCCTACATGCATGAGAGTTTTAATAGGGAAGCAGGTCTCCCTGCAATAACGTGAGGTAAACCCAATTCTCCCCTGTTCCCATAGGAGAACTGGTTGATGTAACCGGAGCCATGGCAAGCCTAAAATGATGGGGAACGAAGGGAGTGTATGACATCAAAGGATAAAAATTCTGTGTGGTTATTTTCGCTTGTCACCAAAAGGGGTTGAGTCTGGCTATGGATAGGTCTAGAGGTTGTACCATCAATAAAACTCACGGATATCGATACATCTTTCCTAGTATGGGGAATTTTATTTCTCTCCACTAGATGCTTATCGATAAAATTCCCGAAGCTCCCGTGTCCACCATTGCATCAACGATAGTTCGGTTTTGGTCCCACTGTAAGGTAAGAGACGTATAAATGTAACCACTTGTGTTGTTATTTTTCCTGCCTAAGTTACAGAACGTCATCATTTTACCTTCATGTTTCTTTCTTATGGCAGGACATTCATCAACCGAATGGTCAGCCGGCGCACAGTATAAGCAGAGGTTGAGGTTCCGTCTCCGGGTCTTCTCTCTCTCAGTCAGAGGACCACGAATTGCCCCAATCTCCATCATCTCTGCTACAGGATCCGGGCTGGTCTGTCTCGGGGTGGGTGTAAACCCTGAGACTCTCTCGGCCCTACGTTCCCTTAAGCGTCTGTCAATGGTGGTGACCTTCTGCATCAAGGCGTCGAGTGTATGTGGCAGCTCTCCGCGGGCTAACTCATCCTTCAGGGCCTCAGATAGACCGAGACGGAACTGATTTCTAAGAGTGAGATCATTCCATTCAGTCTCACGGGCCCAACGGGTGTATTCCGCAATAAAGTCCTCTACGGGTCGTCTCCCTTGCTTTAGGGTGCGAATGGCGGTCTCCGCAGTCAGCTGCTTGTTGTGGTCCTCGTAAAGGAGGGCCATTGTATCAAGAAATTGCGGAAAGGAATTCAAGACCGGGTCTTCCTTTTCTAAATAAGTGTTAGCCCATGCTCTGGGCTCCCCCTGAGGTACGAGATCATGGTGAGTACTTTGGTTCTATCGGTAGGATAGGTCCGGGGCGTAACTGAAACATCAGTGTGCACGCATTCAGGAATTCGCGGAACTGCTTCCGGTCTCCTGAGAAAAGTTCAGGTGGACTGACCTTGGGTTCCGGTCCATCGTGGAGGTGTCCTGTGCGCGACGTGACGAGATCTCGCAACGTCTGATTTTCCAATTGGAGATTCTGTACGGTCACGTTAAGGGTTTCCACTCTCTCAGTGAGGGCGACCATGTGCCGCGCGAGCTCCGCTGGATCCATGAGGGTTCCACTAATATGTAACGCACCAAATTGATCAGTCAGGATCTCAACTGCGGAGTCCTTTGACATCCACTTTTGTCACACGGCTTAAGTGTTGGTGGTGTCTTTTGCGGCTGCTCAGTGTGAACCCCAGGCGGCTCTCTCAATCTTAAGCGGAGAGTATGGGGTTAACAAAATCATGTACCGCGTACTAAAGATAGAGTGTAAAACTAATAGTGAGGAAAGTTCGTTTTAGATGTAGGAATTCAGATTAGAGTTCATGTGAATAACAGCTCTTGGCAGCATTCAGGAATCCCAGGCCTGCAGTACTAATAACCACCACCGCGAGTCCCTTCCTTTCAGTGAGCAATGTCAGTGAACCAAAATGACAGGCTTGATACTTGCTGTTAGAAGTCATGCAGGGATCCTGCAGTGGTGGAGCCGGGTAAGGTAGGTGAGGGTTTCTCCTGGAGGTTCAGAGTTGCAGGTAGTTAGGATCTTGAGTCCTCGTGGTGAATGGAGCAGGCAGGGTGCGCACTCCATTAGTGGAACCCCCTGTGCAGCACCTGGCTCCTATTTATTGACCAAGTGTGGGTGGGCGGAGCCACCTTAGACGGCCCAGCGGTCACTGCTTTCAGCCTGGGAGGCAAACAGCGATCGTTGTCATGGTTACACAGGGCATGGAACCAGGCTGGAGCGCAACCCACCGTATCCTTACAGTACCCCCTTAAGGGGACCCTCTCCGAGGTACCCCAGTAGGGGAGGGTCGGTCGGGAAATCTCCTGTGGAACAACCTTTGGAGTCTGGGTGCATGGACGTCTCGCACATCTTCCCAAGAGTCATCCTGAGGCCCGTAACCCTTCCATCTAACGAGGTACTGGATCCTCCCCGTCTTCTTCTGGAGTCGAGAAGCTGCTCAACCTCAAATTCCTCCTCACCTCGGACATCTATCGGGGGAGGGTTGAGGAACCCGTGAGGGGAACGGGCTAGGTCTAAACGGTTTTAGCAACGATACATGGAATGTGGGATGTACCTGTAGTCGAGGAGGAAGGGTAAGTCTCACCGTGTTGGGGTTGATAATTCTTTCTATCAGAAAAGGACCCAAAAATTGCCTACCCAGTTTCTTAGCAGGTACCCCCAACCGAAGGTTTCTCGTTGACAGCCATACCGAGTCTCCAACCTGATAAGGAGGATTTTCTCTTCTGTGACGGTCGTAGTAGATCTTCTGCCTTTCCTTTGCCCGTTGGAGGTTGTCTTTCAGCATCCTGAGGGTTGTTTGCAAAGTAGTTACATAATCATCTGTGGCAGGAACGTTTGTAGGAAGGCTGATTTCAGGGAGAGACCTAGGGTGGAATCCATAATTAGCAAAGAATGGACTATGTAAAGTGGAGGAATTCACAGAATTGTTGTAAGCGAATTCGGCAAGAGGGAGTAGGCTATCCCAGTCATCTTGAAGGAATGAGCAGTGACATCTGAGAAATTGTTCCAGACATTGGTTCACCCTTTCCGTCTGCCCGTTAGTTTGGGGGTGGTAGGCGGTAGACATTCTATGGTCGATTTGGAGTCTAAGACAAAGTGCTCTCCAAAATTTTGATACAAATTGTGAACCCCTGTCTGATATAACTTGGCTAGGGATTCCATGTAGTTTTATGACATTGGACAGAAAGGCCTCGGCAGTTTCACTGGAGGAAGGTAATTTTTGAGGGCGATGAAGTGTGCCATCTTAGTTAGTAGGTCTACTACAACCATGATGGTGTTGTTTCCTCTGGAACGGGGAGTTCTACAATGAAGTCCATTGAAACCCATTCCCAGGGTCTGTTGGGGGTAGGAAGACCCATAAGAAGGCCATATGGTCGATTTCTATCACTCTTGCACGAGGCACATGTCTCGCACGTGGAAACATATAGCTTAATTTCTTTGGTCATTTTGGCCACCAGAAGTTCCTGCGTATCAGGTTTATGGTTTTGGCAATGCCAGGGTGTCCCGCGAGGGGTGAGTCATGGCAGAGTTTGATTACCTGGGTGGTGAGAGGAGTTGGTATGTACAGTAGGTTGTCCTTGTAGAGGAAACCCGTTGGTTTTTCAGAAGTCCCGGGGGATGTTAGCACAGTCAATTTTCAGAGCATCCTTAAGCTGGGTTTCCAATTCGATGGTGGCGAGGATAATTTTGTTAGGTGGTATAATGCATGTGGGGGCTGTGACTGCGGCGCGGCATTCAGCCAGACGTGATAAGGCGTCAGCCTTCCCATTTTGAGCCTGGTCGGTATGTAATTTGAAAGTCGAATCTGTCAAAAAAAAACTCCACCGTACCTGACGTGCTGACAGTGTTTTACTGGTTTTCAGGTATTGTAAATTACGGTGATCCGTGTATATTGTGATGGGGTGTGTTGAACCTTCAAGTAGGTGCCTCCAGTTCTCTAGGGAACATTTTATGGCAAGAAGTTCCTTTTCCCCAATGGGGTAGTTGATTTCAGCGGTGTTTAGAGTCTGGGAGTAGAACCCGACAGGATGTAATGGGGATGAAAAGGAGCTCCGCTGGGACAGAACAGCTCCTATGGCTGCCTGTGATGCATCTACTTCCAGCACAAAGTGAAAGTTTGGATTCGGAATGGTCAGAATTGGTGCTGAAGTGAATTTGTCTTTAAGTAACTCAAAAGCTGATTGGGCCTCCATGGACCAAACAAATTTCGTATTGACACTAGTTAATCTGGTTAGGGGTTTGATGGTAGCGGAGAAGTCTTTGATGAATTTCCTGTAGAAGTTCGAGAACCCTATGAATCGCTGGAGGGCTTTCCTGGAGTCCGGAGTCGGCCAGTTTTGGATGCAAGTGATCTTTGACTGATCCATCTGAATTCCCTTGGGTGAGATTATATAACCAAGGAACGGAAGAGTAGTAGTCTCGAATATACACTTTTCTGGTTTGACATATAGGTGATGGACGCTTAATCGCGCAAGTACCCAACGGACGTGTTTCCTGTGATCTTGTAGGTTATCGGAGTAGACCAATATGTCATCTAGATAGATGACAACACATACATCTAGTAGGTCCCTAAATATGTCGTTGATAAAGTTTTGGAATGTGGCAGGGGCATTGCACAAGCCGAAAGGCATTACCATGTACTCAAAGAGTCCGTACCGGGTGCGGAAAGCAGTTTTCCATTCATCCCGGTTCTAATCCTAATCAAGTTGTATGCGCCTCTCAAGTCCAGTTTAGTGTAGATAGTTGATGTTTGAAGTCTTTCAATAAGCTCGGATATTAGCGGCAGGGGGTACCGGTTCTTGATTGTTATTTTATTTAATGCTCTGTAATCAATGATGGGTCTGAGGCTCAAGTCTTTGTTCCTTACGAAGAACATACCTGCGGCTGCAGGGGAGGTTGAAGGCCGAATGAATCCCTTCCTTAAGTTCTCTTCGAGATACTGTTTGAGGTGGTCAAGTTCTGGTTGTGCCAATGGGTAGATTCTTCCTGTGGGTATTTCACTGCCCGGCAGCAGGTCTATGGGGCAATCGTAGGGTCTATGGGGCGGTAGGGATTCCGCCATCTTTGCACTAAATACCTCCGAAAACTCTGAGTATTGGGTAGGGACCTGGTTCACCCCTACATGCATGAGAGTTTTAATAGGGAAGCAGGTCTCCCTGCAATAACGTGAGGTAAACCCAATTCTCCCCTGTTCCCATAGGAGAACTGGTTGATGTAACCGAGCCATGGCAAGCCTAAAATGATGGGGAACGAAGGGAGTGTATGACATCAAAGGATAAAAATTCTGTGTGGTTATTTTCGCTTGTCACCAAAAGGGGTTGAGTCTGGCTATGGATAGGTCTAGAGGTTGTACCATCAATAAAACTCACGGATATCGATACATCTTTCCTAGTATGGGGAATTTTATTTCTCTCCACTAGATGCTTATCGATAAAATTCCCCAAGCTCCCGTGTCCACCATTGCATCAACGATAGTTCGGTTTTGGTCCCACTGTAAGGTAAGAGACGTATAAATGTAACCACTTGTGTTGTTATTTTTCCTGCCTAAGTTACAGAACGTCATCATTTTACCTTCATGTTTCTTTCTTATGGCAGGACATTCATCAACCGAATGGTCAGCCGACGCACAGTATAAGCAGAGGTTGAGGTTCCGTCTCCGGGTCTTCTCTCTCTCAGTCAGAGGACCACGAATTGCCCCAATCTCCATCATCTCTGCTACAGGATCCGGGCTGGTCTGTCTCGGGGTGGGTGTAAACCCTGAGACTCTCTCGGCCCTACGTTCCCTTAAGCGTCTGTCAATGGTGGTGACCTTCTGCATCAAGGCGTCGAGTGTATGTGGCAGCTCTCCGCGGGCTAACTCATCCTTCAGGGCCTCAGATAGACCGAGACGGAACTGATTTCTAAGAGTGAGATCATTCCATTCAGTCTCACGGGCCCAACGGGTGTATTCCGCAATAAAGTCCTCTACGGGTCGTCTCCCTTGCTTTAGGGTGCGAATGGCGGTCTCCGCAGTCAGCTGCTTGTTGTGGTCCTCGTAAAGGAGGGCCATTGTATCAAGAAATTGCGGAAAGGAATTCAAGACCGGGTCTTCCTTTTCTAAATAAGTGTTAGCCCATGCTCTGGGCTCCCCTGAGGTACGAGATCATGGTGAGTACTTTGGTTCTATCGGTAGGATAGGTCCGGGGCGTAACTGAAACATCAGTGTGCACGCATTCAGGAATTCGCGGAACTGCTTCCGGTCTCCTGAGAAAAGTTCAGGTGGACTGACCTTGGGTTCCGGTCCATCGTGGAGGTGTCCTGTGCGCGACGTGACGAGATCTCGCAACGTCTGATTTTCCAATTGGAGATTCTGTACGGTCACGTTAAGGGTTTCCACTCTCTCAGTGAGGGCGACCATGTGCCGCGCGAGCTCCGCTGGATCCATGAGGGTTCCACTAATATGTAACGCACCAAATTGATCAGTCAGGATCTCAACTGCGGAGTCCTTTGACATCCACTTTTGTCACACGGCTTAAGTGTTGGTGGTGTCTTTTGCGGCTGCTCAGTGTGAACCCCAGGCGGCTCTCTCAATCTTAAGCGGAGAGTATGGGGTTAACAAAATCATGTACCGCGTACTAAAGATAGAGTGTAAAACTAATAGTGAGGAAAGTTCGTTTTAGATGTAGGAATTCAGATTAGAGTTCATGTGAATAACAGCTCTTGGCAGCATTCAGGAATCCCAGGCCTGCAGTACTAATAACCACCACCGCGAGTCCCTTCCTTTCAGTGAGCAATGTCAGTGAACCAAAATGACAGGCTTGATACTTGCTGTTAGAAGTCATGCAGGGATCCTGCAGTGGTGGAGCCGGGTAAGGTAGGTGAGGATTTCTCCTGGAGGTTCAGAGTTGCAGGTAGTTAGGATCTTGAGTCCTCGTGGTGAATGGAGCAGGCAGGGTGCGCACTCCATTAGTGGAACCCCCTGTGCAGCACCTGGCTCCTATTTATTGACCAAGTGTGGGTGGGCGGAGCCACCTTAGACGGCCCAGCGGTCACTGCTTCCAGCCTGGGAGGCAAACAGCGATCGTTGTCATGGTTACACAGGGCATGGAACCAGGCTGGAGCGCAACCCACCGTATCCTTACACCTGTGGAGCGGCACGGAGGGCGAGTTCAACAGAATGGTTCACGATTTGAACCTCAATAACATCAATTTGAGTTTCACCCCTGTCTTCATGAGGAACGAATTTCCCTTTCTCGACACCCTTATTTTCAGAGGGGAGGGGGGGGCCTTGGTACAAAGATTTACCGCAAACCTACGGCCACCAATTCCCTCTTGAGGTGGGACAGTTGCCATCCTGTCCCACTCAAGAGGGGAATTCCCACTGGCCAGTACCTACGGATTAGGCGCAACTGCTCCAACGTCGGGGACTTTTGGTCCGAAGCAAATTATCTGAGGGAGCGTTTCTGTAGCCGTGGGTATCCCGACCGGGTTCTTAGGCCTGCATATTGTAATGCCTCAACACAAGATCGGACTAGTTTGCTTCACCCTAACAAGAATGATGCCACTAGCTCCCCCAAGACAATACGAATAATAGGGACCTTTGATTCGGCGGCATCTAACATCCGTGAAATCATTAGCCGCCATTGGGGCACACTTAGACTGGACCCTGACCTTGCAGAGGTACTATTTCCATATGCCTCTGTGACATACAGAAAAGGCACTAACCTGAGGGACCAGTTAGTGCATAGTCACTTTGTGTCCCCCCACACGAAACCATCCACTTGGTTAAAAGGCCCCACCTGGAGTTGCTTCAAATGTGGTCGTTGCACTTTCTGTAGATACATTCACCCAGGTAAAACCTTTAAGGGCGTGCGCCCGGATTCAAAGTTTGAAATCCATGACTTCATTAATTGCCGCTCCACGGGGGTCATATACCTCTGTGAATGTGTATGTGGCCTCAGATATGTGGGGAAGACACGGAGGGAGCTCCGTGTGCGCATCGGAGAACACCTGGGGGATATCAGGAACCGCAGGGACACCCCAGTGGCTCGACATGTTCTGTCCCATCATGATGGACAAGATTCGGTTATCTCCTTTATGGGGATTGACCGGATACACAAGCCCATCCGTGGGGAGGACTGGGATAGGAGGATCCTCCAAAAGGAGACATGGTGGATCTTTCATTTGAACACCACCGCCCCCCACGGACTGAATGAACAAGTAAACTTTAGTTGTTTTGTATGATCTGGATACAATCCCATGTTATAATTGTGTCTGCTCTGTTTCTTCTCTTTGGTTTTTCATGGGCACCTCCCTGGGTGCACCTCTTTGGATCCTTTTCTGTGTGATAATGAACCGTCCCTTTAAATGTCCTTTCATTCACGGACTAGAGTTAAAGTTCTGTGAATAGGGGGACACAGGTCTGGGTATGTAGCGGGCGGGAACACTTCCTCCCCTGCTCCCCCCTGTGTCTCTTTAGTGTTTATACCGAGCTGGGTTGCTCCATCAACAGAAGGTGTAGAATTATTGGATCAGCGCCTGGCTTGCTTACATATGCCCCCGTTCTGACCACACTAAGTGGGTTGATCACATGATCGCATGTATATGTTTGTACTGCCTCAGGGCGCATATGTTATTTTTCTGTAATCGCATCGCGATTTTTCGATTTCTTTCGATTTCTTTCCATGCGCATTATGCGTTTTTCTACGCGCATTGCGCATGCGCGATTTATTTGCGCTTTTTTGCGATCATGTGTCAGGTCATGTGACACTGTGATACTCTGAAGCGTGATCACATGTCACATGACTTCCGGCCCCTATTTAATCCCGGCTTCTCCCTACAACCTGTGGGACACACTGAGGATACCGGGACCTCCGCCATACACGGCAACCTACTCAAGCACTTGCTTGGATCATACATCCAAGGCAGCAGTAAGTGACTCTTATCTCATGCATAGTGCGATCTACTTATTTACTCTTTGAGGAAGGTGGCACTGTGTGGATATGTGTTTTCTGACTGGGATATCATTGAATTATCTGTTTATAGGTTGCTGGTCCAGATAGAGCTGTTGCTATACGCCGCCTCTATATGATTGCCTTTCTATGTATGCCGCCATATGCTGCCTCTGTGTATCCACTTCTCCATATGAATGCTGTGTTCTCAATTGGTATGTTATCTCTATTTGATTTATTTTTCTGGGCGGACCTGCATCCCCTGATGATTCAAGGTACGTCCGTTTAGGTGCTAACTGATAAAACGCGTTGGGACGCCTGTATATATGTTTATATGCACCTAAGACATATCTAACTTATTGTTTCACATAGGCCCCCTGGACTGGGGTAGTCCGTGTGTTTTTCTAGATCACTATACGTAGTGTGTGACACAGATCCCTTAGGTTTTGCTACCACTCTGAACCCCCAAGTAACTTTTTTAACTAGGGCAAGGTTGTGCAGGGAGAGGTTCCGGCATTGGGCCACCCCTTGCGGGGGTTTTTGGACCCAGTGGTAGCATTACTAGGGTATATTAGGCCAAGTAGGGCAACACTAGGAGTTACTTTGGCCTGGTACTATAGGACCGGTGTCTCACGCATTAGGTGTGTCCAGGTTGGTTTGTAGTTGGGGCCTTGATGCATGTTTTTTAGCTGGACTCAATAAAAGTGAAGTTTTATTCTATCTCATTGCTCCAATTTTTAGGAATTTTCTTGACTTCTTGAGCAATTTGTGGAGCCTCTACCACTGTTTTGGCCCCCTTGATTCTTGATTTATTACTTCCCAGCAGTGAGTCCAAGATGCATCCAAACATGGTCCCCATCCTGTTCCTGATTAATTTCGGTGGTGTTTCTGTCACTTTCTGACCTTTTCCTATGAACCAGGCACCCTCCCCTTTCAGAGCAGGGGGTGCCTGGTTGTCTCCCATTGACTTACATTATACTCTGGTTCTCGGCCGAGCACAAGAACATAGCAACATAGCAATGTGGTTGGCCCGAACATCCGAACACCCGATTACTTTGGTGCTCAATCATGACTAATAGATAGACAACATATAGATTAATAGCACTAACAGCATTAATGCACTAATCTTAGTTCATGTTGTGTCCTACTCTGACAAACACTTTTAGAACATATTTTAATTGTCTTTCTGTTTTACAGTGTTGACACATGGTGCTTATTTCAACATAGATCAAAGCATGGACATGTTCACGCAGAATGTTTTTTTGTATCTGGAACATTATTTCATCATTTTAAGTACCAGGCACTGAGTAATAGAAAATTACTTAAACACCTATTAATAAGGCTTGAACATTGCAAATGAACAAAATGAACACATGGGACAAACGGCTTGGCGTGGTATATCATACTGATTTACAGACTAGATTTTTTTTTTATCCATCATACCAGTAGATATCTACTGACCTATTTGCCTTATGCACTGTAAGTATGTCTTGAAACATACACAGCACATTACAAACTCAGGGCTCATGCACACGAACGTAAATTCATATTGCAGACCGTAAACGTTGTTTCCACATTAGGGTCCATTAACACGTCCGTAAGTGTTTTGCGGATCTGCAAAACACGGCCAACCGGCAATGTGCGTTCCTCAATTTGCGGTACGCACATGACCGGCACAATAATAGAAAAGGACATGTTCTATTTTTTTTATGGAAACGGAAGTGCGGATGCAAAAGTGAGGATCTGGAAATGTGGATGCGGACAGCAGTCCTTTTCCATCCCCATTGGAAATGAATGGGTCCAAACCTGTGCCGCAAAAATGCAGAACGGATGCGGACCAATTTTGCGGACGTGTGAATGGAGCCTTACTGGCAAGATACGACCAAGATACGACCAAAGATAGGATTTTTATGGAGTGGAGGCATGGATTCATAGTTAATCTGTTACATTACTGACACAGTTGTTTTACATTATGGCAAAAAAGTTTCCTGGGCCCTCCAAAGGAATGGGCAGGGGCAAAAATGTTTCTGTAGTGGGAACAAGTAACAGCAGAAGAAGGAAGGGGTGATAGAAGCAGCCGCAGCCACTGGCCAAAGCTGCAATGTCATCCAGCGGTCATGTTTTGACCAACAATCCAACTGTACTGGAATGGTTGACTTGCTCTTCAACATTATCTCAAGTGAAAACAGATACACAATATCTTCCTCTGGTACTCTGGGAATGCCCCAAGATCGTTTGTTGATATTAACTGCTGCACCACAAGGTACTCTTCATATGTAGTTTCAGGATGCAAGGGTTAAAGGTAAGTATAACTTGAATTATTAGGTAAAATGTATATAGTGGTCAAGTATTGGCCCTATGGGGCCCCTTTATGTAATTCTCATACAAAAGGGGCAAAAGGAGACAACAGCAATCATTTGCATATTGTGCCATGCACCTAACCAGCCAAACCCCATACCAGCAAAAGCTTCTTTTTAGCCAACATATTATATGGCAGCTACTAGTTTTCAGGCTCCGGTCCCTTATGGAAATAATCCTGTGGCCATGTTTGATCCATTCTGATCAGAAAGAACGAGTGGCATTCCTCTGCCTTACCTCACAGATATTGATTAAAGCATCTTAGGGGTAAAATGACGGGTTTGATGGGATCGCCATTCCCCGTCATTGTGGCCAGGTGTCTGGTGTATGATACAGCCGGCAGCCACCGCATATGGAGCGGGGTCACTTCAAAAGCCACCTTGACGTACGGATATATCTGATTTATCACGACTCAAAACAATCAAATTTCTTTCAAATTTATCACAACTTCGCTCATCTCTAGTATTACTGTACCTTTATCTGTAATGATATGTAAGAACAGCGACTCATGGTTACAACAGAATTGGTATGGGCACTGTCAGTCAGTGTATGTTCATTACTGTGTCTTATATCAATCTCCATAGGTAATGTTTGAAAGATAATGTTGGCATAACGCACAGCCCAAAGCTAAGTCCACAGGAAACTATAGTAAATTCACAGCAAAATCCACTTGTGTCACATGCTAACTTTGCTGCTGAATTATCACATATTTGATCCTCTATAAAAAAAAAAAGAGTTGAAATCCATGGTAAAAATAAGCACCATGCTTGTTTTCCATGCAGAAAATCTCCACTAGCTGTAGATGGTATTTTCTAAAGCTTATTCACATGATATGTACTGTACTGCAACAAATCCACTATGTCTGGATAGGGGTCCGACAATAGGTGCTCCATCTGAGCGCTGCTTCTTCCTCATTACACTGCCCATAGTCTCTGAAGTCTCGGCAGTGCAATTACTGGATTCATATGCCACCGCTACAGGGGAGACAACAGCTAGTCGACAGGGGTGCCAGGTGTCGGACCGCTGTTAATCAGATATTGATGACCTATCTCTGGGTAAAATGATTTTAATAGTTTTATTAAACATTTTGGACTGTTTTATTGTCTATTGCAGCCTGCATGTATACCAATATCTAGCATGCTGCAGTATACCGTTCATTAGCAAATAGGTTAAACTGGTTGCTTTCAGTCTGGCTGTCAGAAAAATTTGCCTCCAGGCCCTCTCTCTCCTCCCTGAATGACCTTCTCAGCTGATTTATGACCAAATTAAAGTTGAGAAATCTCTCAATGTGATAATTATGCAATAAGACCAAATGTAAGAGGGCAAATCCATTCTCTAGTGCCTATACACATTCAGTATATTGATAAAATCGCACCCCTTGGATTCCAGCCAATGGAGTGAAGCTTATCATTGCTTACCCATCACTATACAGTATACCCATACCTGTCATTTCAGTTAACTAGTAAATTACTGTAGCAAGCTCTTAAAGCTTGTGTGGAGACTGCAGTGAAGGTTAATAGGCTGGTATAAGAATGTTTGCTTGCTTATTGTTATAATTTGAGCAAATGTTGGATCAGTCTTGCAGGAGACAAATAAGCCTGGCGTAAAATTAATCTTGCTTTCTCCTTCCACAAAGTTCACAAATCAGTAAATAAAATGTATGGGGATTCAAACTGAGTAATCTTGAACAAAACAAGATATGGCTTAATATAGCTCCTATCAGTTTTACAGCCTTGTGCAAAGCTCTTTTTCTAGGCAGTTTTACTTTGTAATCTTGCTCTCTGGCACTATGTAGATAAATTATCATAAACACTGGCAAAACAATTCCTGCAGATTTAGGAGCCATGAGTGTTAAATGGTTTAAGCAATTGATTGGTATGATTCCTGGACAAATGATAGCACAGAGTTATTTGTAAGATTTGTAAGATTAAATCTGATGATTTTTCATTTTATTTATTTATTTATTTATCTATTTATTTATTTATTCAAATATTTATTATTTTTCTCTGTTTTCTTCCCAACAGGCATGTCAGGATTGGGGGCACTGGAGACGGTAGGTGGTTAGAGTAAAATTGTTTCTTCTCTAATCATTTGTAACAGTTTTTTGGCCTGTAAGATTTCAATGTTTATTTATTTTTGTTTTATATATTTTTTCTTTCCCATTGCAATGGTTCAGATAAAAGGAAATCTGTCAGTACTATATATTTGTAGTAATATATCAGTAGTACTGCGGATAAGGAGTTCATATCGCCATTTTTTTTTCTACTATTTTTTGTTCCCCCACTCTCAGCTCTCAAAGCAGCACTGAAATACAAAGTCTGTACTGCTGTGCCATGCTCACACGATGGAGACTATTCCTGTGTGCATGCATAGCAGTCCTGACAATGTATTTTTGTGCAGCTTTAAACCCTGGATGAGGAGGAATGGGGGGGGGGGGAGCAGTAGGAAACTAAAAATAGTGATCTGGACTCCTCATCTGCAGTAGTACTCCTGTATAACTACACATAATAGTCCAAGATCGTGATCAATAGAGATGAGTGAATCAAAGTTGAAGAAGTGGAATTCGATCCGAATCTCGGGGAAAATTCGATTTGCACAGAATCCGAATTTCCTCACGCTTCGTGGTAATGAATCGCATTTTTTCCTAAAATGGCTGCTGCACATGTAAGGACATGGATCAAAGAACTCTGGGAACAAGGGATCGTCCACAATGCTATGCATGCAGCCAATCAGCAGCCAGCCAGCCCTGTGATGTCATAGCCCTTATAAATAGCCTCAGCCATTTTGGATTCAGCCATTTTCCAGTGTACTTAGTGCAGGGAGAGACGTCAGCAGGCGCTAGGGAAAGTGCTAGGAAAGACTTGAAAACTTTTATTTTGCTGAATAGAAGTTCAGGTAAAGAGCATTAAAAGTGTATGGAAAAGATAGGGAGGAATTATTCCACAGTATTGAAGCAGAAAAGGGTTCAATAGGGGAGATTACAGTCTGAATAATAGGAACAATCCTATTACACTTTGCTGCACTGACTGAGGATCTAAATTGCCAGCATATCGCTGCTTTCTCATTTGCAATAGATGATACTTCTGTAATTCCAGCAAACAGTTCTTTTTATTGGGGTGCAAGTGCTGTGTGATACAGCCATTAACAGTGTGTATTATTAGGAAATATGTATGTCTTATTAGCCCTTGTGTGGTGCAGTAATATGTTCTAAAGCCTTTTTGGCGTGTATTAGTGGCAAAAATAAGTATTATTTGCCGTTCAGCGGTTCAGCGTGAAGTGACAAAATTACAGCTTTTTTGGGGTGTAATAATTTCCTTTTTATTTACTTATTTGATCTTACAGTATTCCAGATAGAGAAGTGTCAGGCCCTGCACAGGAGAGGGGCAGAGGCCAAAATGTTTCTGGCGCAAGCACAGGTCGCAGTAGAGAAAGGGGGCGTGGAAGGAAGAGGTTACTTCCAGAGGCCTGAGCTCCCAGCGTCAGCTGGTGGTCATGTCTCGACTAGCAACCCAGCAGTTCTTGAATGGTTGACTTGGTCATCCACTTAGTCCCAAGCGACACCAGAAACCCCCAGCCAAGAGTCGGTGGCTTTGTCAGACAAAACCCTTAGTTGGCATGGCCTGGGAGCAGGCCCTGTGCACTCTCTTGTCCTCTACCTGCCTCTGTACTTTTCTGTTCCCTCAGCCAGAGAAGTATTCTGTGGGCTCAGCTCCACTATACAGCAAGGACGAGATACTAGAGAACAGTCAGCAGCTACTGCCCAGCCAAGATGTGGAGGAGACATCCGCCCTTCCTCCGGTAGCCGGGCAAGTAGTGATGAGGAGAGTGGCGTGGGAGTTGGTGTTGCAAGCAGTCAGGCTCCTGGCTCAGAGAACGTTGAGGAGGACATCAGTGACATGGAGATAGGACTCGATGATGTTGTAGTTGATCGCAATTGGGAGCTGGGTGACAAAGGGGCTTTATCATCATCGGGAGAAGAGGGTGGCAGCTTGCGCGTTAGGCAGCGGCAAAGCCAGCAAATCGGTAGCGTGGCCGGGAGTCAGCAGGCTGGCAGCAGTGGGAGGTCGGGAGCCAAAGGTGCCTGGGGTGGACCACCCGCTTTGCAGGAGCCTACCTACCTTGAAAGTAGTGGTGCAGGGGTTCACGGAGGCAGTGGCAGTAGCAGTCAGTTAGTGCGGAGTGTTGGGGGTAGAATAACCTACTCTGCGGTGTGGAAGTTTTTTGTTAAGCCACCGGAGGAGGTGAACATGGCCAATGTTAGCATCATGGCCCTGTGTCAACATATGCAGCATCACCATAAAGTGGCCTGGGAGAACCGTGGCTCCCGATTTCAGGCAGTCAAGGCTCCACCACCTCAGCCGAACGAAAGCTGTCTATCCTTCCCATAATCTACCGGTCTTGATACTCCTGCTATTCACCCTCCTACTCCTCAGCAGTAGTGATGAGCGAGCACCAAATTATTCTGGTGTTTGGGCCGAAAACATAGCTTTGTTCGTGTGCTTGGCCGGTCCATTGGAAAAGGCCTGAAAGTGACAGAAACACCAAAAGGATTGGGAACAGCATGGGGATGATTTCTGGATGCATCTTGGACTCCTGGGTCGCTGCTGGGAACCATGTTGTCTGAGTTGTACGCCACTTTTACAGACTGACAAAAATACGCCCAAACCCCCCCACCCCAAAAAAAAAAAAAGTTTTATTGTATATAAAGTGCAAGTGATGCAAAAAATTACAAGCAAGAGGCACTCCAAAACAGCCTGTATATCACATAAAGGAGGGCCCCGTTCACATTGTGGTACAATTGTTCAGGTAGTGGGACTTATACACTCGTAAACCCTATGCACTAAGTGAAAGGGCTTCCAAAAATTACAAGGAACCGGCACTACAATACACCCTTTATTAAACACAAAGGAGGGCATTATACACACCCTTGAAAATTATGATTGGTGGCCTGCTGGTGACCCTCAAAAACATTTGGAGCAAGGGCCTGCTGGTGACCCTCTAAAACATTACGGGTGAGGGCCCGCTGCTAAGCTGACCCTCTAAAGCATTAGGGGTGAGGGGCTGCTGGTGAGCTGACCCTGTAAAACATTAGAGGTGAGGGGCTGCTGGTGAGCTGACCCTGTAAAACATTTTGTTTGAGGGCCTGCTGGTGAGCTGACCCTGTAAAACCTTATGGTTGAGGGCCTGCTGGTGAGCTGACCCTGTAAAACCTTATGGTTGAGGGCCTGCTGGTGAGCTGACCCTGAAAAACATTATGGTTGGGGGCCTGCTGGTGAGCTGACCCTCTAAAACATTATGGTTTAGGGCCTGCTGGTGAGCTGACCCTCTAAAACATTATGGTTGAGGGCCTGCTGCTGAGCTGACCCTCTACAACATTAAGAGCAAGGGACTGCTGGTGAGCTGACCCTCTATAACATTATGGTCGAGGCCTGCTGGTGAGCTGACCCTCTAAAACATTATGATTAAGGGCCTGCTGGTGAGCTGACCCTGTAAAACATTATGGTTGATGGCCTACTGGTGAGCTGACCCTCTTTAAAAATTGTAGTGCAGGGAATATATACAATCTGGATGAGAAGGAGGAGGAGAAAACAAGAATCAACCATATACACTTTTTTTGTGGTGGAAAAGGTGCATGGGAATACAGTACAGTAGACTGAGTACATTATAAACAATACATTGAAATTGCCTTTATGTTCATCATCAGCTCAGCTCTCCTCTGGTGGAGTTGAGAAGTCAGGGGCAATCCAGGCCTTGTTCATTTTTATCTGAGTCAACCTGTCAGCATTGTCAGTGGACAAACGGATACGCTTATCAGTTATAATGCCCTCAGCAACACTAAATACACGCTCAGACAAAATGCTGGCAGCAGGGCAGGCCAGCAGCTCCAAGGCGTAGAGCGCAAGTTCGTGCCACGTGTCCAGCTTGGACACCCAGTAGTTCTAAGGCACTGAGGTATCATTTAGGACGCTGACACGGTCTGCGATGTATTCCTTCACCATCTTCCAAAACTTTTCCCTCCTTGTGCCACTAGGCCGCGCTTCAGGGTGAGGTTGCTGGCGGGGTTTTATGATAGTGTCCCATGCCTTGGAGAGTGTTGCCCTGCCTTTGTTGGAACTGCTGTGTGTTCTCCTTGTCTCCCTTCCTCGGTTGCCTAAGGAAGTACGGACTCTGCCAGCAGCGTTGTCAGATGGAAAATTTTGGAGCAATCTCTGAACAAGTACCTTCTTGTATTGCACCGTTTTACTCGTCCTCTCCACCACAGGAATGAGAGATGAGAAGTTCTCTTTGTAGCTGGGGTCGAGAAGGGTGAACACCCAGTAATCTGTGTTACCTAAAATGCGTATAACACGGGGGTTCGTGGGAAAGGCAGCCTAACATGAAGTCAGCCATGTGTGCCAGAGTAACAACAGGCAAGACGTCGATGTCAACATCAGGATGACTCTCCATCCCATTCCTCCTCTTCTGCCCATCCACGCTAAACAGATGGAAATAAAGTTCCATAGGTACTACCCTCTGTAGCAGATGCAACTGACTTCAGCTCCTCCTCTTCATGGCCCAATTCGCGCTGAGAAGATGAACTGTGGGTGGTCTGGCTATCACCCTGTGTAATGTTCTCCCCCATTTCCTTGTCTGCCACATTCAGAGTGTCCTCCTTAATTGTGAACAGAGATTGTTTGAGTAGACACAGCAGTGGGATGGTTATGATGATAATAGCGTTATCGCCACTAACCATCTGTGTGGATTCATCAAAGCTTTTTAAAACCTCACAGAGTTCTGACATCAATGCCCAGTCCTCGCTTGTGAATAGTGGCATTTGACTGGAAAGGCGACGGCCATGTTGCAGCTGGCATTCCACAACTGCCCTAGAATGTAGAGTTCCAGTGCGTGCTCAAGTCAAGTCAAGTCACTGAGCTGGAAGCCGCAAGTGCTGCTGCAGCGTTGACAGACCGGCTGAAGCTGTGGATGAATTGCAGAAATGGGAACACGCTCGGCGTGCCTTCACTAGTAGCGCTGCCAAATTGGAGTAGGTTTTTATAAACCGCTGAACCACCAAGTTTAAGATGTGGGCTAGGCATGGGATGTGTGTCAGGTTGCCGAGCTCCAAAGCCGCTAAGTTACAGCCATTGTCAGACACAACCATGCCTGGTTGTAGGTTGAGTGGCGAGAGCCACAGCTCGGTCTAGTCCATTATGCCCTGCCACATCTCTGCGGCAGTGTGCTGTTTGTCCCCTAAGCAGATCAGCTTCAGCACGGCCTGTTGACACTTATCCACAGCAGTGCTACAATGCTTCCAGCTAGCAACTGATGATTGACTGCTGCTGGAGGTGGAAGTGGAGGAGGAGGCAGTGGAGGAAGAGAAGTGGGGGTTGGAGCCAGTAACATAGCTGCTGGTGGAGACCCTGATGGATGTAGGATGCATCAGATAAGAAGAGAAAAATAGAGGTGGCACTCACCACTGCGAATTCTTTTGTCTTTATTGATCCAGAATGGGAAAGTACACTGGGCCAAGGGGCAGACGCCTTCAAGATGCAGCGTGCCAAACAGCGACGGCCGTTTCGCACACAATCGTGCTTCTTCCGGCTGTACCTCTGACGTTCAAAGTGCGCGCCCCTATGTAAGGCCCCGGGAGCAGACGTCACCTAGCAACCAGGGACGCTGCTCAATCTGAGGCATGTGCAGTGTGAACGCCTTCAGGAGCAGGGACGCTGCTACAAACAACAATAACAAAGCAAGAAAAGGAACAAAAGTAAATGCAGGTTTGGACAATAGAACCAAAGTCTTACAATAGAATCTTCATGGCTTAGACAGGAAAAGAAGCATGTAGTGCCGAACAAGGCAAATTACAAATATACAGGCTGACCCTAATGTGGCCAAGGTCGGCCAACAAAAAAAGTCAGACAAAGGCACTCAAGTCATTACACTCATTAAGCCCCAATGGGCCCATCGCGTCCGTGCGTATAATCCAGTGAGCTTCCTTTTGTAGTAGGAGACGATGTCTGTCCCCACCCTGAAAAGGTGGGGGAACAAACTCAATGCCCGCAAAACTTAAACACCTTACATTGCTATCATGATAATTACGCACGTGCTCGATGAGCCTAGGGCAGCCTTTACCGGACTTAACTGAATTTAAATGTTCCCTGAATCTTTTGAAAAGTGGTCTAATAGTCTTGCCTATGTAGAAAGCGCCACAGGTGCACCGCACCACGTATACTACGTACTGAGTTCTACAGTTTATAAACTGGGATATCTTGTGGCGAACTCCACATAGGACAAGCTCTTTTTCTCGACCATTAAAACGGCAGAAGGAGCAATTTCCACAAGGAAAATTACCTATCGGTTTTTTATGCGGCAACCACGATGAGACAACCCAAGCCTCCTTATAGGAGCTACTAACCAAACTGTCCTTTATAGTATGTGTCCTTTTAAACGTGATTAAAGGTCTTTGGTCCACGATGGACCCCAGTCCAGATTCTGCCTTCAATAAATCCCAATTGCTGTTAATGATCTGTTTTATGCTCTCGGAAACAGGACTGAATTTGAAAGAAAAAACAAACCTATCACTCTTTGATGTGTCCCTTTTAGTACCAAAAATAAGATCATTACGTACAGGAGAGGAAGCTTTTAAATGAGCCCTCTTGACCACCTTGGGCGGGTAACCCCTCTGAAGAAGTTTCATTTTTAGCTCACGCGCTTGTCGATCAAAACCGGTATCGGTATTATTAATACGTCTGAGGCGTATATATTGGCCATAAGGAATCGTCTCTTTTACGCTACGTGGATGGAAACTCTCATGGTGCAGAAGGGATTCGGACGCAGTAGGCTTACGAAAAGTCACGGTGATTAAGTCACCATTAACCACCGACACCCGTACATCTAGAAATTCAAGAGATAATCCACCAAAATTGAGGGTAAATTCCTGGTATTGGTATTATTTAAGTAAGCCACAAATTCAGAACACTGAGTCTGTGTTCCCTTCCACACCATGAAGACATCATCCACATAGCGGACAAAACTGTGTATATGTTGCAGAAAGGGGTTCTTAGGGGTAAACATGTATCTATCCTCACATTTACTGAGATACACATTGGCAAAAGTGCATGACACGGGCGTACCAATGGCTGTGCCATGAAGCTGTTTGTACCAAGACAGGCCAAATCTAAATGTGTTGTTGGCCAAAACAAAATTAAGGGCTTCCTCTATGAATTCATGGTATGAACAGAACAGCCGCCACACCCTCACCATCAGGGATGCGGTTGTAGAGGCTCTCCACATCCAATGAGACTAGACTCCAACCATTGTGCCACTGGAGGTCCTCCAGGGCAATGAGGAAGTCTTTAGTGTCCCGCAAATAGGTAGGAGACATTTTGAGAACTGGGCGCAGCAACCAATCAAGGTACTTTGACAAGGGTTCAGTCACCGACCCGATCCCCGCACAATAGGGCAGTGTCCTCGTCGTTCACCACCTCCTCTTCCACTTCCTCACTCTGCTCATCCTCCTGACTTGACTTATCTACAAGCTCAGTGATTGGCAACTGTGTCTCATCATCATCCACCTTGTGAACTAATGATTGCCGTTCACCACTGTCATCTTCTTGAGACTGTGAAGGCTCAAGAGGTTGGGAATCAGAGCACAATATCTCAGTTCCCTCTTCAAGCGTGCTGGGCGAGAGGGCCAAATCTAATAGTGACCAATTGTTCGCACTTGTCCGACTTGGACAGTGTTGTCCTCCGCAGCCCAGCTAAGTTGAATATGAAGATGGGTATGGTGGACGTTTTTTTTTTCTGATGCACTGGCAGCAGGTACAGTTTCATTGCGCCCAGGGCTACAGCCTCTGCGTGCACCATCAGCATCACGCCCACTTCCCCGTCCCTTAGTGCTCGCCTTCTTCATATTAATGGTTTTGTCGCTAGATGTGGCGCAGATTGTTTTACTGTCCGCTAAAGAACAGTTTTTGGATGCAGGACAGTATATGTCACAGAAACCCACAGAATATGGACACTATATTAGGCCCAGATTATTGGAATTTGCAATACAGACAATGTTGTTGGATGCAGGACAGTATATGTCACAGAAACCCACAGAATATCGACACTATATTAGGCTCCAATTATTGGAATTTGTAATACAGACACTGTTTGCAGATGTTATACAGTATTGGTTACAGGACACCACAGATTTTGTACACTACATTAGGCCCAGATAATTGGAATTTGTGATACAGACATTGTTTGCAGATGTAGTTCAGTATTTTTTACACAAAGCCACACACTATAGACACTAGATGTGGCCCAGGTTATTAAAAACACAGTCTGTGGATGATGCACAGTATATGTCACTAATAGGTATAAAATAAAAATATATTGCTGCTGTCAAACACACACAGTAGTCCTTAAAAGGACTTTGGGGTCTTTGAAAAGTTTTTGGTAGTAAAAACAGCAAATTTATCTCCCTGCACTATCTGTCTCTTCCAAAGCTCTGTCCCTGAGACTGCAGGAGGTAAATACAGGGTGGGCCATTTATATGGATACACCTTAATAAAATGGGAATGGTTGGTGATATTAACTTCCTATTTGTGGCACATTAGTATATGTGAGGGGGGAAACTTTTCAAGATGGGTGGTGACCATGGTGGCCATTTTGAAGTTGGCCATTTTGAATCCAACTTTTGTTTTTTCAATAGGAAGAGGGTCATGTGACACATCAAACTTATTGGGAATTTCACAAGAAAAACAATGGTGTGCTTGGTTTTAATGTAACTTTATTCTTTCATGAGTTATTTGACCACTTATAAAATGTGTTCAATGTGCTGCCCATTGTGTTGGATTGTCAATGCAACCCTCGTCTCCCACTCTTCACACACTGATAGCAACAATGCAGGAGAAATGCTAGCACAGGCTTGCAGTATCCGTAGTTTCAGGTGCTGCACATCTCGTATCTTCACAGCATAGACAATTGCCTTCAGATGACCACAAAGATAAAAGTCTAAGGGGGTCAGATCGGGAGACCTTGGGGGCCATTCAACTGGCCCACGACGACCAATCCACTTTCTAGGAAACTGTTCATCTAGTAATGCTCGGACCTGACACCCATAATGTGGTGGTGCACCATCTTGCTGGAAAAACTTGGGGAACGTGCCAGCTTCAGTGCATAAAGAGGGAAACACATCATCATGTAGCAATTTCACATATCCAGTGGCCTTGAGGTTTCCATTGATGAAGAATGGCCCCACTATCTTTGTACCCCATATACCACACCATACCATCATTTATTTTGTTCCAACAGTCTTGGAGGGATCTATCCAATGTTGGTTAGTGGCAGACCAATAGCGGTGGTTTTGTTTGTTAACTTCACCATTCACATAAAAGTTTGCCTCATCACTGAACAAAATCTTCTGCGTAAACTGAGGGTCCTGTTCCAATTTTTGTTTTGTCCATTCTGCAAATTCAGTGCGCCGATCTGGGTCATCCTCGTTGAGATGCTGCAGTAGCTGGAGTTTGTAAAGGTGCCATTTGTGAGTAGCTAATATCCGCCGAAGGGATGTTCGACTAATGCCACTCTCCAGTGACATGCGGCGAGTGCTACGCTGTGGGCTCTTGCTGAATGAAGCTAGGACAGCCACTGATGTTTCTTCATTAGTGACAGATTTCATGCGTCCACATTTTGGCAAATCCAACACTGGACCAGTTTCACGAAACTTAGCAAGCAGTTTGCTAACTGTACCATGGTAGATGGGTGGTCTCGTAGGGTGTCTTGCATTGAAATCTGCTGCAATGACCCGGTTACTGCGTTCACCAGACATCAACACAATTTCTATCCGCTCCTCACGTGTTAACCTTGGCGACATGCCAATGGCTGTAAACAAAGAGAAACTTGAAAATAACTCATGAAAGAATAAAGTTACGCTAAAACCAAGCACACCATTGTTTTTCTTGTGAAATTCTCAATACGTTTGATGTGTCACATGACCCTCTTCCTATTGAAAAAACAAAAGTTGGATTCAAAATGGCCGACTTCAAAATGGCCGCCATGGTCACCACCCATCTTGAAAAGTTTCCCCCCACACATATACTAATGTGCCACAAACAGGAAGTTAATATCACCAACCATTCCCATTTTATTAAGGTGTATCCATATAAATGGCCCACTCTGTAGATTGCTGCTCTAAAACACACACACACAGTAGTCCTTAAAAGGACTTTTTAGTCTTGGAAAAGCTTTCTCAGAATAAAAACTGTAAACATTCACTCCCTACTCTGTCTTTCCCTTTCTACGTTCTTCTCTCCCTGTCTATGTCTGAGCCGAACATGCGTCCCGAAGATGACACGTTCCGGACAGCCAATCACTGTAATGCCAGCAGCCAACATGACTACTGGCATTACAGTAAGGGCAGTACTTACCTGCACATTTATTGGCTGCTTAAAATCCTGCGAAACGTGCAGGATGGAGACTCGAGCATTGCACTCGAGCACATGCGGTACTAGGTCGAGTTCCTTCATGTGCCGAGCATAGCGATGCTTGAGCCGAACAGATATTCGGCCGAGCATGCTCGCTCATCACTACATATGACTGCTTTATATACATCATAACTTGGATTACACACTGAACAACTTTTGCATTTTGCAGTTTTCATACAATGACATACATTCCATACAGATAGCTCATTCGTCTCCTATGAGAGCTATAGAGAAGACCCCAGCCCACTCTTCTTAAGGTGCTTATACACATAAAGGTCCCTTTACACAGGGCAATTCAGCAGGTGAATTTTGTGAGTGAAGTGTTCCTTTCTGGCAAGAGCCTGCTCATTCGTGGAGGACACCTCTACATTTACATCTCCTCCATACTATGGGGAGGAGTTATCGCTCATGCCATCGCTTGTCCCCATACATAATCATTGTTTGACAGCAAAGGCTGTTTAGAAGGTCCAATCTGCTACCAGCAAATTATCATTTTGGTGTCCATATGAAAGAGGAGATTACCTGATGAACAAGCGTTTCGCTTGTTAGTGATTATCTGGCTGAGAATCTGCCAGTGTAAGGTGGTATTAAAAAAATGAAAATACTTAAATATTACTTTATAATAAATAAATACCTTTCATTAGTTAGTGGCTATTTTTGTCTACGGAGCAATCACTAGGAGAAATAAGATGGCCGCTGTCCTACCAGTGCACAAAAAACCTGTCCTAATCACACAGTAGGACAGGTCACTTAACAACACTGAGGTGAAGAGCTGCCTCATCCTCCTCTCTGATCTGTGGGAATGGAAATGATGAGGAGACATGAAGTACAGAGAGGAGGGTGGGGATAATAAGCAACAGCAATTGTATGCAGTCTCCATTACCAAAGTCCCACATCACCACGGTCTGTCCTGTCCATCCTCTCTGTACTTCATGTCTCCTCTGAAATACATTCCCCAGAGATTTAGCTAAAGTTCTTATGAGCTGTATTCAGGATCATTACCCCTGACAAGCAGAGAAGGGAGGAGGATGAGGTGGCTCTTTACCTCAGTGCTGTGAAGTAACTTGTCCTCCTGTGTGATTAGGATAGGTTCTGTATGCACTGGCAGGAAAGCTGCCATTTTGTTTACCCTGATGATTGCTCCCCCGACAAAACAAGCCAGGTATTTGGAAATATATAAAGTAGAGGTGGGATGAATCACATTTTTTTCAGATCCGAATCTGAATAGGTCATCGAATATATCGAATCTTTCTAATATCGAATCCTATGAATCCTGTACATTGAATTGTGTGAACGGTGTAAGAAATAAAGAAACAAAATGATCCAAACTCAAGTCAATATTTTTTTAATATAAAAACATTAAGTATTCTTCAACACAAAAAGAAAGTAACCTTAAGGACAACTGAAATGAGAGGTATATGGAGGCTGCCATTACTTGAGCAATACCAGTTACCTGGCTGTCCAGCTGATACTCTGCCTGTGATGCTTCTGTGAGCAACTAATATCAGGCTACCTAATACGGTTGGCTACTATACCTGGCTACTTATCCTGGGGCAACTATACCTGGCTTGCTACCAACAAATAGGGGCATCTATACCAGGCTACATATACTGGGGGCTACTATACCAGGCTACCTATACCAAAACTCAAGTAATATAGCTTACTACTGCGCTTTAATTGCAAATGCACCTCTTCTGTGCAGGTCCTGTTCAACAACCAGGGTATTCTTATGTGTTTTGACTGGGAGGTTTATATTGCTGTGTTACTTACTAGAGGGGGTTCTATACTGAGGGGCAGTATATCTAGTCTACTAAGGGGGCAATATATTAAGGTGGCTGGCATGAGAAGAAGGGTGCAGTGACAGGGAGCAATCCAAATTGTAGGGTTAATGAATTATTATTTTTTTTCATGTCACTTTTAGACACAGTTTGCCAATAGCACCCCATATGATGGCATCATCTCAAGAACCAGCATCAAACATCTGGACTGTGCCATTCCTTGCCCCATGTGCCATTCCTTGCCCCATGTGCCATACAGTGTCCCCCTGTGCAATTCCTTGCTCCCATGTGCAATTCCTTGCCCCCATGTGCCATACAGTGCCCCCATGTGCCATACAGTGCCCCCATGTGACATTCATTGCTCCATGTTCCATACAGTGCCCCCATGTGCCCCCTAAAAGTTATTGTAGTAGTTAGACTGGATTGAAGGAGACAGGTAAAAGAAGGGGGTCACATAAGGAGTAAATTGTATAGGGGCCAGGCTGTAAGGCCGAGGTTGGCATGTTGTTGGTCTAAAGTTTTAGCCAGGTACCTGGTGCCGCTTGTTCGGAGTCTGTGGAAGAAATTGTGCCATTGCGCAGTACAGAAGAGCTGCCAGCTTATTCGGGCATTAGGGTGCGAGTACCGTAAGCTGCTGCGCATGTGTCAGGGGCCAGCCATGCTCCCCAAGTGTCGTTATAGAGGCTGGGCCGGAGGGGAGGAGTTGGGAGTGACGAGGCGATGTGCAAGTCGCGGTGTTAGGGTGGTCAGTGAAGGGGTGGCGCGGCGGGATTCGTCAGATTCGAATAAAGGGACATGACGTCGGGATTCGAGTACACAAATCCCACAAGATTTGAAGGATTCGTGGATTTGCGGGATTCGTCATCCCACCTCTAATATAAAGTAATATTTAAGTATTTTCATTTTCTTAATTCCTGGAGAACCCTTTTAAGTGTAAAGTTGGCTGAAACTGCAGATTTTCAACAAGACCACCCCACAATGTTATGTATTTAGGAGTCTCCTGACTTCCCAACAATTGATGTCATGGGAAGGAAGGATTGGATATGCTCAATGTAAACACCCCATCCTTTTTTTCACAAGGGACATAAGCTGCCACCAAAGGGGTCTCACAACGGTTTGCTTTCCTCTCTTTATTGAGAACACATGCTGTACATGCATGTATATGGTCTAGTGGAGAAGAATACATGGGTACCCTGTTTCCTTGGTTTTGTATCCAAACAGAATTTAATTGTACATCTATTGCAGTTGTATGTCCTCCATGAGTTTGAATGGGCTTTTCTTTTTACCTTGAATGTTTTATAGGCTCCGAACTTCCCGTGATATTGCCTGTTTTTAAAAATGAAGTTATAAGTCTATTGTATATAATACTATACAATATTATATAGTCGTGTTGTCCTGTGCCGTTTATGCTAGTGTGACCTCAATTAATTCAATGTTGGAAGCTTCAATCCAGGACATGTTATTGTTCTTTGTTGTACAAGATTTCTAACATATTTATTATGATTTTATGATGTATTACTGAATTAAGTGCATGATATTGTCTAAGATTTTCTTCTGTCTATCCATGTTAAATAGATAAGATTTGGGTCATGAGCAGAGCACAGACTTGTACTAGATGGAAACCTAAATAATATATATTCATGCAGGGGCAGACTGGCCATAGACCGTACAGGGAAATTTCCTGGTGGGCCGATGCCCAGGGGGCCACCGGAGCACTTCTTACTGCTGCTGGCCGGGTACATAATGATCTAATGCTCTTAGTATTAATTAATGCTGAGAGCATCAGGTACTTATGTACCTGGCCGTTGTCCACATGTGCCCTACTGAATTCACTTTTATCTCTGTTTTCAGGATTCTGATACAATTAAATACTGCAGTGGGGCTCCCTTCTGTTCACCCTTAAGGCCACATGCCACTATATGATGCAGTGTATAATGGCACAGGGGCATAGGCATCTCAGGTTGCAGGCTGAAAGAGGCCTACGGCCTACACTGGAGATGGTGACTTGAAATGGCATTTAACGTAGGTATTTTATCTTTTCTTGGCTACATGGGGAGCATACTACTGGGACACTATGGGGAACATTACTAAGTTAAGTCCAGGCAGCATGCTGAAGATAGGGCTAGCTTGGTGCTGTAGCCCGCATCTCACCTCCTACTAGATCTCAGCACTGCCGAAGGTTCAGGTCTGTGTGACAAAGTGCATTTTTTCAAGCATGAAATGTGTTATCTTCTTCATCCATTTGTCATTTATTAGGTTTGAACCCCTGGCAGCTCTGAGATTTTTTTAACTCACCAATTGTGCATTGATGCCATACCCCATTCAGATTCTGGGAGCATACTCAGCTGCAGCCCTCAAAAAGATAATTCATAGAAAGACACTTATGGGTGTTGTGCCTGAAAAAGTGTTTGCACTATTGGTTCACTTAATCTTTCTTCAGCAATCCTACTGATTATTAAGTGCTGTATGTTCTTTTAAAATTTTTTACAGTAATACTTATGGAAATAACAGAGGTTAGGTATTGCTATGAGCTTGGTAGGGCCCTTCACACCAGTGTATTCTACTGCTTTATATAGCTACAGTAATTAAATAACAAGGTCACGAAATGTTCTAAACAAAAATTAAATCTACAGAAAAGGTATATAATATTTGAAGTCATATTTTTATGTAACAGAGGAACTGTAAAATATTATGATGCCCTTTTTAATACTTGGTGCACATACCAGGTAGGAAAGCCAAACCTAGTTAGTGACCATAAATAATAACTGCGTTATTCCCTTTGTCCTGCCCTTTGCACACACTAATCTGCTCTGACAGCTAGCTTTGCTCTTTTATTAGCTCCACATCAGCTGTGATCACTGATGGTGAAGTCAGGCAGCAACATTTACAAGTGCCAACCCCTTACCAGCACCTTTTCAAATGATGCTGTCTTAATTCTCTGAAGGAGAAGGAACTAGGTGTTTGGTTTGGTGCTTATTCTCTCTGATTTACACAAACAATGCTGAGATATCTGTAATTATTTCATCTACATCTGACGTCCATTCATTGTGCAAATTATTTAGTAGAAAGCATGTACTTTGATTACTGTATATAAGCTTATGCAGATAGTACTTTAGCTTTTCTACTGTAAATTAGTGATTAGCAGCAGGGACAATATTCAAATTTGCAATATTCGTTAGAATATTCGTCATACATTTACGAATATTCGTGATTATTCTATTAATTGCGAAAAATCGGCAATGTAATATTCGTGTAATGCAAATATTCTAAAACACGAATATATAGCACTATAGTGATTTCAAATATTCTTCTTTATTTAATATAGTTTATGTTATGTGAAAAATCTTCAATTAAATATGCGATTTAATAGAATCACATAAGGGCGTTAAGCAACTTTCCAATTCGGTTCGGTTGGCTTGGTAGAATTGTCGAATATGTAGAATATAGCGCTATATTCTACATATTCGACAATTCTACCAAGCCAACCCAATAGGAAAGTTGCTTAACGCCCTTACGCGATTCGATTAACGTGCATATTTAATTGAAGATTTTTCGCATAACATAAACTATATTAAATAATGAAGAATATTCAAAATCACTACAGTGCTATATATTCGTGTTTTAGAATATTCGCATTACGCTAATATTACATTGCCGATTTTTTGCATAAGAGAAAATAAATTGAATAATGAAGAATATTCTAATTCACTACAGACTACACTAAAAAGACGAATAAAAAGACGAATATTCGTTCTTACGAGAATATATTACTATATTTGAAATATTTGCGAATTCTCAAAGTGCCGATATTAGCGATAAAAATTTGGAATTTGAATATTCGCGCTCAAAAACCTACTTGAAATTACATATACAGCCACCTCTAATGCTTGTGGTCATACTGTAGGAGGCTCTATTCACCTTTGTCATCCAGGAGGGATCTGCAAGTACTACATTTATAACATGAACTACAGCATACTTTTCGGCTTGCTGTTTTGAATCCAGGTTTATTTTATAGCCATACATATAGCAAAATGATATATGTCTTGCCAACACAATAAAACATTATTATTTCTTTCTACAGGTCAATCCAACAAAGAGTTTGGAAAGGCATTGGGTCATGTTGGACAGTACAGTAGATATGAAAAGTGTTGTGTATGACTACTATAAATTTGAATAATGCATGCTCCCCCTGAGTTATCATATGGTTTCCTCAGCACCTCTACCGCCCAGTATTCTCAAAGTATCTCTTTATTCTATAAGTCAGATCGGCTGGAAGAATCGAATGACAGTAACAAGTAAAACATGGGTTTATACTCCATTCTTACATTTTCCTATATACCTTCCTTACTGCCACCAGCTGTAGCGGAAAGGACATGTTCCTCAGCTGCCAGCCTTAAAATAAATCTAGCAGAGCAATCGGAGCAATGAATGGGAAGATCTCTTGATCTAAGTTTGTAAGTAAAAGACTGCCATGTACTATATGATATCTGATTTTCATTTTAAATTTCATGTCATGTCATGCCAGTCTCATGACAGGTTTCCTTCAAAGGGTGTGTATATGTGGAGACCACTCCCAGCACCCCTAGCAAAATGGTGATTTAGTCATGGTAATATTGGTCTGGCTTGACAATGTCATGGCCATACTGTATGTAGAATCACATGGCGACCATTCAGTTGCAACACATGGAAAACTTTACTGTACTTCAGATCAGCATTCTGTTCTGGCTCATAGATGGGAGTTCTCAGTAGGGGACCCCCTGCCTTATGACATCCATTTGCCCTAGTAGGGCATATAGAAAGGAGTTATGTCGAATTGTCCATGAGATTGTTCATGACAAATCCTCCTTGATTATCACTGCCCTGTTTCAGAAACAAATATTGAAAAGTGAGCATTATAAAAAGATGACAGTGTAGATAGACAAATATATTAACATTTCCCTATTTCTTTAAGTAAACTTATACACAACTCATACAAGTATATATTTTACTATATATTATAACATCCTTAACTACACATGGTCATCTTTCAGATCCAATATTTCTCCTTAAAATATACAATGCAGAGCACGCTCATTATTAGCATTTTGTCTCTCAAAAGAGAAATCCTAGAAGTTAATGGAACATGAGGTAGATAATACGTGGAATTATATTTGGACATAGAGTGATAATGTATTCTAATACTCACACCATTTAAAAAATTTTGCTTGACACTTAATTCTGTTCATGAGAATTGAACAGTTCCATCAACAAAACCTGTCATGGCATTCTAATTAAAACCCTGGGCTTACCTACTATTTTTTAGACAACAGAAAGGAACAGCTCTGATGTTATGCTGATTCGTTGTGAGATTGTATTAGCATAAATTGTAATAAAACTGTTTCCAATCTATTAGCACTTGTCTAGGGTAATTAACTGAACTTTGTGGAAAGCTGATAGTTTCTTCCCCCTATATTTCCCATTGCTTCTTTCTTTGTATATGCTGTAACTTTACATATATTGATCATGATCTATCTATCTATCTATCTATCTATCTATCTATCTATCTATCTATCTATGTCCATGTGCGCTATGGTCTGGCCTCCAAATTTGTATATAGATTACCACTAATAGTTGGAGTGCACATGTACGTACTTCCCATTGATTTGAAGAGCATCTATCAGCATGACTGACCCTATTAAACCAGGCATAGAGCCTGCTTGGGTTGCTAATACTGAAAAAAACGATACCTGTATCATGACTCTCCACCCCATTACTGAGAAAACTTCATTTTTATTTATATGCAAATTACCCAACTGGTGCACTGAGGGTCTGGCTACAGTCCTCTGTGCACCAGTTTGTTAACCCCCTTCAGCTTTGAGCACAGCAGGAGAAACACTGAGCAAGTACCGAGACTTGAAGCTTCTATGCAGGCAGTAAAATACAGGTCTTGGTGGTCTCAGCGCTTCTCTGAGATTTTAAGTGCCATGTCACAGTATGAAGCTCAAGGCAAGTATTGAGATTTCTGGGAAATTTATACCTCAGTTGAATCTGCTTTGCTTCAGGACCTTTAAAGCGACCCCTTTTCATACAAATGTGGTATATACGGTGGCTCAGTGGTTAGCACTGGTTCCCTGCAGCGCTTGGGTCCTAGATTCAAATCCAGCCAAGGACAACATCTGCATGGGGTTTGCATGTTCTCCCGTCTTTGGATGGGTTTCCTTCGGGTACTCCGGTTTCTTCCCACACTCCAAAGATATACTGATAGAGAACTTAGATTGTGAGCATCATAATGTCTGTAAGGCACTGCATAATATTGCAGCTCTATATATGTGCATAAAATAAATAAACATTAATCTTCCAAACATGGCCAAAAAATAGTTTTTCATCCCGGGGTTTATGATAAATGGGAAAGCACTGGAAAACGGAAAAAAGTTTGGGAAATGCAACAAGTTGTAATAGGTTGGCCCACCCTGAAAAGGACAAAGTAAAAGCCTGCCAGGAATGTATCAAGTCCTTCAAATGCAAAGTTAAGAGAATATAGTTTGTTTGGGTTCTTAGGAAGTAAAAACCTAAGTATTTAATGAGACAATTTGATGGAGATATCATGGGCCCAGGACAAAGGGGTAGGACCTCTTAATAGTAGGGCTTCTAGTTTGTTTAGATCAATTGTAAATCCTGAGGAGGGGCCATATTTAGTTATCAACTGTAATGTGGGGCGTAGTGTTTGGAGGGGGTTAGAGAGGAACAACAGAACATCGTCGGCGAATGCCGATACCCGTAGCTCCTGAGGGTCTACCTGGATTCCCTGAACACTTGAGTCCAAGTGTATGAGACACAGGAGCAGATTAAACAATAGGGGAATTAAGGGGCAACCCTGCCTGGCTCCGAGATATAGATAAATTATCAGATAATTCAAGGCACTAATGGTAATCAAATTCTCTGTATGCATCTGGATATGATGTAGGAAGTTAGTAAACGTAGGGCGAAACTCACGATGTGCGGTGGGGCGGGGGGGTCGGTGTTGGAGAATGTCCATGATACCAGGACGAGTGCTTTTTCAGTATCGAGGCTGAGGAGTATTGAAGGGGGCTAGTTTGTGATTGAGCTGCCACCATTGCGGCTATTGCTTTTCTGATGCCTTTAGAGCAGTGGTGGTTTTGTAGGGATCCTAATTAAGATGCGGTAAGGATATTTCATTGGCTAGAATCTGAGTAAGGATTTTGGTCAAGTAGCGAAAAGGGCCTGTAGGATTGCACTAAAGTCAGGTCCTTTTCAGGTTTAAGGATGAGAATGGCGTGTCATTCATGGAATGACGGGATAAATATGTTTTGGGCATAAACAAGGTTATATAGTGTTGTTAGAATAAGGAAGAATATGAGGTTTTTATAATATTCTTGAGGTAGTCCATTTGGGACTGGTGATTCATGATTGGGTAAATAAGAGATAACCTGTTCAATTTCCTCACTAGAAATAGGTAGAGATATTTGGGTCTGCTGTGTCTGGGAAAGTTTTAGTAATGTATTGATATTGCGTAAGCTCCACGTCTGCTGACTGAGCATCGTGAGCAGGAGCTTTAAAGAGCGTGCTATAAAAGTGACAAATTCTTGCCGAATCAGCAAAGAGTTTGTATTATAATCCCAAGTCGCAGTTAACTTCAATTTTAGAATTCCCAGGGTTCTTTGATGATTTAATCAAGTAGGCTAGCAATTTGCAGTGCTTGTTGCCCCAGCGATATTGATTCTTAGTTGAGTCATGGGCCCATTGTGCTTGACCCAGGAGGAACTTATCTAACAATTTCTGGGCCTTTAGGAATTGTCTTTTTGTGTCCCCCGTTGGGTCTAGGATATGTTGAGTGCCTGCATTCATCAGGGCGCTATAGTGAGAGTTATACTTGGGGGATTGTATGCAGTTTCTATGTGCTACATATGAGATGATGTGGCCTCTCAGAACTGGGTTCGAGGTTCTCCATAAAAAATTCTGGTGTCTTCCATATGCAAGAGATTGTCGTTCACGTAATTAGCCCAGGTGGTCATGAGAAACTGATGAAAATGATCAGAGTTCATGAGATGGAATGGGAAGTGCCAGTTTTCTAGTGACTCAAGTAACATTACGATCTATGGTAATAGAGATAGGAGAATGGTCAGAGATTATAATGTTATGTATACTGTCCGCAGTGATATCAGGAAGGAGAGCGGAGGAGACTAAGAAATTGTCTATCCATGAGAAGGAATCATGGACATTAGAATAAAAGGTGTAATCCGATGTGGTTGGATTAAACAAATGCCATGGGTCACAGAGCTATTTAACAGTCATTATCAAGGCAGTAATCTGTGAGGGAATCGATCTGTCTAAATATGGGTCGAGGTTGGTATTATTATTGCCTCCCCCCCCCCAATTATTATGTGTAGGGTTTTAGTAAGTAAAAATTGGTAAAAGTTTGAAAAGTAGTTTGCATTAGGTGTATTGAGAGAGTACGTGTTAACTATGGAGCAACAATAGTTATCAATAGTGATATCTATATAAAGGAACCTAGCTTCAGGGTCACTGTAAGAGTCATGGATGTGGTAATTAGAGATGAGCAACTCAAAGATGAGGTTGTAGAATTAGTTACGAATTTCAGGAAAAATTCAATTTGCAACAGATGCGAATTTACTTGCGCTTCATGATAACGAATCGCAATTTTTCCTAAAATGTCGGCTACACGTGTGAGGACATGGGGCAAGGAACACTAGGAAGGCGAGATGACCCATAATGTCATGCATGCAGCCAATAAGCAGCCAGCCCTGTGATGTCACAGCACTATAAATACAGTGGCCATCTTGGATTCAGACATTTTCGAGCATTTTAAGTGCAGGGACAGACGTGAGAAGGAGCTAGGGACAAAAAATAGGAAAAACCTCATTGTGAAAAAAAAAAAACTGAAAATACAATTTATAAGTGCAGAGAAAGGATAGGAAGGAATCCTTTCACAGCATCTTAGTGAAGGGAGAGATGTTAGAAGGCGTTAGAGACAGTGCTAGAAAAGTGATTTACAAGTGCAGTGAAAGATAATTTGGGGATCCATATAGCCATTACACAACTCTGTCATTCCAGCAATTTGCTCTTGTTATTGGGGTGCAATGTTGAAAAGCCTTTAGTTGCCTATTTCAGTACAAGATGAAAAATATATACGCACTTCACTTTTGCAGTTATTTGTGGTAAAAGCATTTAGTGGCCTATTTCAGTACAAAAAGAAAAATATATACGCGGTTCACATTTGCAGTTATTTGTGGTAAAAGCGTTTGGTGGTCTATTTCAGTACAAAAAGAAAAATATATTCTTAGTTTCCCTTCTGCAGTTATTTGTGGTTAAACCGTTTAGTGGCCTTTTTCAGTACAAAAAGAAAAATATATATGCGGTTCACTTTTTCAGTTATTTGTTGTGAAAGCGTTTAGTGGCCTATTTCAGTACAGAAAGAAAAATATATACGCACTTCACTCTTGCAGTTATTTGTGGTGAAAGCATTTAATGGCCTATTTCAGTACAAAAAATAAAAATATATACGCAGTTCACTGTTGTAGTTATTTGTGGTAAAAGCATTTGGTGGTTTATTTCAGTACAAAAAGAAAAATATATACTCAGTTCACTTCTGCAGTTATATGTAGAGTTGAGCGAACCCGAACTGTATAGTTCGGGTTAGTACCGAATTTTGGGGTGTTCGGGACCCGGACCCGAACGGTTTAAAAAAAGTTTGGGTACGGGTCTGTTGTTCGGCGATTTCTTCACGCTTTCTGAAGGGCTGCACAGCAGCCAATCAGCTAGCATTTTACTTCTTGCCCTAAGAAGCGATCACAGCCATGCCTACTAATGGCATGGCTGTGATTGGCCAAGTGCAGCATGTGACCCAGCCTCTATTTAAGCTGGAGTCACATAGCGCTGCACATCACTCTGCTCTGATTAGTGTAGGGATAGGATGCAGCTGCTGTGAGGGCGAGATTAGGCAGGGAAAACTCAGCAAAAACACTTAATGAATTGATCGATCTACAGCTGTGAATCATTCAATTTCTGCTAGTTAATTGCTCACTGGTTTTTAGGCTGCCCAGAGCATTTTTCTGTAACTTCTTTCTGGGGTGATCGACGGCCAATTTGTGTCTTGTGGTGCACCAGCACAAGCTGCCACCAAGTCCATCAATCCATCAATAGTAGTTTTATATTTTTTTGCTTTATACTACATCAGGGGCTTGGCTGTGCTTATTGTCACCCCTATAAATTCAGGATAGAAATTTCTATATTTTATTGAGGGGAAATTCAATTGGCAAAATAGCAATCCCCTAAATCTGGTGTTCCAGCTGTGGCTGGGCAAGTTTAATAGTGTCCGTCAAAGGATAGATTTAGTTCTGGGGGGAAATTCAATTGCCAAAATAGCAATCCCCTAAATCTGGTGTCCCACCAGTGGCTGGCCAAGTTTAATAGTGTCCGGCAAAGGATAGATTTTGTTCTGGGGTGAAATTCAATTGCCAAAATAGCAATACCGTAAATCTGTGGTTTCAGCTGTGGCTGGCCAAGTTTAATAGAGTCCGGCAAAGGATAGATTTTGTTCTGGGGTTAAATTCAATTACCAAAATAGCAATCCACTAAATCTGGTGTTCCAGCTGTGCCTGGCCAAGTTTAATATTGTCTAGCAAAGAATATATATTTTGTTCTGGGGTGAAATTCAATTGCCAAAAAGCAATACCATAAATCAGTGGTTTCAGCTGTGGCTGGCCAAGTTTAATACTGTCCGGCAACGGATAGATTTTAAATTGTTGGGTGAAATATTACCATTTTTGCCAGGTACAAACCCCTGCACTGCATAACTGACAGGGAACTTACAATTGGCGCTTACATTCTTGCATGAATAATAATTAATATTGTCTAGCAAAGGATATATATTTTGTTCTGGGGTGAAATTCAATTGCCAAAAAAGCAATACCATAAATCAGTGGTTTCAGCTGTGGCTGGCCAAGTTTAATACTGTCCGGCAACGGATAGATTTTAAATTGTTGGGTGAAATATTACCATTTTTGCCAGGTACAAACCCCTGCACTGCATAACTGACAGGGAACTTACAATTGGCGCTTACATTCTTGCATGAAATAAAGCCTTTTTGGGCTGTGAAGTCAAAGGTAGTCGCCAATAACAGTTTTTTTATATATTTTTTTAAATAAATTAGTGTAGACCCCAAAACATTGGGAAAATATAAAGAAAAAAACAAAGTGTAAGTGCACGGTAGTATAACAATGGTTGGTTGAGGCCGGTATACATGTCTATTCTGCATAAGGTACAAACAAGTCCTGTGGGATCCATGCCTGGTTCTTTTTCACAAACGAAAGCTTGCCCACATTGTCTGCGGACAGGCGGCTGCGCTTGTCTGTGATAACACCCCTGCCGTGCTAAACACACGTTCAGACAATACAGTGGCTGCAGGGTGGGCCAGCACCTCAAAGGCATAAAGGGCAACCTCAGGACATGTGTCCAATTTGATGACCCAGAAGTTGAATGGGGCAGACCCAGTAGCGTAGCTAGAGATTATTGGGCACCACAGCAAATTTTTGAATGGGGCCCCCCTCCCCCAGTGATTTTTGTGCAAACCACTTCCTTTCATGCCGCCATGCCTGTGGCTACTAAAGATCGCTCTCTCAGACCAGGCCGAGCAGCTGTTCTATTCACTTTCTACACTGTCTATACTGCCACTGTATATAATTTCATTGTATAATACTGTTGAGGGGGCCCTGACAAAGTCCTTTAGTCCTCCTCCTCCTCCTGGATCGGGACCTTTCTAGGTCACGGCCCTAAAACAGTTGCTTCCCCTGTAGCTTTCCCCTATAGAGATGTCGTGAACAAAAAATTTTCCGTTCGGGAACAGCAAACGTGAATTTATGCAAATGTTCGCGAACGGGTGAACAGGGCGATAGACTTCAATAGACAGGCGAATTTTAAAACCCACAGGGACTCGGACTCGTTCTGGCCATAATAGTAATGGAAAAGTTGTTTCAAGAGGGAATAACACCTGGACTGTGGCATGCCGGAGGGAGATCCATTGCAAAACTCCCATGGAAAATTACGTAGTTGACGCAGAGTGTGGTAAGTTGAATTCGCAATGCGATTCATATAACCTGCATTAATCGTATTGCGAATTCAACTTAGAGCTGGGTTCCTAATGGTTGTATTGCTAGAATATAACGAAGATTGAGAATATAGTGCTATATTCTCAATCTTTGTTATATAATTCTAGCAATCCAACCATTAGGAACCCAGCTCTAAGTTGAATTCGCAATGAGATTAATATAACCTGCATTAATCGCATTGCGAATTTAACTTAGAGCTGTGTTCCTAATGGTTGTATTGCTAGAATATAACGAAGATTGAGAATATAGCGCTATATTCTCAATCTTGCTGTATAATTCTAGCAATACAACCATTAGAACCCAGCTCTAAGTTGAATTCGCAATGCGATTAATATAACCTGCATTAATCGCATTGCGAATTTAACTTAGAGCTGTGTTCCTGATGGTTGTATTGCTAGAATATAACGAAGATTGAGAATATAGTGCTATATTCGTTATATTCGTCAATTCTAGCAATCCAACCATTAGGAACTCAAATCTAAGTTGAATTCGCAATGCGATTAATAAAGGTTATATTAATCACATTGCGATTACAACTTAGAGCTGAGTTCCTAATGGTTGCATTGCTAGAATTGACGAATATAACGAATATAGTGCTATATTCTCAATCTTCGTTATATTCTAGCAATACAACAACCATTAGGAACTCAGATCTAAGTTTAATTCGCAATGCGATTAATTCAGGTTATTTTAATCGCATTGCGATTAGAACTACTAACACTGCAGCTTCAGAATGAATCTAAAATGGATGCCGTCCTTGCTTTTTGATAGGAGGTGGGAGGGTCTGGAAGGGAGGGTATGCTGATTGGCTGGAATGTGTCTACTGACTGTGAGGTACAGGGTCAAAGTTTGCTCAATGATAAAGTATAGGGGCAAATGCGAACATCGCAAAAAATTATTTGGCCCAATGTATTGAATTCAAATTCAGGCCTTTTTTTTACAGGCACCTAACACTATCTGGCTATCTATTTATGTACCGTATTACACTAATCCAGGCACAGCAGTAGCCACAGATTTAGGGGAATATCAATTGTAGGCCTAGTATTTAGGCCCTGGATGAAAGGTATCCGTTTACGGACATATTTACACTTGGAGATGCACAGTAGCGTGTGAAAAAATATATAGGATTATGCTTTCAGCACTTGTATTTTAACACTTTGTGTAATATACCCTTAACGGAAAGAAATACACTTAGAGATGCAAAACAGTGTGTGCAAATGTAGAGGATTATGCTGTATTTTAACACTTACTGTAATATACCCTTTAACGGAAAGAAATACACCTGGAGATGCACGCTGAGTGTAATATATCCTTTTACAGACAGATTTACACTTGGCCAGCAACAGCTGGAACACCAGATTTTGGGTATTGCTTTTTTGGCAATTGAATTTTACTCCCGAACAAAATATATCCTTTGACGGATTCTATTAATCTACTTGTCCAGCCACAGCTAGAACACCAGATTTACAGTATTTCTATTTTTTCAACTGAATTTCACCCCAGAAAATAACATATCCTTTGACGGACACTATAAAACTTGTCCAGTCACAGCTGGAACACCAGATTTACGGTATTGCTATTTTGGTAATTGAATTTCAACCCAGAACAAAATATATCCTTTGACGGACACTATGAAACTTGTCAAGCCACAGCTGAAACACCAGATTTACGGTATTTCTATTTTTGCAACTGAATTTCACCCCAGAAAATAATATATTCTTTGACGGACACTATGAAACTTGTCCAGTCACAGCTGGAACACCAGATTTACGGTATTGCTATTTTGGTAATTGAATTTCAACCCAGAACAAAAGCTATACTTTTACGGACACTATAAAACTTGTCCTGCCACAGCTGAAACCACTGATTTAGGGTATTGCTATTTTGAAAATTGAATTTCACCCCATAAAAAAAAATATATTCTTTGCCAGACAGTAATACACTTGGCCAGCCACAGCTGGAACACCAGATTTAGGGGATTGCTATTTTTTTAAGTGAATTTCACCTCTCAAAGAAATATAGAAAATTCTGTCCTGAGTTTCTAGGGGTGACAATAAGCACAACCAAGCCCCTGATGTAGGATATAGAAAAAAAAAACTAGTATTGATGGATTGATGGACTTGGTGGCAGCTTGTGCTGGTGCACCACAAGACACAAAATGACCGCCGATCACCCCAGAAAAAAGTGACAGAAAAACGCTCTGTGCAGCCTAAAAACCAGTGAGCAATTAACTAACAGAAGTTGAATGATTCACAGCTGTAGATCGATCACTTCATTAGGTCTTTTTGCTGAGTTAATCCCTGCCTAATCTCGCCCTAACAGCAGCTGCATCCTATCCCTACGCTAATCAGAGCAGAGTGACGTGCGGCGCGACATGACTCCAGCTTAAATAGAGGCTGGGTCACATGCTGCACCTGGCCAATCACAGCCATGCCAATAGTAGGCATGGCTGTGATGGCTTCTTGGGGCAAGTAGTATGACGCTTGTTGATTGGCTGCTTTGCAGGCTTTCAAAATGCTCCATAGAAATCGCCGAACAACGAACCCGAACTTTTACGTAAATGTTCGGGTTCACTCATCCCTAGCCTTAGCTCCCGGTGTCATCTAGCGGTTGTGTCTTAACCAGCAACCCAGCTGTTCTTGATTGGTTAACTCCGTCATCCACTTCATCCCAAGTGACATCAGATACCCCCAGCCAACAGTCGGTGGGTTCGTCAGACATAACCTTTAGTTGCCATTGCCCGAGAGCAGGCCCTGTGCCCTCACCTTTCCTCATTTCATGAAAGACTTCTCAGCAAATGTTAGGATTTATTATACTTAATACTTTTTTTTATCTATTAGTCTCCTGACCACAAATAATCCTCTTTCATTTGCTGACTATTTTAAAATATAACTTTTCATGAATACAGCTTTTAAAATGATATGTTGTATATCTCCTTCTTATATTACAGTGACCAACAATTTAAAATTCCTCAGTTCAGAGCAGGTTCGTTTAGCTGTTGTAAACTATCTGCTGTTGTTACTTTCACAGCAGTTAATATGAGGATATTCACTCTGTATCCTTTCACCTTGTAGCTTGCCCTGTGAGCACGGGCTTGCTACATATTGCTACGTGAATTGCTATCTCTCTTCATTGGTTCCTAACACCTGCTCGTTGCTGAATTCTAAAACTTAACACACGCTATTAGTCCCTATTTCCCAACATTTTCCGCCGGATAACACCACCGTCTTCAGGGGAAGCATAGGCTCACCTGTCCTCAACCTGCCTCTGTCTTTTGCTGTTCCCTCAGCCCCAGAAGTATTGAATGCTCGGGGATCAGCTCCACTATACTGCGAGGATGAGCTACTAGAGGACAGTCAGCACCTACTGCTCACCAAGATCTGGAGGAGACATCCGCCACTTCCTCCGCTAGGAGGGCAAGTAGTGATGAGGAGAGTGGCGTGGGAGGTAGTGTTGTGAGCGGTCAGGCTCCTGACCCAGAGACCTTTGAGGAGAACATCAGTGACATGCAGACAGTACTCGATGATGATGTAGCCGATCGCAATTGGGAGCTGGGTGCAGAAGGGGCTTCATCATCATCAGGGGAAGAGGGGAGAAGCTTGCCTGTGAGGCAGCGGCTGAGCGAGCAAGGTGGTAGCATGGCTGGGAATTAGCAGGGTGGCAGCAGTGGGAGGTCGGGAGCCAAACGTGCCCGGGATAGACCACTAGCTTTGCAGCAGCCTACCTGCCCGGGAAATAGTGGTGCAGGGGTTCACGAAGGCAGCAGCGGTAGCAGTCAGTCAGTGAAAATGACCTAATCGGCAGTGTGGCAGTTTTTTTTTATTAAGCCGCTAGAGGAGGTGAACAAGGCCATATGTAGAATATGTGGGTAGAATGTGAAGCGTGGACAGGGTGTTGGCACTACGGTACTGCGTCAACATATGCAGCATCGCCATACAGTGACCTGGGAGAATCATGGCTCCATGTGGTGTTCCAGCCTGCCGCATCAACCGCTGCATCACCCAGTGGCACGCACCCGGTTTCAGGCAGTCAAAGCTCCACCACCTCAGCCGAAGGGAGCTGTCTGTCATTCCCATCTTCTGCTTGTACAGATGCTCCTGCTCCTCCTCCTACTTCTGATCAATCATTCCGTCAGCAATCGGTCACCGAAGCGATTGCCAAGACACAGCAATATGCGTGCAATCATCTAACGGCGCAGAAGCTAAATGTACTCCTGTCCAAGTTGCTGGTGCTGCAGTCCCTCACTTTTCAAGTGGTGGACTCTGCACCTTGCAGAGTACTGATGGCTTGTGCCGAGCCAAGGTGGAAAAGCTCCTAGCCGTTATTTCTTTGCAAAAAAGGCAGTAGCAGCCCTGCACAAATATGTAGAACAGAAGGTGGGCCAGTCCTTGAGCCTGTCGGTGTCTGGTAAAGTGCATGGCAGCGCCTACGTGTGGAGATGTAACTACAGTCAGGGACAATACATGTACCTTACGGCCCACTGGGTGAATGTGGTTCCTGCAAAGCCCAACAGAGTGCCCCCAAACTCTTGAGCCTCCTCATACTGTTGCCACCTCCACACTCTGTTATTGGACCACTTGGTGGAATCCTCATACTGCTGCCACCGCTGCCAACTCCACACTCTGTCATTGTGCCTCTCGGTGGCCTCCTCATACTGCTGTCACCTCCAGACTTTGTCATTGTGCCACTCGGTGGCCTTCTCCTGATGCAGCTACTGCTGCTGCCGCGACCTTCAGACTCTGTCATTGTGCTACTTGGTTGCCTTCTCCTCATGCTTCTAATGCTGCTGCCACCACCTCCTGACTCTGTCATTGTGCAACTCAGTGGCCTCCTTTTACTGCTGCTAATTCCAGACTGTCATTGTGCCACTCGGTGGCCTCCTCATACTGATGCCAACTCCACACTCTGTCATTGTGCCACTCGGTGGCCTCCTGATACTGCTGCAACCTTCAGACTCTTTCATTGTGTCACTCGGTGGCCTTATGTCGATGCTACTACTGCTGCTGCTGCCACCTCCACACCCTGTCAATGTGTCGCTCTGTGGCCTCCTCCTGATGCTGCCACCACCTCCAGACTCTGTCATTGGGCCACACGGTGGTCTCTTCATGCTGCTTCCACCTCACCACTATGTCATAGGGCCACTCTGTGACCTTCTACTGATGCTTCTAACCTCCAGACTCTGTCATTGTGCCACTCAGTGGCCTTCTCCTGATGCTGCTGCTGCCGCCACCTCCACACTCTGTAATTGTTCCACTCGGTGGGCTTCTCATACTGCTGCCAACCCCAGACTCTGTGATTGTGCAACTCAGTGGCCTCCCCATACTGCTGCCAACTCCAGACTCTGTCATTGTACCACTCGGTGGCCTCCTCATACTGCTGCCACCTCCACACTCTGTCATTGTGCCTCTCGATGGCCTCCTCATACTGCTGCCACCTCCACACTCTGTCATTGTGCCACTTGGTTGCCTCCTCATACTGCTGCCAACTCCGCACTGTCATTGTGCCACTTGGTAGCCTACTCATACTGCTGTCACCTCCAGACTCTGTCATTGTGCAACTCAGTGGCCTCCTCATACTGCTGCCAACTCCAGACTGTCATTGTGCCACTCGGTGGCCTCTTCATACTGATGCCAACTCCACACTCTGCTATTGTGCCACTCGGTGGCCTCCTAATACTGCTGCAACCTCCAGACTCTTTCATTGTGCCACACGGTGGCCTTATGTCGATGCTACTACTGCTGCCACCTCCACATCCTGTCATTGTGCCGCTCTGTGGCCTCGTCCTGATGCTGCCACCAACTCCAGACTCATTGGGCCAAAGTCATTGGGCCACACGGTGGTCTCTTCATGCTGCTTCCACCTCACCACTATGTCATAGGGCCACTCTGTGGACTTCTCATGATGTTCCCACCCTCCCCATTTCACGACTGTGCCACTATTTTGCCATTCGGCCTGGCTGACATCATCATTTATTTGACCTTTCTTCTGATCTGTCAGAAGGAAGGAAAAATGAGATGCATCCTGTTGGATCCTGTCTGTGTAAAAGCTGTAAGGCCTGCATGGTCCTATCAGAATTGGCTTATGATTCGGTAGCCAAAAGCAGGAGTGAGTAAAAACACAGAACATATGCAAATATTCCATTCACGTGTCATCTCTGTTTTAGATCCACTCCTGTTTTATTTGGCATTAGCAATACTGATGTATTATTAAGCAAATGCTGACCGAGGGAAGGAGTATGCTCCACAGACAGGATCCATTTTTTGTGGGTTATTGTTCAGATAAGTGAGAGGAAGTGAAATAATCAGTGACGTCAACACAAATTTACTGCTGACACCTTCTCCACTCTGTCAGGGGGGCTCTACTTGTATACGCATTTAATAGAATAGGTTTTGTAGACATCTATGTGAAATCAGCTGATGAGGGTGTAAAAGGAGTGTGCTTATTCTTGACGCTAACATTGACCCTTAAGGCTGAGTTCATACTTGAGTTATTTGGTCAGTTTTGGCCCTGTGACTGCCCAAATAAGTGAAGTGTGCAGTGATTCTAAGACCCACGCCTGTCATCGGCATGTCATATTGACTCCCAGTATTATTTCACTACCACAGCAGACTCTCTATGCGTGTTACTGCAAGGCAGAGTGTTCTACATCCCTATAAGGCTCTCTGCAGCCAAGAAATAGCCGGTTTTAAACAAGATTCGACCAGTGAATAAATTTGTATCGAATTTTTGAAAAATCCGCTTATCTCTTGTGATTTATGGATTTATTGAGTAAAATGGCTACCCCCCAAGATTTCATGTAGTATGGGGCAAAAAGGCATTCAGCTACCCTTGGTGTCTGGAATGTACAGCGATCTTCTTTCTTCCAGTGAGTCTCCTGTAGGAGAACTAAATGTGGTTTGAAGATGTGAAAGAACTCTATTGCTCTTTATGGGGGCATTAAACCCAGAGATGTTCCAAGATAAAATTTTCTGAGAAAGATTTGAGGTGGTTATGAGTGGGGTAGTGTAGTGTGGTGTAATCATCCTTACCTGTCCAGACGATTAGAATTCTGAGCTAATTAGCAGTAACAGGCTCAGGGTGCCTGTCCCAGTCAGCTAGCCCCCCAGCGCCAAGAGAAATAAAAGAAGCTCTATGCAGTCCATTAGGGAAACAAAGAAATGGGTCAAGATATGCAAAAGAACAACTGAAAACAGTGAACAAGAGCCTAATGGGCCCTTCTGACAAAGATATGTCCATTGTTTAAGGGCCGAAAGGTGGTGCCTACTCCCTGTCTGAATGTTTTGTCGTCTTCAGGTCTTCAAAGAAATGGATGCGGTCTCCCAAAGTCACTCTGAGCCTTGCTGGATATAGCAGTTGGAACGTGATGTTATTTTCAACAAGGTGCTTGCACACTTTCGTAAATGCCAAGAAAGGCTAATGATCCAAATGTGTCCAATAATTGAATGGCTGACACAGGGTGCTTCTCTGGAGAGAGGGTGGTGGAGAGAGCAACTGTGGCAACAGCAGCAGGCTGATCTTGGGCTCAAGGCCTCTGGACTCTGGGTAAGAATGTAGGAGGGAGCTCTTAGGGTGTTCTGAGTCCCACAGTGGTGAGTGAGAGACACTGTGTCCCCTAATCGCCGATCCTAACTACAGAGCTCTGCTAAAAATCCTTACCGCTCTTTTTATTGAAAAAATGCTCTATGTTGTCCTTCTGTGATTTTTCTACTCTGTTCATATCAGTGAACAAAGAAAATAACTACTTGGCACTATAACATTTTTTTCACATAGATGTATGAGGGTGTGTTTTTGCAAGACAATTTTTTAATATAACGATTTAAACAGGTTCTCTGGGAATTAAGAAAATGAAAATACTTAAATATTACTTTATTATAAATACAGTATATTTCAAAATACCGTTCATTAGTTATAATGGGTAGTTTTGTCTGGGGAGCAATCATTAGGAGAAAAAAAATGTCAGCTTTCCTATTAGTACACACAAAACCTATGCTAATCACTAGTGTTGGGCACGATTATTCGAACCGCGAATTTTAATCATGAATATTGCCATTTCCAGAATTCGCGAAGATTTAGAATTTAGTGCTGTATATTCGTATTCGCAAATATTCTAGATTTTTTTCATCTGAACCCATGATCCATACATGCTACAGACATAGTACTGTGATGTCACAAGTTCGCAAGTTCAACAATATTTAGTGCACCAATCAGTAACATGTAGTCAAGCCTGCTAAAATGTGAAGTTGCATGTATTGGGCCAAAATATGCGCATCATTAATTGCCGATTTGCGCAATCGCGAATATATTGGAGTACTCTATCTGCATATAAGGGTACGTTCACACGACGACAATTGTCGCGCGACAAAAAGTCGCGCGACAAATAGGGCACAACTTCACTGCAACATTTGTCGCGCGACATTTTGTCACACTATTGTCGCGCGACAATTTTTATAATGGGAGTCTATGGTGTCGCATTGCGACATGCGACATGCTGCGACTGCGATGCGACAGTCGCAGAAAAACCCATCTTGAATGGATTTTCTCCGACTTTCGTGTCGCAGTCGCAGCATGTCGCATGTCGCACTGCGACACCATAGACTCCCATTATAAAAATTGTCGCGCGACAATAGTGCGACTTTTTGTCGCGCGACAATTGTCGTCGTGTGAACGTACCCTTAAGCTATTGTAATGTTCTGCCGTGCCATTTTCTCCACTCTCAGGAAAATTCTAGCAGCTTGACAAATGTAGCTATAGTGACCCACGTCTGTATTGCGCAATACGCACATATTACATTGCAGATTTTCGCAATTAAGAAAATAATGGTGAATTTGCGAATTTATGACGAATATTCGCCCAAATATTCGCAAAATATCGCGAATTCGAATATTTCCCCTGCTGCTCATCACTACTAATCACACAGCAGGACAAGTTACTTCACAACACTGAGTCAAACATATTCCTCAGCCTCCTCTCTCTGCTTGTCAGGGGGTTATGATCCTGAATACAGCTGATAATTATTTTTTATATTAAATCCTTTTTATTTTTCACAAGTAACATACAAGACATAAAGCTGTACACATGACAATTAATAAAACATCAACCCAATATTTCCAAGAGAGGGAGAGGAGGAAAAAAAATAAAATAAAAACAGACAGTTATTACGCACACTTGTTCAGCCAACAATTCAAAAGTTTAGAGAACAGATCTTTTTTTCCCTTATTGGTATATATTATTTTTTCCATCCTCATAATATGGTCAACTGCCCTCCTCTATCACTCTATCCATTTTTTTACAATTAGGAGTCTAGCTTCAAAAAGTAATTTGATGAGCATTTGTTTATCCTTTCTTGAAATCTGCAAGTGCAACATACCTCCTAATATACACACCAAAAGGTTTCCCCCTATTCTAATTCCAAAAATGTCATTAATAATAACTCTAGCTGAAACAGTTTGGGGCATCTCCATACCAAATGGAAAAGGCCAGTTTGCTCCCTACCGCATCTGGGACACTCATCATTAGATTTTATACCCATTTTTTTTTAATAGTATAGGGGATCGATATAACCTATGAATAAGGAAAAATTGTGACACCCCATGTGAAGCCCTCATTGAGACCAAAGATCAATTTTTCAAAAGCTCCTTCCATTGTTCTTCCGATATCCCTTCAATATTTTTTTCCATTTCACTTTAGCCACTGTAGTAATCTTCGTTTGTTTGATTTTCAGCAATGTCCTGTATCTTCTTGAAACACATCCTTTTACCTTTTTATTATCAAGAAGTTGATTAATCTTCTCAATAGAAGCCTTTTTATATTTCTGGAAATCCACCGATACTGAGTTAATTGCCTCTCTCAACTGTAAATATCTGAAAAATTCTTTATTCAGGACCAAAAATTCTTTAAGTGATTCAAAATCTTTAAGTGTATCTCCCTCAAATAATTGAGACAACAAATAAATACCCCTATTCTCCCAATTCACATACTGTTTAATTTTCTGTATTTCCCCCAAGTTATTTCATAAGCTCTTCAGCTGAATCTCATTAGGAATAGAGTTCATGAGAAGACTCTTCAGATTACTCTCCAGACAAATTCTCTCTAGACAAAATCTTGCATGGTGAGGTTATTTTCATGTCATCATGCTGGCCGGGCGCGGTAACGTCATCACTGATGACTTCACCTTTCCCAGTCAGCACAGTGGCATGGTGACGTCACACACCACCCTGCATGAGATTCTGCGAGGTACTTACCTTCAATCAAGATGGTCAGAAGTGGTGTTCCTGAAGGAATTGTAGCCAAATGCCAGACCTTCAACATGGAACAAGGCCAATCGAATCAACTATGCACAGAAACATAGGAGTCTGGGTACAGAAAAATGGCAGCAGGTGATCTGGACTGATGGCTCAAAATTTTGAAATGTTTGGCTGTAACAGAAGGCCATTTGCTCACTGAAGGTCTGTAAAGCAGTTTACTAATGAGTGCAGACAACAGTGAAACATGGTGGAGGTTCCTTTAAAGTTTGGGACTACATTTCAGCAAATGCAGTTGGAGATTTGGTCAGGATTAATGGTGTTCTCAATGTTGAGAAATACAGGCAGATACTTACCCATGTAGAAACATAAGAGAGGTGTCTGATTAGCTTCAAATTTATTATGCAGCAGGACAATGACCCAAAACATATCACCAGTGTCATTAAGAACTATTTCAGCGTTAAGAAAAACAAAATGTAGTTTTTGTGCCTTAGCAACTGATGAAGCAAAAGAATTTAACACTTCAGGAAATATTCATCTCACTTGTCTTGCTAAGGACTAACTGTGGATTACTGTATTAACTAGACACATTTTTATTTTTAAACATGCTGAATATAAATGCACAGCATATTTACATATGACACATATTTTATGAATCATGAATTTCATGTAGTATTAGGCCAAAAAGATGATTTTTTTAAGGCTTTGGTTTTATACAATACAAACAACAATATAGGCAGATAGACGAGAATGTTTTTTATGTAAAAGTCCTAATTGGCAAATTAAGTATGACCAAGCAAATGTGCCACCTCACTGTCCATGTTTGTGTCATTTTGGGTAAGGCAGACCATCAGTTCTGTAATATAGGAGCATTTGGTGTGCACAAGGGTGAAAAAGCGGCTGGAGTTAGTTTAAAAGAATTGCCCAACATGCCCATTATTTTACAAATACACTATTATAGCCAAACAGAATACAGATATACAAGGAAGAGGGAGCAGTAGAAAATCGAAAAACCCTTTTAGTCTTGGCGGATCAGAGGCTGACAGGAATAAATACTGATATTTAACAGGAGTCTGACCAGAGGGGTGGTGCTATAAAGCTGCTCAATACAGGGTTCAGAAAGCAAGGCATAGTGAAGCCCCAACTCTCGGGCACTTGCGGGAGCAATAACTGGCACAATAAAGCTTCAAATTCACACAATTCCTGACAGGGATGGATTGAGAACTTAAAGTGACTCTGGAAAAAAAAACTAAAAGTGGCCCCATGTTGTAGATGGGTTCAATCTGACAGAAGACGGGACAAAACAAGTAGACAGGGACAACCAAAGTAGGAGGGGCCTTCCATCCTGTAGTGCAGTGCAGAATACCACCCCAGCCAAACTAAATACCACAGGACAGCACAAAATACTGCCGCCCTCACCACAGTATTCAACTGTATCACCATCATGAGGACAGTAATACAGTTGACCTCAGGAGGGCACCTGCAGCCGTTGAGCATCAGTTCATTATGTACCTGGCCTGCGGCCATCAAGAGGGCTTAAGTGGTCCCCTGGGCATCGGCCCACCGGGAAATTTCTCTGTAGGGTCTATGGCCAGTCTGCCCCTAAAACAGCTCAAGAAAAGTTATGCTTCTGCCGCTCTCTCCAGCTAGTGCTCTCAACAAATACCTAGAGCAAATTCATACAATACATTTGAGGTAACAAGTGCATATGTATGTGGATTTGTGTATTTCTGTGTGCAGACAGATGTACTGCTGTGTACAAATAGCAGAAGCCCTGCTCTAAAATTCTGCCCTCTTTATTGAACCTCTCTGGCCACTAATTTTAGATGTAGTCCGCTAGTAGCCCTTGTCATTGAACTTCAGTGATTAATATTTCATAAAAGGGGTTAAACGATTTTAAATACCATTTTAAGGAAAAAGAAAATATACTTTCTGATTCATTACGTTATGCAATGTTTTCAGTTCAAATGGGTTTAAAAGATTTCATTGTCTTGATTAAAACCCTTATGATAACAAGCTTAGTTTCTGTATTTCAGACGGTATGCATTGATGACTAACATGCTTATAGCTTTTTAACAGTTTTTGTTCCCTGAGTATGACTAGAGTTGCAAAGCAGTAAAGAAAAGCAGCAGGTAGAGAAAAGGGAAATGACGGTCAGTGAGTATAGCAGATTAGTCATTCTATACACACCAAGTGAATTTCAGATATCAGATGAAGCATGACTGCTATGATCACAGTGTAGTGTTTGTATATACTCTAGAACAATGAAGTGACCTGCCAATTACTGGAAGAACATTCCTCAATCTTTCAGGCAATGCCAAGCTTAAGCCGCGTGGTCGCCTCCTGAGAGAGAAACCAGATCAACTTGTATTTCCATGCAGCAGGTGTAACACAGATTTATATATATATATATATATATATATATATATATATATATATTCTGTTCTCTAATGTGGTTAGACTACGAACAACAGCTTAAAACTATGTATCAAAGTGTAATATCAGATCTTTTTCAATTTTCCCTGAGCACGAGGGATTTAAGAATTTTTTTTTATTTTTGTTGCTAAGCTCAGGTAGCTATTAGTCATTTTTACATGTGTCATTACTGACTCGTCGTTGTTTTTTTTTGGATTGCAATATTTTTCTGCTGATGTTATTTCTAAGGTAATATATTATATACAACCTTTTCATTAGGCTAAGCTATATAAAAGTAAAGGGTTGCATCAGGGACAAATCTTCTATGTTTTGCCCTTGCCACCTCATAAATGTGTTAAAGGAGAAATGTCATGATGTACATGAAGTCTTACCTGTGGCAGTAAGGTATAGAGAAAAAGGAGTTGAGCAGGTTAATACATAGTATTACGGGGAAAGATTTATTTCCCTGCTCTTTCTATTCTTAGGAGTCCAGTGGGTGGTCCTGTAGTGATTGACATCTATGTTTGTATTAACTGTTGTTACCGATCATTGCGGATTAGTAGTTATGGAACCCCTGTGCCAAGTAAATGGTGAGGTTTGGCTAAACCCTAATGGCATTATTCTGGCTCCTCACCGGTATTCATCCTTTAACCCCTGCCAGGGAACACCACTTCCTGGTATACTTGGTACCTGACTAAACTAAAAAATGCACAAAACCAAAGGCACAGTCTGAACAGGCACCAAAACATAATACAGGTCTCAGGAGTCCAGATAGCAAGCTAAATACAGGCGGCCAAGAAACTGAGCTGAAATACCACAATGGATAACTAAAATACAAACAGAACTAAACTGAGACCAAAAAAGCAGGGAACACAGTCTGCTGAAGTGCTGATCAGATACCACTTTCAACTTGACAAATTTTATTTAGTCTTCAACACAAGAAGAGGGCAGGCATATCCAGCCAGTTTCTATCAGAGGCACGTATACAGTACAATTGTAACCAATAAAATATCTACTGAGAATAATCATTATGCAGATTTTACCTAAAAATACATTACTGATCAAAAATGCATAAAATACATAGCAATTAAATCCAGTCACTAGCAGGTGATGTCTTCTCTGATTGTAGTTGTTCTCTTCTTCTGTTCTCCATTTGGACCAGACCTCTATGATAACTTTTCCTAACAACTAGAGTTTACTGCCCAAATATCCCTGCCCCCTTTCCTTCTGTAACCCATTTTTATTGACTATAGCAAAATAAAATCCCCATGCTGTTTCCTATTTAACATCATCAGCCTGTTCCTACCCCAAATTTTCCAATATTATGCCTTGATAGTGATGTAATCACCAATAATGTATTGTTTGTTTCTGTCACTGTACTCCCTCTGTGATATAAGGTTTAAGAGGAAAGACTTATCTCTATAATGGCTAAATTACATTCTACTTGAGAAAAACAGATGAGGTTCAGTAGGTAAGGTAACAGGGACCTCACTGACATGCAGTTTTTATATTGACTGATGCAACATGAATAACATGGCAGGTTAAAGCATGAAATAAAGAATATTATGTAAAGAGCTTAAAACACAAGGAGTAATGCAAGACTACAAAAATACTACCAGTAGAAGAGCTTTGGTATAGTCTAGCCAAAATTATGACACACAGGATGTGGTAGGTTACTAGTGTTGATCGCGAATATTCTAATCACAAATTTTTATCGCAAATATCAGCACTTCGAGAATTCACAAAGATCTAGAATATAGTGCTATATCTTCATAATCGCGAATATTCTAGAATTTTTTTTCATCAGTACTCTCGCTGCTTCTTGCTTGTAGGCCAATGGGAAGGCTGCAATATCTTTGTCTTAGCTTAGCAACATCCCTAGAAACCAATAGGAAAGTTGCCTACCCCTTACTATATAGGAAACTCCCCAGCAGCCATTTTCTGCTGTTTTTTTGCAGTTCTGAGAGAGAGAGAGAGAGAGAGAGACAGAGAGAGCGAGAGAGAGAGAGCAGTGTCATTGCTGTGCTCTGTGCTTTGCTGAGTCATCTTTATACTTATTCAATTACATTAGATAGTTAGTTAGCTCATATATGTAATACAGATAGTTAGTGGGAGATAGTCAGTGTAGGTTAGATAGTGATATAGGGTAGGTTCCAGTGCAGGGTGTTAGGTAATGTGATAGGAATTACTGTGCTGTGATAGGGATTACTGTCTAGCAGCTTGAAAAATGTAGCAAAAGTGTGCCACGCCTGAATTGCACACGCAATATGCGCATTTTACATTGCCGATTTACGCAATCAAGAAAAAAATGACTGGAGATCACAAATTCTAGAATTTGAGAATTTATGGCGAATATTAGGCCAAAAATTTGTGAAATAACGCAAAAAACGAATTTAGCATATGCTGCTCATCACTATAGGTTACTTATTTGTCCTATCAATGATTAATTAAACTAGTTCTATTGACATAAGTAAATGAAGATACTTTAAACCATTAATGACAAATAATTAACACCTATAAATGTATGGGACAAAAACCTATTAGAACCTAGTCCCTCAATAATATTACCAAAAACAAGGCAAAAAATACAATAATAATTCAAAAAATTCATCTTTATTCCAAATACAATATCATAATAAAAAACAAGGAAGATGGGACATTAAAAAGACAGGAAAATGTAATATCCATAAAGGGAGCAGTGATGTATCCAATGAACCACAGTAGGTACTACTCAAAACAGAGGAGCATAAAGACTCACATATAGTAATGACATAAAGTGCAAAGTGCCTATTACAAGAAAAGCAAATTCACAAAAACAATATAAAGGCATAAAGTGCCAAGTAATACCTACAAATACATCAATAGCACTGCTCACCGAACCCGATGTACGTTTCGCGATGTTAGCTTCATCAGGGGAATGCATCATTAATGACAAATGACAGATATATCCATCATGGTCAGGTGCTGGTCCCTGCATATTTATGTACATATCTGTCTTGATGATCTCATGGCACTGCTCAATGTCTACATGAAATGGAGGCAGGAGCTACTTGGATTGAGTCTTGCTCCATTCTCGGAAGGATAAGCCCTTAAAAGCCGCAGTCAATAATGACTGAGGAATCTTAGTGGTTGAGAGAGGGAGGTGCCCCCTTTGTCTAGCCATTGTCACCCCACAAAAAAATCATGGGGTACAAAAGCATTACCGATGACTGTCATGTATGCTAGCAATATTTGCCATGTGTATTGTCTGTAGGTGTATACGTGACATACTATAATGCTTTGAATGCTATGTAATCCAAAGCATTATGCAAGTGATCACTAGATTGTTGCTTCAAGTTCCCCTAGGGATTTTCTGTTTGGTTTTTATCCCCTACCCCCAAAAAATATAAAAATAATATTAACAATGCTAACAATTTCCAGCATCCCCATTGCAGTGGATGGAGTGGAGGCCGCACTTGTGCATTGCACTCTCTATTTGCCACTATGGGACTTCCAAAAACAGTCAAGTGTGCACATTTTGCTATTTTTGAAACTCCCTTAGCGATTAATGAAAAGCACACCACGCATGTGTAGTATGTAGAGGTGAGCGAATTTCATATTTTTTAATTCGTTCACGCTTCGTTTACTGGTAAAAGGTGAATTGCGTTATGGATTCTGTTAGCACGGACCATAACACAATTAAACTACGGAATGCATTGCCTTTAGAGGCATTCCGTTGTTCATTCCATCATAATAGAAGTCTATGGGCTGCAAAACGCATCCATCCCATTTCTGTTATGCAGGGGAGTCCATATCCATAACTACAGGGAAGTGAGCTGCTATAACCAATTTAACTAGTATCCTAATTTTCCAATGTCTAGGTGTTGCATGTTCTCCTCTTAAAAGATAAAGGTGGTGGGGCCGCGCTTTCAACCCAGAGACCACTCGTGTTGAACACAGCACCGGATAATCGAAGCACTCTTCCACTGCCACTTCTGATGTCTTGTACCGACCAACCAAACCGCAGTTGCTCCAATACATCCTCTCCCTTCAAAGCAAACGATTGGACAAAGTGTAGTATATCCAGCTGCTTATCACAAAGTGTGCTTTATTGTACTTACAAGATAAGATACTTGTCACCAGTCCAATATATAACAATGCAGGTAAAATCACTGCCTACCCGACCCGGGTTTCGCCGATAACTTCTTCAGGGCTTCTGAGTCCATAGGCAATCAGTATAATTTAAACCACGGAAGGTTCATGACCTCATTTTTATATCACTTCCGCTACTCACATAACAAATTCTCATTTAAATTAAAGTTAGTCACACCATACAGAATAAAACAATGTATATAAAACAATAACTATTAGCCATAATATGAATCACTATCAATTTTAAATCGCATAAATATCCAAAATTACTATATAAAAAACTATACAAAGATTTTTTCTTTCCTGTACGTGTGATCACTCAAAGGTGTATCTTGGGTACTTCATCACACCCTATTTAAATGAACCGGCAAGAGAAATAGTGACTATACTCCCTGGCAAAAAAAACTTCCCTAATCATATTGTAGTTCCTCCTAACCTTTATGCCATGCTAACGGCAATTAAATCCCACTCTATGTTCAGACCCATGGGCTGCAGGGATCCCAGGTCATGGATCCATTGTGCCTCTCTTTTGTTGATGTTTTTCACTGGGTCCACTCCTCTCCAATTGTTATGGACCTTTTCAACAGCCCTAAACTTCAAACCAGCAGGGTTCTTCCTGTGATATTTTTTAAAATGCGCTGAAACACTGTGTGTGTCTAGACCTTTTCTGATATTCCGCAGATGTTCATTTATCCTAGTTTTCAACTTTCTTAACCCCTTAAGGACCCATGACGTATGGGTACGTCATGGGTCCGATCCCTAAGTATGGCGCCCGCTCCTGCCCTCTGTGGGCGCGATCGCTGCGGGGGTCCGGCTGTTTCCTGTAGCTGACCCCCGCGGCTAATGATCGCGGCCGGCAGCGATGCCGATCGCAATCATTTAACCTCGCAGATGCCGTGGTCAATCCTGACCACGGCATCTGCGCTGCGCTAAACCGAAAGTAAAACTTCGGCAGCTCTCCGGCTCCCCTAGTGGTGATCGGGAGAATCGGAGCGCTGTAAGGGATAGCCTCAAGCCTTTCATTCAGCATGAGGCTATCACTTACTATTTCCTATGGAGCCCTTGTTAGCAATAGGGCTTCATAGGAAAGTAGTAAATCTCATAAACTCCAATACAAGTGTATTGGAGTTTATGTTAGAAGCAATCAGATGACTGATTTATATAGGTCCCTATGGGACCTATATAACAGTGTAAAAGAAAAATAAAAGAAATAAAAAATAAAAAATAAATAAAAAACCTAAAAATTCAAATCACCCCCTTTCCCCAAAATTAAAATAAAATAATATTTTTTTAAAAAAATACACATCATGGGTGTCATAATGTGCGAAAACGCCCGTGGTATAAAAATATAAAAATATATTCCCCATACGGTAAACAGAAAAACGGAAAAAGCGCCCAAATGGCGGATTCGCCATTTTTGAACGCTTCATTTCCTCAAAAAAATTAAATAAAAAGTGATCAAAAAGTCCTACACACCCCATAATGGTATCAACTAAAAGTTCAGATCGCCCTGCAAAAAATAAGCCCCCATACAATGCCATACACTTAATTACAAAAAGTTATAGGGGTCAAAATATGGCGACAAAAATAAAAAAATAAAAATTTCCCACTTTTGAATTTTTTTCACTATCAAAACGCAAGAAAATCTATACATATTGGGTATCGCCGATTCGTACTGACCTGTAGAATAAAACTAAATGGTCAGTTTTATCACACATCAAACGTCGTAATTTAAAAACCCGTAAAATTGTGGTAGAATTGTTTTTTTTTTGCAATTCCACCCCATTTGGAATTTTTTTCCCGCTTCCCACTACATCGTATGCAATATTAAATGGTGGCGTTGGAAAGTACAACTTGTCCCGCAAAAATAAAGCCCTCATATGGCCATGTGAACGTAAAAATAAAAAAGTTATGGCTCTCGGAAGGCATGGAGCGCAAAACGAAAATGCAAAAATGAAAAAACCCCGAGTCCTTAAAGGGTTAAGGTGCACCCCACATACTGAAACTTACAAGAGCACTCCAGTACGTATATCACCCCACTGGATTTGCAGGACATATTTCCCTTAATTTTTCTCCTCACAGCTGTTGTAGTAGAAACTATCTCTTCCACCTTCCTAATCTTTTTATATTCCTTTCCTCTGTTTTTGCACCCAGCACAAAAACCGCACCACATAAACTGAAAATAAATGGTGGTCTCTCTGGGATTAGGGGACCTAATATTTCATCGTTTTTCAAAATGCTCCAATTTTGGCGAATCATTTTCTTTATTTGTGGGCATGATGTCGAATATGTTGTGATGAAGGCACATTTGAAATTCTGTTGAGTGTTGTTATTTGTCTCTCCGGACCGTTTCTGTATTATCCCTCTCTAATTTCTAACCCTTTCTGTCTCTCTTTCTAGAAACCCTTCAGAATATCCCTTCTCCTTAAATCTCTCTACAATGATAGCGCTCTGTAGGTCAAATCTTTAACATCTGTGCAATTTCTACTAATGCGTTGTAGTTGGCCCCTTGGAATATTTTTAATCCACGGATCATAATGGCAGCTGTGAATATCTATATAGCCATTTCGATCCGTGGGTTTGAAATATGTCTTTGTACAGATTTTTTTCTCTACAATAATAATCTTCAAATCAAGGAAATTAACCCTTTGCTTGCTGATTATTTCAGTGAATTGGATATTCTATTCATTACAGTTAATATACCTTAAAAATTCCCTCAAGGCAGTCGCCTGGCCTTTCCAAATGAACAAGCAATCATCGATGTAATGCTTCCATAACTTTAGATTGCTGTTCACTTTCTTCAAAAGTGGGTCAATGAATTTAGTTTCCCAAAAGGCCATAAACAAATTGGTGAAACTCGGTGAGAATTTTGCGCCCATCGCGGCTTCTGTCACCTGCTCATAAAATCTATCCCCGTACAAGAAGTAATTGTGGCATAGCCAATAATTTATACAGTCCAGAATAAATCTTTTATATGGTTCCTCCAAACATGGATCACTGTCAAAGTAGTGTCGTACTGCTTTTATGCCTATATCTTTCGGGATAATGGTGTACAGTAAGGTAACGTCCACCGTCACCAAAAACATATCCTCAGTGAAAAGCTCAAAATTCTTCAAAATTTTCAATATATGCCCTGTATCCTTCAAATATGATAGAGTTTGAGTCACATATTTCTGGAGGAAAAAGTCCACGTATTCTGATACCCTGCTTGTTATGGAGTCAATGCCCGGGTTTTTTTTGTCATTTTTGTGGACTTTTGGCAGATAATATATTACAGGGGTTCTGGGGTGTTTGTTGTTCAGATAGTCATAATCATATTTATTAATAAGTCCATGGGTCTGAACATAGAGTGGGATTTAATGGCCGTTAGCATGGCATAAAGGTTAGGAGGAACTACAATATGGTTAGGGAATTTTTCCTTGCCAGGGAGTATAGTCACTATTTCTCTTGCCGTTTCATTTGAAGTGATCACACGTACAGTAAAGAAAAAATCTTTGTATAGTTTTTTATATAGTAATTTTGGATATTTATGCGATTTTAAATTGATAGCAAATCATATTATGGCTAATAGTTATTGTTTTATATACATTGTTTTAAATGAGTATTTGTTATGTCAGTAGCGGAAGTGATATAAAAATGAGGTCATGAACCTTCCGTGGTTTAAATTATACTGATTGCCTATGGACTCAGAACCCCTGAAGAAGCTATCGGCGAAACCCGGGTCGGGTAGGCAGTGATTTTACCTGCATTGTTATATATTGGACTGGTGACAAGTATCTTATCTTGTAAGTACAATAAAGCACACTTTGTGATAAGCAGCTGGATGTACTACACTATGTCCGATCGTTTGCTTTGAAGGGAGAGGATGTATTGGAGCAACTGAGGTTTGGTTGGTCGGTACAAGACATCAGAAGTTGCAGTGGAAGAGTGCTTCGATTATCCGGTGCTGTGTTCAACGCGAGTGGTCTCTGGGTTGAAAGCGCGGCCCCACCACCTTTATCTTTTCTGTGTGACTAAAAACAGTGATTAGGATCCACACTGACTTGTGTGGGACTGCTGCTAACTGACTGTGTTGTCCCCTTGCATGTTCTCCTCTTATTTGTAGGGGCTGCCTCTAGGAAAAGTATTACAGTTTCCTTCCTCCCTTCAAAAACATACTGGCTTCTTATAATATTGTTTATAGTGAGTGTGTGTGCCCCTGTGGTAGAGAAGTTAACTGTCACACTGGTAACAGGGACTAAGTGGAGCAATATAATCAGTGGGTACTAAATAAATACTAATTTAATAAAATTGACCAGTTCCATTACTGATAGACATTGTAGAAGCACCAATTTTGAGGACATCACTATGACTCAATATAGATCGGTGATAGGGAATCTAAGAACTCAAGCAAATAGAATACAGAAAATATAGAAGCCAGTTTATAATCAATAATTGGTACCACAAACTTATAAAACCATAATTGATGTATTTGTTGTATTGCAAGTTTGAGATTGCTTTTGATTGTAAACTCAGGAAGGTGTAGGTTGTAACATCCCTGGAAGGTTAGGGTTATAATTAGCATGATAGAACTATTCTCCAAAATGTATGTATAACCATGCAAAGTAAAGAATGTTTGGAATTTGTCTTAACTAAGCACCCTTTATGGGAAATACTGCATGCCTGTCTCTTGATGAGCCAACCATATACACACAGAACATAATGCTGGAATACTGGGAGATTTGAGTGATAAACAGATCATGATGGTTCTGTCAGCGTAACGACTACCATCACACTCAAACAGGGATAGTGCAGTCTGAAACCTGCCCAGACCTTCCTTCCCTACCTACCTGCACAGTCAACCTAGGCACTGACTCCAAAACTGTACGACAGTCCCTATACTGCAATTCACGAAGGAACAGCACACAAACAGAGACAAACAAACGGCAACACTAAGAGAGTCGTAGTACGAAAAAAGGGTCAAATGCCAGTTGGACAATGCTGGACAAGTAACTCAAGAGGAAAATTAGAAAACCAGAACACGCCAAAAAGTCAGAACCAGGAAATCAATACAATACCAAAATGCCAGAAGCCAAAAATGTAGTCACAATGCTAAATCCAGAAATCCAAAGCCAGAGAAGCCGTCAATAACGCAATGAACCAGTAGGGGGAGCCAGATGACAAAAAAATTCATCATGTGCATGTGCTGGCCTTTTATACCATAAGAAGGTAACTCACGTTGCTGTGCCTCCATGCCGGAGGGAGATGTTGCCTGCACTCCCTGATGTTTGGGAGCCCTGCATACCTCCTCATTGGCCAGGGGCTCTGATGTCAGCAGAGGCTGTCCTGCAGAGACTGCAGCGGCCAGGGGAACAAAGGGCCTCATTTAGCAGATTTGTACCTATGAAACTGGCTGACCTGTTGCATGTACACTTGGCAGCTGAAGGCATCTGTGTTGGTCCCATTGTTATGCAAGCGGCTATGGACCCAATATGCCACTGACTGGCTATACTCTGGAGTGGTGTGACTAAGCAACTACCTGGTCTTCACTAGAGCCTCTGATGGGGAGGATAGGCTTGGGCAGTTAGGGTAGTTGCCAGGTGCCACTCCAGAGTGACAGCTGACCAAGGGGTCAGAGATACCCGTGCAAGCACCGAGGGAAAGGGGGGGTCAGAAAGTCCAAAGTCAGGACAGGCAGCGATCAAGCAAAGTCCGTAAACGAAGTCCAAGGTCACAGGCCGACGGCAAACAAGCAAAATACGATAAATCCAAAAGCAGGGTTCGGTACACAGAAAAGCAGAAGCTTCACAAACACCTTCACACTAGAAACTAGACAAACTAGTGACCATGAGTTGCTCAGGCACCATCCTGGGGCAGGAAGCCCTAACAACAGTACAAGACTAAAGCAGGAAGTAAGCTCTGGCATGGAGACATATAACAGTTAGGCTACTTGCTACCCACACTTGTCAGCATGGCGCATGGCAGCAGGAGGGAAAGAGGGAGCCCGGAAACCTGTGCCCGGCTAACACCCATGTTCATATATTTAACAAAGAAGATCACAGCACTCTCTCACAATCTGGCTGGTTGGGTGCACATCAAGTTTTATGTTCTGTGCTCCACCACACAAACTATGAACATTCAATAGAATTCAGACAGCACTCCCATGAGTTTCAGATGCTTAGTGTAATTTATTGAATTTCAGCCGGACATAGTGACTCATAAGCAACGTTTCGGGCTGTGTAATAAGCCCTTCGGCAGGTGTGGATGTGTCAGGTCTAGCATGTGTCCGGACTATGTCCAGCTGAAATTCAATAAATTACACTAATCATCTGAAACTCATGGGAGAGCTGTCTGAATTCTATTGAATACCCATGGTCAGATATGTCTGCATTGCTGAGGAAAATTAAGATCTAATGTATGCAAATGAGCCCCTAGGAGCAACAGGGGGTTGCTGTTACACCAAGAGGCTCTGCTCTCTCTGCATCTGCTGTGGCCTCTCCACTTTGAATGACAGGGCCAGAGTTATGACGTTTATACCGTCAATCAAAATGCGGAGGACGAGGCAGTTGCAGAGAGAGCAAAGCCTTGTGTGTAATGGTAAAGCCTCGTTGCTCAAAGAGGCTCATTTGCATATACTAAAACATCATTTTTCTCAGTAACACGGGCACATATGAACATGGGACCGACCGAGATGCCTTCAGCTGCCAAGCACACATGTACCGGTCAGCCAGTTTAATAGGTACAAATCTGCTGACAGATGCCCTTTAAATGTATTGTTCATCAACCTAGCAGTACATTACACTAATGAAAAGGAAAAAAAATCACATCTGGTTTGCTTGGATCAGATTCAAACTTATAACCAAAAGCCTTTAAAGAAGTTCTCTGGGCTTTACATAAAAACCTGCAGTGCTCTGACCCTGTGGAGAAAAGAGAGTTTTGGTCTACTGATGCTGCCACCTTCAAAGCACTCAGATGGACTGTAGGTTATTCTGCTCAGGTCCCAACTGGATGTGTTCCTGAGTCTTTCTGTTCAGCTATATATAATGTCTATGCAGCTTAACAGGAGGACTCAGGAACACATCTGATTAGGACCTGAACAAGAAGAGTTTGCAGCCAATATGAGGAGAAAGCATCAGCAGTCAGATGGAGTCAGACGTACTGATGAAACTACCTTTTCTCCACAGGGTCAGAACACTCTAGGTTTTTCTGAATCGTCTTAAGCTTCATACTAGTCTAAACAGAATAGTCAATAACCATACACATTAAAAAGTCACATATGGTATTGAGTTCTTATATGGTTTATGCTGTTGAAAGGCTATGTTCAAGACAAAAGTGAAAATTGCTTTGGAAACTACATATGACTTATTAATGTTCATTAAGGACCATAAAGTGTGGAGCGACTGTCTGGTCTTCCCATTTCAAATTATTATTCTGGTATACTTAATTGCCATGTTCACTGGACTCTCCAACCATTATTCTTCTCCCCCATGTTGTTAATGTAGTTATCAGTTAATGTACTTGCCTTCCTATTTCACACCCCTGCAGGTTAGCTCCTATACAAGTGAATGGGAGCTAAGCTGCAATACGCCAACATGGCCACTGCACAGTAGATGGAGGCATCTGCTGTAGGTTCCAGCCAATGTTTACTTTTTTGTTTTAGCAGCTGTCAAACACAGCTAATTTGCAATTGAAAACCTATCCTGACAATAGGCCATGAATATTGCCATGCTGGGAAAACCCTTTAAGTGCACCAAAACGTACGTTTACAGAGGAATAAGCAAGCAATGCCTGCATTATGCAATGATTATTTCCATGCAAACCAATAAATGTTCTGTAATGATGTAATACAGGAGGAATATCTAGGCATATTTCTGTTTGAAACGTAGACACATAAAATACTGACATGATTATTGAAGATGATAAGGACTATGAGTATAAATTTGATACATTTTGTGTGGCAGGTAAACATGGACCCAACTCCATATCATTGCTCATATTTTTGGAATAGCATGTCAAAGAGGCTCGTATAGAGTAGATGTGATGGTCTTGTGTGCCATTTTTTTCAAATTTATACTGAATACAACAGTATAAAATTGAGGGTACAGTATTATTAAGTTTTATTGTAAAGTGCAAATCAGTTTTAGTATACTATACATATGAAATCCAGAAGGGTTTTAATACATGACATCCAGTTGTGTTCAAAATTATTCAACCCCCACTGAAATTGGTGTTTTGGCCAGTTTGACATTGATTTTGATCATTTCAGTCATCTTGTTTATTACAATTAAATCAAAGAGGCACTTGTAAGTCAGACAAATATAACATAACATTTATAATGAAATAACCACAAATGTCTTTTCTGTGCTCACATCATTATCAGTTTTATTCAACCCCCAAGTGACATTTAATCTTAGTACTTAGTACAACATCCTTTTCCAGTTATAACAGCTTTTAAACGTGAAGCATAGCTTGACACAAGTGTCTTGCAGCGATCTACGGGTATCTTCGCCCATTCTTCATGGGCAAAAGCCTCCAGTTCAGTCACATTCTTAGGCTTGCGCGCTGCAACTGCTTTCTTTAAGTTCCACCAGAGGTTCTCAAACGGATTTAAGTCTGGTGACTGCGATGGCCACTTCAAAATGTTCCAGCCTTTAATCTGCAACCATGCTCTAGTGGACTTGGAGGTATGCTTGGGATCATTGTCCTGTTGAAAGGTCCAACGTCTCCCAAGCCTCAGGTTTGTGACGGACTGCATCACATTCTCATCCAATATCTCCTGGTACTGAAGAGAATTCATGGTACCTTGTACAGGGAAGCTTCAAAGCATGATTGACCCCCCGTCATGCTTCACAGTAGGCAAGGTGTTCTTTTCTTCATAGGCCTTGTTCTTCCTCCTCCAAACATAGCGTTGATCTATGGGCCCAAACAGTTCTAATTCAGTCCACAGAACACTATCCCAAAACTTTTGTGGTTTGTCCACATGATTTTGGCATACTGCAGTCGACTCTTCTTATTCTTTGGAGACAGCAAGGGGGTGCGCCTGGGAGTTCTGGCATGGAGGCTTTCATTACGCAGTGTGCGCCTTATTGTCTGAGCTGAAACTTCAGTACCCGGATCTGACAAATCTTTTTTCAGTTCTCAGCAGTCACATGGAGACTTTTCTCCACTTTGCGCTTCAGGTAGCGCACAGCAGTCGAAGTCAGCATCTTCTTTCTGCCACAACCAGGTAGCGTTTCAACAGTGCCCTTTGCCTTGAATTTGCGAATGATGCTTCCTATGGTGTCTCTTGGTATGTTTAACATCTTTTCAATCTTCTTATAGCCTTTGCCCTTCCTGTGAAGAGAAATCACCTCTTCTCTTGTCTTCCTGGACCATTCTCTTGACTTCACCATGTCTGTAAACACACCAGTAAATGTCTAGAAGGAGCTGAGTATCAAGTCATTTTAAATCTGCCTAATTGGTGCTTATTATGCTTGATTGCTGCTCCTTGACATCCACAGGTGTTTTCAATACCTGATCGAAAACACTTGAATGGACCTCTGTTCTTAAGAGTGGTAGTCTTTAAGGGGTTGAATAATTGTGTCAATGAAGAAATCACAAAAAAAAATATTTAATACTGTATTACAAAAAAAATTGATGTCATTTAAGTTGCATTTGGTTCTTTAAAATTCTTTCATTCTGAACACAATTACAAATGTACACTAAATTCCCTAAAACTCTTTACAGCATTGGGGGTTGAATAATTTTGAACACAACTGTAAATAAACGAGGCCTGTGATGGTTTAGAATCTATATTCTACACTTTTCATTTATTATTATTATTATTATTTATTTTTAGAGCACCATTAATTCCAGGGCACTGTACATATAAAAAGGGTTTAGGCACATAACATAAGACAAAACAATATAACACATGAAATGAACTAAATGAGTGACAAACTGATTCAGAGGAGATAGGACTTAGTCCTTAAGGATTTGCAATCTACAATGACAAGAGACCATAGGTGAGGGTAAAAGATGCTAAACACTAGTTTAGTGGCAGCAGGGTTCGTTGTAGATCGTAGGTTGAGCTGTTTTCAATGTAGGTTGGGTTCTTAGGTTGCTTGTCAGGGTTTCAAAAATAGGGGATAGTCTGATTGGTTTCTGTAGCAAGTTCCAGAGGATAGGGGTTATATGGGAGTTGTCTAGTGTTGAGCGCGAATATTCGAATAGCGAGTTTTTATCGTGAATATCGCAACTTCGATAATTCGTGAATATTGCAGTATATATTTGCTATTTCGAATATTCAATTATTATTTTTTTTAATCTGTTAATCCTTGTTGCTCTCTGGTTGTCTTCCCACTTCCCAAAAGCTGTTCTTACATGTCCGGAGGATTCCTGGCTTCATGCCTGCTCCAGTTAATGCACGTTGCCACTTCTGCCGACTTCCCGTGTGCATGGAGCGTCCCCATCCCAATGAGAACGCCTCCATGCTAAAATGTACTGTCTGATCTCACAAATTTGATTAAGTTGTAATCGCAATGCGATTAATATAACCTGAATTATTCGCATTGCGATATTCGTTATATTCTAGCAATACAACCATTAGGAACTTAGCTCTAAGATCAATAAACAATGTGATTATATGTTCGCTTCGCGAATGAAACTTAGAGCTGGGTTCCTAATGGTTGTATTGCTAGAATATAACGAAGATTGAGAATATAGTGCTATATTTGTGAATTCGCGATATTCGTCATCTTCGTTATATTCTAGCAATACAACCATTAGGAACCCAGCTTTAAGTTGAATTCGCAATGCGAGTATATGTTCGCATTGCGAATTAAACTTAGAGCTGAGTTCCTAATAGTTGTATTGCTAGTATATAACGAAGAATGAGAATATAGTGCTATATTCATGATATTCGTTATCTTCGTCAATTCTAGCAATACAAGTTACAACCATTAGGAACTCAGCTCTAAGTTTAATTTGCAATGCGAATATAAATTCCCGTAACATTCGCAATATATAGAATAATGATGAATATTTGATTTTGACGAATATATGACGAATATTCAATCGAATATTCACGAAATATCGCGAAATCGAATATAGCACCTCCCGCTCATCACTAGAGATGTCTTGTAGACAGTTATATGAACAACAAACAAGAGGAGAGCATAGAAGGTATTGTGCAAACAGAAGTTACGTGTGGGGTGATATCAGGAGATTAGGTCACCGATGTATGAAATGTTTCAGTTCTAAATTATGCCTCTGTACAATTCAATACAAACTCTTGTAGAAAGGCTTCACTTGAATTTTCTGTGCAGTAATATGTGTTGAAGATCATTGTTATTATTTTCCAGATCTCTTTGTTGCTGTTCATTTGCAGATGATTACAAATGCATTCTGTATGTTTATGACTTGCCAGTATATTCTGCACAATTTCAGTTTACATCTCCTTTGTTGTAGTTTATGTGAGTAAATAATTTCCAAGAAAACTTTCTGAAAATCAAAACAAGCTCATGCATGACAAATTATAAAAGAACTTCTTTGAACAATCTAAAGGTTATAGTTCATGCTCAAGTCTTTGAAACTTAAAACACAGGTGTCACACCTCTGGAATTTTCAAAAAGGCTTTGTTTGATAAAGATGCGGTAATCCATATCACAACTATACATACCTATTATCAGATTTTTGTTTGGTGTGGTTTATTCTAAGAAATTGAACATTTTTTAACAAGATTCATTAAGCTAAATGTATTCTTTCCATTTATGTTGTACAGTTTGCCCTAACATTAAACTACCATGATTCAAAAGCTTAAATAATAAAGATTAGGGCGAATGTATCTATTGTTGAAAGACACGGAAATAGAATATTGGGAATTGGCTTGTAGAACATATATATTGACATATTGCTCTTTTTTAAAATATACCCATCACCCCAAAATGAAAATGGTGGCTAAGCACTATATATATTTTTGATTTACAAATATTTTCACGGTAGTTTATGCAACAAACCAACAGCATACTGGTATTACTGTCTAGCACTACCCTAATGACTACCATCTTCTAGGTTGTTAAATGAATACGAATACAGTCATGAGAAAAACAAAGTACACCCTGTGAATTGGAGGTTTTATTTTTCATACATAATAAAAACATCTGGTTCTTAGAAGGTCTTAAAATTAGGTAAAAAGGATCTCATATGAATGAAACATGACAAATTACACCATGTCATTAGTCATTCAACAAATACTAGGCCAAAAGAGAAAAGCTGCGTGTGAAAAACTAAGTGCAGTTCATCCATTAATAGCTTCTAGAACCACCTTTCACAAAAATAATTTGAAGAAATTGTTTTCTGTATGACTTTATCAGTCTCTCACATCATTCTGGAGGAATTTTGGACCACTCTTCTTTACAATGTTGCTCCAGTTCATTGAAGGTTATGGGCATTCGATTCCACACAGCTTTCTTACAGTTCTGCCACAGCATTTCAATTGAGTTGAGGTATGGACTTTGAATTGAACATTGTAACACCGTAATTCTTTTACTTTACCGTTATTTGGTTGAAGAGTTGGTGGTGTGCTTAGGATCATTGTCCTGTTGCATGTTGTTTTGTCCAAGCTTAAGCTGTTTTGGTATACTGAGGAGTTCATGGTAGACTCAATCCCTGCAAGGTGCCTAGATCATGTTCATGAACATGAATATTTCACATGCTAACTGAAGCCTATAGCATCTAAGATATAGCTCTTGGGTGTGTTACAATTTTTCTGAGCATTGCACGGTCTGACGTTGCAGTGGACTTAACCCCTTAAGACGAAGGGCGTACATGTACGCCCTTGCGTCCTGGTACTTAAGGACCAAGGGCGTACATGTACGCCCTGTGTTTAAACTGCTACTGCACCCGATGTGGGCGCAGTAGCAACATGGTTCCTGCTGATGTAGATCAGCAGGAACCATGTTCTAATGCCGAGGGGGGTCATGTGACCCCCCCGTATCGGCGATCGCTGCAAACCGCAGGTCAATTCAGACCTGCGGTTTGCAGCGAGTTTCAGCGATCTCTGATCCCGCGGACTGTGACCGCGGGGATCAGAGAGTTAATTTGCCCCAAAGTTAAAAATTTTAACCCCCCCTGCAGCCCCCAATCTTGTTATGGCGGCGGGGGTGCAGGGGGGGTGGTTGCGGCGGCGGGAGGCGGTGCGGGAGGCGGGCGGTGCGGGAGGCGCCGCCTCCCTTGAAATAATTCCCTGGTGTCTAGTGGTTCTATCAGAGTGCCAGCACATTGCTGGCACTCTGATAGAAAAACGGCTGGCATCTGTGCTGCAGATGCCAGCCGTTTAACCTCTTCTTACCGCGGTCCGGACGGACCGCGGTATGGAAGGTGTTAACAGGGAGGAGCTCCCTCCCTCTCCCATCGGGGGCTGCTGTGCCTATGCAGCCCCCCAGGATGGGATCGCAGAGGAGGGACCTCCTCCCTCTCCATCCATCACCCACTGCTCTCTAATGGCAGTGGGTGATGGTTACCATGGCAGCAGGACGCTTTCAGAAGCGTCCTGCTTGCCATGGTATAGTAACTCTGGTCAGACTTCTGCTAAAGGCAGAAGTCTGACCAGACTGTGAAAAGTAAAAATACAGTGCAGTACACTATATAGTGTACTGTACTGTATTATAAAGACACCAGATCCACTGGATCTACAAGAACCAAGTGGGTCTGGGTCCAAAAAAATGTAAAAAGTGAAAAAAGTAAAAATAAAAAAACACAAATCACTGAATAAAAAGTAAAAAAAAAAATACACTACACATATTAGGTATCGCCGCGTCCGTAAAAAACAGCTCTATAAAAATATCACATGACTGAACCCCTCACGTGAACGCCATAAAAAATAAAATAAAAAATGGTGTAAATAAGCAATTTTTGGCACCTTACATCACTAAAAGTGTAATACAAAGCGATCAAAAGGCGTATGCCTCCCAAAATAGTACCAATCTAACCGCCATCTCATCCCGCAAAAAATGAGCCCCTTCATAAAACAATTGCCCAAAAAATAAAAAAACTATGCCTCTCAGACTAAAACATGATTTTTTTGTTTCAAAAATGCTTTTCAGTGTTAAATGTAAAAAAATTAAAAAAAGTAGACATATTGGGTATCTCCACGTCCGTAAGAATCTGCTCTATAAAAATATCACATGACCTAACCCCTCAAGTAAACACTGTAAAAAAATAAAATAAAAACTTTGTCAAAAAGCCATTTTTTGTCACCTTACATCACAAAAAGTGTAATAGCAAGCGATCAAAACGTCATATGACCCCCAAATAGTGCCAATCTAACCGCCACCTCATCCCATAAAAATTATACCCAACCTGAGACAATCGCCTAAAAACTGAAAAAAATATGGCTCTCAGACTATGGAGACACTAAAACATATTTTTTTTTGTTTCAAAAGGATATTATTGTGTAAAACCAAAATAAATAAAAAAAGTATACATATTGGGTATCGTCGCGTTCAGTAACGACCTGCTCTATAAATATATAACATAACCTAACCCCTCAGGTGAACGCCGTAAACATAAAAAATAAAAACGTTGTAAAAAGTCATTTTTTGTCACCTTACATCACAAAAAGTGTAATAGCAAGTGATCAAAAAGTCATATGCACCCCAAGATAGTACCATTCAAACCGCCATCTCATCCCGCAAAAAATGAGCCCCTACATAGGACAATTGCCAAAAAAAAAAAAAAACTATGGCTTTCAGAATGTGGAGACACTAAAAATCATTTTTTCAAAAATGCTTTATTATGTAAAACTGAAACAAAAAAACCCAAAAAGTAGACATATTTGGTATTGTCGCGTCCGTAACAACCTGCTCTATAGAAATAGCACACAATCTAACCTGTCAGTTCAACGATGTAAATAACAAAAATACAAAACTGTCCCAAAACAGCTATTTTTTGCAAATTATCCATTTTAATCCATTTTTCCAGTAACAAAGCAAGGGTTAACAGCCAAACAAAACTCAATATTTATTGCCCTGATTCTGTAGTTTGCAGAAACACCCCATATGTGGTCGTAAACTGCTGTATGGCCAAACGGCAGGGCGTAGAAGGAAGGGAACGCCATATGGTTTTGGAAGGCGGATTTTGCTGGACTGGTTATTTGACACCATGTCCCATTTGAAGCCCCCTGATGCACCCCTACAGTGGAAACTCCAAAAAGCGACCCCATTTTGGAAACTACGGGATAAGGTAGCAGTTTTGTTTGTATTATTTTAGGGTAAATATGATTTTTGGTTGCTCTATATTACACTTTTTTGAGACAAGGTAACAAAAATAGAAATTCGAAATTTCATCTCCATTTGCCAATAACTCTTGTGGAACACCTAAAGGGTTAACAAAGTTTGTAAAATCAGTTTTGAATACCTTGAGGGGTGTAGTTTCTTAGATTGAGTCACTTTTTTGGAGTTTCTACTCTAGGGGTGCATCGGGGGCTTCAAATGGGACATGGTGTCAAAAATCCAGACCAGCAAAATCCGCCTTCCAAAAACCATATGGCGTTCCCTTACTTCTGCGCTCCACCGTTTGGCCATACAGCAGTTTACGCCCAAATATGGGGTGTTTCTGAAAACTACAGAATCGGGGCAATAAATATTGAGTTTTGTTTGGCTGTTAACCCTTGCTTTGTTACTGGAAAAAATTGATTCAAACGGAAAATTTTCCAAAAAATCGAAATTCTGAAATTTTATCTCCATTTGCCATTAACTCTTGTGGAAAACCTAAAGGGTTAATGACGTTTGTAAAAATCAGTTTTGAATACCTTGAGGGGTGTAGTTTCTAGAATGGGGTCATTTTTGGATGGTTTCTATTATGTAAGCCTCACAAAGTGACTTCAGACCTGAACTGGTCCCTAAAAAGTGGGTTTTTGAAAATTTCTGAAAAATTTTAAGATTTGCTTCTAAACTTCTAAGCCTTGTAACGTCCCCAAAAAATAAAATGGCGTTCCCAAAATGATCGATACATGAAGTAGACATATGGGGAATGTAAATCAATAACTTTTTTGGGCGGTATTACTATGTATTATAGAAGTAGAGAAATTGAAACTTGGAAAATTGCTAATTTTTCAAAATTTTTGGTAAATTTGATATTTTTTTATAAATAAAAATGAAATTTTTCGACTTAATTTTACCAGTGTCATGAAGTACAATATGTGACGAAAAAACAATCTCAGAATGGCCTGGATAAGAAAAAGCGTTTTAAAGTTATCACCACATAAAGTGACACTGGTCAGATTTGCAAAAAATGGCCTGGTCCTAAGGTGAAAATGAGCCCGGTCCTTAAGGGGTTAATTGTCAACTTGTGAAAAATCTTTCCCATTGTAGAATGATGGACTTCAATTTTTTTTTTAGAACTGGCCTTTCCTGATTGATGAGTAGCAACAATTGCTTCCCTAAGATCATTGCTTTTTAATTGCATTTATTTCCTTCTTGTATAATAAAAATGCCCTTTCCATTCTTGGCACAAAATCAGTCCTTGAATACTGTGTAGTGACAGAACTACTCTCAGCACAACCAACATCAGAACAAAACTAAAATAATCACCAATTGTGATGAGTGTAGTTTGGAGATGACTCAATTTTGTTCCATGTGAGATTGTTCTGAGCATGCTCTGTGACCTGTGTTGTTGTGATGTAAATGTTGTTGCTGTTTTTCTGAAAAGAATGGCAGAATTTTTTGGGGTTACTGGTGATAATGTCATTAATGGGTGTCTGACAGCAGATTTGTACCTATGAAATTGGCTAACCTGTTGCATGTACGCTTGGCAGCTGAAGACATCTGTGTGAAAAATTATGTTTTAATATATCCAAATGAGCCTCTAGGAGCAATGGGGGCATTGCTGTTACACCTTAAGGCTCCACTTTCTCTGCACCTACTGCCCCCATTGCACTTTGACAGGGCTAGGTGTTATGATGTTTTCACTGCCTGGCCCTGTCAAAGTGCAGAGAGTGTGGCAGTTGCAGAGAAAGCCTGTAGGTGTAATGGCAACGCCCTCATTGCTCTTAGACGCTCAATTAAATAAATTAAAACATCATTTTTCTCAGTAATGCAGGCACATATGAACATGGGACCAACACAGATACCTTCAGCTGCCAAGTGCATATGCAACAGTTGAGTCAGGTTCATAGGTACAAATCGACTGAAAGATGCTCTTTAATTAAGAATATGCATATACAATATAGTCTTTAGTTATTTTATGGTGTCTAAGGAAGCTAATATGCAAATTTATATTATTAAAATTTTTACTCTAAAATGAAAAGGTCAACAATTTAAAAAAGTGTTGTAATATAAGGAACTGGCAAGCCAATGTTTAAACTCTCTCTTCATACGCATAGGAAACAATTGCCATGCACGATATCAAAAATGTGTTAAATCAACTAACATTGATATAACTTCAAGCAATTAGGAGCATGCTGATAATGATATGAGTCTTCAGCTGTAAATAATTACGTTGCCTCAAGGCTACACTTTAATTCTTGGCTTGCTGTATCTATAAACAATAATCAAACTGCAAAACCAGTTGTGTTGTTTTTGTTCACAGTTTGTGAAATTATTTCAGTGCCCTGTAGTGATGCTGATGGCTATTTTGACCTTCGAATCCAAGGCCTGTAAGGTTAGGTGCTAATATGTACTTTCATCGATCTAAGTTAGAAGGCTCAGCATGTTCTGTTGCCTGGTATAAATAAGTATAAAAGCTGCTATGCTTAGTCAGTGCGTGTTGTGAAAAAAAAGGCTTGCTGCTGAGACTCAATAAATGAGACATTAGGAGCAAATGTTATAATTGTTGCTACCCACATCTTGTTAATGAGTAATGTACAGTTAGACACCATGCAACTGAAGCGAAAATGTTTACACAATTATTCTTGTGTTGCAACTAACATTTTACCGTAATGAAGTATCATAATTGAAGCCATTAAAACAGGGTTAAGATTTGTTTAATTAGAAACAGGAAAATGTAAAATGAGAAGTCACTTTAAGATGAATATCAGACCAATAGAACAGAAGACACGGAGAGCATATGTCTAGCTTTGCTGGATCAAATTATAATTTTTATTAACTTGTTGTGCAATGTGAAGGAAAATAATCAATGTATGTAGCTGATGAATGTGAGTGCTCTCTGTGATGGAGTGAATCATAGTTCATTTAAAACCACAGGATTTCTCAGGCTAGCACATCGGAAAAGCTGGTAACATTTCAAGTAGTAGTCAACCCTGCTCTAGAGTTGCTTGGTGGCCTTTAATGTGTCAACTGATGATGTAGATGATATTATTACATCAATTATAATGAATGTAATAATTTTATTAAGAGATTTTTCAGCTGTTTGAGATTAGTAGAATTGTGGTCAGAAAACTTGCTCAGAAGAAATATCTTTTTAACAACTTAAAGCTATATATTGAAAAATATTATTTTTTAAATATGTTTTTATTTTCTAATTTTATTTGCTACACCTTACTTTAAGGCGCACTCCAGGTTTAGACAAAAAACATATAATTTGCTACATACAGACACAGACAAATTTACTAAATGCACAAAACAAATACAGCTCTGCTACATGCACACAAAAACACAGCCTGCTACATACACATACACAGTTATGCTACATGCACCCACAAAACACAACTATGCTTTATGCACCCATAAATAGGTCTGCTAAAGTCACACAGCAAACACAGCTATATACATGCACACAACAAACACAGCTTTATTACATGCACACTCACAGCTAGGCTATGTGCACACAACAAACACAGCTCTGCAAGATCCACACCACAGCTAGGCTACATGCAAACAACAAACATAGCTCTAATACAGACACACAAACACAGCTATGCTACGTACGAACACATGAGTGCTACATGCACTCACACACACAGCTCTAAAACACACAAACATAGATATAGCATACATTATTGAAGCTTACTAAGCTTCAATAGTTAAGGTGGGCTCACAGTTAGCAGCACTCCCTGGGCTGGCGTGCAGTGAATGGAAGGACAGCACCAGTTCCTTCGGGGCACACTCCAGGGACTGCCGCCAGGTGGTGATTGAGGTGCCCTTGGTGGTGTGAGTTTAAGGTGCCGTGGAGGCAGGGTCCTTGGTGTTCGTGATGCCAGCACCATAAAGTGCAAATAGGTGATAAGTTCACACAATAAGGAGACCAGTTCTCTTAAGAAATTCCCAGTACTTTACTGAAGCTGATCCAAAGGTCATCAATGTGTGCAAAAGTCATTTACAGCAAGGCAGCTTTTACAATGGCTCAGGTTAGTTCCCAAAAGTTGCATAAGTGGTAGTTCTCCTCTATAACAATCAATTTTTTGTTTCTCCAGGCTGGAGGGATGTGCTATCCCTGCTGTACTGTATAGCCATATACTTCTGTATTCTCTCTAGGAATACTATCTCCTGATAGGTGGCCTTTCTGTCTTTGGTTATGGTGGGCAGCTGGTAGCTTAAAATCTCTCCACCTAATGCAAAGGCTGATAAATGACAATTACCATCCTTTGCCAATATTTTCACTCCCTCTCTGGGTTGCCTGGATCTTTTGTAATCTTTCCCTTCTATGGGCTGGTACATGGAACTAGCTCTGGAGTTTTGAGAACTCAGAAAAATGGCTGCTGAGGTGGAGCCTTTCCTTAGACAACACACTCTCCTCCTTCTTCTTCTCTTCTCCTCTCCTCAGAGAGCAGGGCAAAGTCAGACCTGTGCAACTGTACGGGAACTCAGGCACAAGCACATTTTTATGAAACACAATCACAATATTAAGCAGTGCGTTTCAGAACACTCTATTCCCTCCTGTTTTAATGTAACCTGTCCTCGGCGCATTCTTGCCACAACGATGCATCACCTGAAAAATATAAAAACAGCATGCATGCATGCATATACACAGTACCGTTACCCCATTTATGTGTTTTCTTCTTTGGCTATAAGAGAATTGGGTTAGGCATAAAGTATACATCAGGGGCATGACAATATAGAATGGGGGACAGGGGCCGTAGTTTCTCTTGTACCTGGGGATCTGGGGGCGCTGACCTTGCATAGCGAACAGTAAAGACCAGAATAGTCCATAATGTAAAACAGAAAGGAAACTTCTCAGGAGGCTCACAGGGTATGAATCCGTTCCCTGGGCAGGAAGCGTAATGGTTGCAGAATATCATGGAGGGCTTTAGTACGTCAAAGTCCATCTCCGGGCACATAACTTGAACGTTGCAAAAAAAGGGCAATGGAGTCTTTAGAGAGTCCTTAGAGCAAAGCAAATAATCAAGGAAATGAGTCTTTTACTCTAGCTCTGTAACTCCAAATGATGCGAAAATGCAATAACACTTAATCCTGGTACAGGGCAGGTGGTTTTCCTTTGGTAGACCGGTCGGATCTTCGAAGTGGCTGTGACTCTACAGGCCTTGGCTCTAGGTAACTTGGCTCATCTTGAGCTACCTCAGTGGTCCTTCACTAGGTAGCCTTCTGACTGAAGTGGGGCGTTATTAGTCTTGGCGGGAACAAGAAAGTTAAGCCATGGTGTAAGGAATCAGTGTAGGGGATCTGAGTCTAATAACAGTTTTCCAATAGACTGTGTTGGTTGCACTGGATCAGGTTACTTATCAGACGATTATTCAGTGGTTGGAACCCCTTCTTTAAAACACAGCTTGAGACGGTTGTGATGGTGTAGGGTTCTCTTTCCTATTTACTATCCAGCTTACTAGTGCAATGACTATTTTTCAGTCACACATGGTTAACAATTGTTAAGGGTTCTGCTTTTGTAGAATGATCATAGTCTTTCTGTTGTTTTTGGCTTGCATTTGCCATGCAGATCTGGACAGTCTCTTGGGCATCATCTAGCCGTTTTTGATGTTCACTCACCCAATCTGTTTATGGTAAAGGATTGATGGAATCTGGAACTTGTACATACAAGGTGAGATCTGCAGGTAATTTCTCACAAAGTCTGTTACCTTGAGGATGGTAAGCTGTTGTTCTCATCTTCTGACAATTGTGAAGTGAACATTGTTCATTGAAGAGCTGGGATTCAAAGGCAGATCATTGATCTTTGAGAGTCTTTTCAATGCATCCATAGGACAACAAGAGATTCTTCCTGAAAATGTTTGCGGTGGTTTTGGCTGACAAGTCTTTACAGGTACAGCGACTACGAATTTGGTGTAGTGATTAGTGTTGATTGAGCACCAAAGTACTTGGGTGCTCGAGTTGAACACCTCAAGAGTAGAACACCTCGGAAGTCAATGGAAGTCAATGGAAGAACCCGAGCATTAAACCAGGCACCCCCCTCTCTGATGAGAGGAGGGTGTCTGGTTCACATGAAAAGGTCAGAAATTGATGGAAAAACCACTGAAATGGTTCAGGAACAGCATGGGGAGGGTGTCTGGATGCATTTTGGACTTCCAGTTCGCTGCTGGGAACAATGTTGTCCGAGTAGTATGCCGATTTTACAGACTAAAAGTAATGCACCCAAAACAACAGATAAAATTGATTTTAGAGGAAATATTGTTAGGAAACATTCTTTCCTGTATATTTACTTGTATATAAAGTGCAAGTGCTGCCAAAAATTACAAGGCAAAGGCACTCCGATACAACCTGTATATCGCATAAAGGAGGGCCTCATTCACATTGTGGTACAATTGTTCAGGAAGTGGGACTCCTACTCTCATAAAGCCTATGCATTAAGTGAAAGGGCTGCCAAAAATTACAAGGATCCGACACTCTAATACACCCTTTATTACACATAAAGGAGGACATCATATGCACCCTTGAAAAATTATGATTGATGGCATGCTGGTGACCCTCTAAAACATTAGGGGCAAGGGCCTGATGCTGATCTGACCATCTACAACATTAGGGGTGAGGATCTGCTACATAGCTGACTTTTTAAATCTTTAGAGGCGAGTGCCTGCTGCTGATCTGACCATCTAAAACATTAGGGGCGAGGGCCTGTTGTTGAGCTGACCATCTAAGTCATTTTGGGGTGAGGGTCTGCTGCTGAGCTGACTCTCTAAAACATTAGAGGTGAGTGTCTTCTGCTGATCTGACCATCTAAAACATTAAGGGCGAGGGCCTGCTGCTGAGCTGACCATCTAAAACATTAGAAGCGAGGGCCTGCTGCTGAGCTGACCATCCAACCGACCACCTGCTTCCACTGGTCCGACTTCGAGAGTGGTGTCCTGCGCCACCCTGCAAACTGGGACATGAAGCTAGGTATTGTGGATGAGTGTGTTTCTTGTGCTCTGCCAGCAGGCACAGTTTCACCGCGCCCACGGCCATGTCCTCTGTGTGCTTCATCAACAGAATGGCCACTTCCCCATCCCTTACTACTCGCCTTCATCATATTAAATGGTATATATGCATGCAAGTATGTGACACGTACAGTAGCGCAGTTTTTTTAAGTGTATGCGCAAATGAATTGCAGTCAATGTCACAGATATTTGGGATGTGGAAACGTTATACAGGAGATGGTGCGCAGGTAATGTCACTGTCCGCAGCATCTATGGAAAAAGTACACTGGATGTCACAGAAATTTTTAGTATGCACACACGTTAAACAGAAGATGTAGCGCAGATAATGTCGCTGTCCGCAGCGTCTACAGAAAAAGTACACTGGATGTCACAGATATTTTTAGTATGCGCACACGTTAAACAAGAGATGTAGCGTAGATATTGTCGCTGTCCGCAGCGTCTATGGAAAAAGTACACTGGATGTCACAGACATTTTTAGGATGCGCAAACATTATACAGAAAATGTAGCGCTGGTAATGTCACGGTCTGCAGCGGGCACCGTCTACGAAAAAGTACACTGGATGTCACAGATATTTTTAGTATGCGCACACGTTACACAGGAGATGTAGAGCAGATAATGTCGCTGTCTGCAGCGGCCAAACAATTGAACGCTATTTAGCACAGGTTGTGCTAAAAATATATATTGCTGCCAGATACAACAATAGTTCTTAAAAGGACTTTTGGGTCTCTAACAATTGCACACAATTTAGAGCAGGTTGCGCTAATAATATATATTGCTGCCAAATACAACAATAGTCCTTAAAGGACTTTTGGGTCTCTAAAACTAACCCTGCCTAACAAAAAAAATTCAATTCAATTCCCTACACTATCTGTCCCTTCTACAGTACAGCTCTCCCTGACTAAGACTGAGCCCAAAATGTGTCTTCGGGTGCTTTATAGCACCCGATGACGCGTTCCGGCCAGCCAATCACTGTAATGCTAGTAACCAATAAGTTGACAGGGAACCACAGATGTGGACACTGTTCATATTGTGCGCAAATCATACAGGGCAGGAGCCTAGAGTTTGGTGGCCTGCACCACAGGGTGAAGCAGTTCATCAACTGCCACACAAATTATGTAGTTTACATCGTAACCTGTGGGTGTGGATCTTACTACATAGGGAAAACAATCTGCCTGTTGTTCGCCTGAGGTTTCGTGAGCACATGAATTCTATAAGGACAGGAAAAGGCTGTCCTAGGCTAATAAACCACATTAATGAACAGCATGGAGGACATTCCTCATGCCTAAGATTTGCTGGTTTAGAGCATGTATGTACCTCAGACTCTGGAGGTAATAGACATAGGGAACTTCTGCGGAAAGAAGCCGCCTGGATCATACGGGCGGAAGCTATGGGTCCACTTGGCCTCAATGATCGTAATGAAATGAGCGCACTGATTTGATGCGCTGTATGTGTATCTCGATGTTTTTAACTGTTATTTGTCACTTGTCATATTTGTAATGCACCGATTATTTACCTCTTGTACCCAGTGGAATGCCCGAGGCGCATGTTTGGCTTTGTCTTGGGGGTGTGGTAGTGGCAGGTCCCAGGTGCAGCTTTGCTGTGTGCTAGCGGCGTGCGCCGGTCCCGTCCTCCCCCTGCCTCTTGTTGCCTAGCAACCGGACGCTCCCTGTATGTGTAAGAGAGTACAACCAACCAATGTGGAACCGCACTCGCCAGATCTTATGGTCCACCGGAATGCAACAGCCAGTCTGGAGCCCTAGATCCATACAGGCTCCTATGTAAACGATTCAGAAAGAAATGTCGGAGGCAGCATGTCCGGTTGAAAAATCCCTTTATTTTGGGAACTGCTCACATGAAAAACGTGAATATAAAAAGTTGCTACGTTTCGGCTATCACGTAGCCTTTGTCAAGCACAATGTGAACTATACATACAAGTGTTTATAAAGTAAAGACTCCACCTCCACCTGGAGATGTGTCCAATCATTGCTTCTCATTATTAATCAATCATATAATGGGTTAACATTACACATCCAATCCGTGCCCCGCTACACAGCTGCTTTATATCAAACCTTATGGACAATCATACATAGTGTTCTCACCTGATCATATATACATATATATAAAAGGAGACGCACGGTGTCATGATGCACACTCATCTGCGCGTCTGGCAATCACCAGTGCGCATGTCAGAGAAGGGGAAGAGGGAGGAGCGCGCCCACGTGATCACAGTGATCACAGTGATCACAGTGATCACATGATCGCACATGGCAACGCGTCCTGCATCTATGGGGCGTGATCGAGAGAAGGAACACTCACACACATGATCCATCACATGATCGCGGACTCACTCGACCTTGCAATCATGTGACACAAACAACATAACACAGTTGCTAAATATGTTATATGGATCACAGGGTTGCATAAACTTTCGGTCATCTGCCCATATGTACGATGCAGGGCCCGACAGCCCACAAATTCATGGATAGTCCACAAAAGTGACAAAATATAAACATCACATCCCCATCAGCATATGCTGTTGTTCAAGCTAGTACATCATGGAACCGCATCACTGAAAACATAAACCACATCTCAAAATGTCACATATTGATGTTCCAGAGAGTGCATCATGAAACCGTGGCGCCCACCACATCCTAAAGTGCTAATTGTGCATTTGATAACGTATCCCACATCCTATTTATAAAAAACAAAATAATTATGTATAAAAACACATCACTGAGTACAATTCAGAAGGTTACATCATAAATAAATTATACTGGCCGCACACTGAATTCAATGTTAAGCCCATATGGTTGAAGGGCTTTCAACTCAAATATCCATTTGAGCTCTTTTTTTCTCAGGAGACGATTCCTATCACCCCCCCCCCCCCCGGCTCATTTTACCCACTGAATCAATGATGTTTAGCCACTGGTAGTGCAAAATCACAAAAAATGTCAGGTTCGTTAGAATCTGAAATATTTGGGATGAATTCCGAACTAGTAGAATTGATTAACTCATCATTACTCTACATAGAGATACGGTATTGCTATAATTAATACCTCAGTTTTCTAATATTTGAACAGTGACTGTTACTGTTTTCTGGCTCTGTAAGGATCTCCTATGTGGGTGTTATAAGACAGTATTATTTAGTCAATATGTGTCAGTATAATTAGGGCACTATGTAGCAATATTGTTTTTTCCCATATAGTGGTATTTACCTAAGCATTCAATGACACTGTTATTTTGCCATTAAAGCTTATATTACTGTACTTGAACAACTGTAACACATTGCTATTTTGAAAATTCTGCTGTACTATTGTTTTATATGCCAGTGCTATTTAAAAACTTCATAGCATTTTCATTTGTGCAATGTTAAAAGGTGGTATGTAGCACCATTAGGATATGATTTATTGTGTACTACATGGTAGCATTATTTGAGCAATATATGGAACATCAACAACAGAAAGCAGAGGGCAATTATTTGTTGACAGCTTCCTTCTACATCCCCTCATTGCCATGCTCCTAACACAGCATCAAGGAGTGCTCTACTCCAGTAGACGTCAATGCAGATGACCATATAACAGTGCTGCCACTTTTCAAAGTGTATGTAGAATGTGCCATCCTAGAATCAGAGAATGAAGTTATAAGACCCCCTGATCTCCCAATAGTTAAGAGTCCCAAAGTTTAGACCTGCACCTATCAGTCATGTTGATGGTATAGTGCCAAAAGGCACCATCTAATCTAATCTAATTCTAGCTTGTTTATAGAGAATTTGAAGGGTAAAATATGCTTTACAGTATAAAAATTCAGTATTTTCTTCTTGACTTCTGGCATACATATAAAGCAGAAGTCGGGCATTGTAACCAGTGGATGCCTGCTGTTTTACACAGCAGTTACCTGGTAGCAGTGTCTGTAGTTGGAGATAGCACCCATCACAGACTTTTAACCAATCAGATGCCACAGTAAATTGAGATCACAGCATCTGAACAGTTATTTACCAGGAGCTGGGCACTCCGGGACACCAACAACGAGATTGCAGGAACTGTTCACTTGCCATGAACAGTTCGTTGCCATAGTAAAGTTCCAATCAGGCTTCTCTATGGCAGGGCTTAATAGGAGGGCAACAATTTTCCCTTAAACTACAATACTAAACCCTTGCAGTCTATGGTATAAGCAATCTAATGATTTCATTTAGACGTTTCAAAGGGGGTGAAAAATAAAGGTTATGAAAAGTTCTAAACATAAAATAAATAAATAAATACAAATTCAGATAACCTACTTTCCCCTTTTTATAAATAAAAATAAACAATAAAAAAAATCATTAGTATTGTTGTGTCCCAAAATGGCTGAACTATTAAAATATAAAATTATTTACCCCATATGGTGGCTTAATGGAAAAACATATTACACAGCTTCATAGGTGTAAATATTGTAGGAAGGAGCAAGGGGCCGTGATTGATGGTCGGTATGTGTCACTGAGGTTCCTAGCCTCGGTGAGGTAAGAGCTGTTTTTTTTCCAGAAGTGTCATTATTGCAGATTGTAGTCTGACACTTCAGCTGTTTATATGGCTGCAAAGCCGATGTGGGACAGCTCTTTCTGGGAGTAGCCAAAGTGCTAGGTGGGCGGCTACTCCCCACGTTCCAGGCCGGGTCTTGGGAGGCTTATAAAAGCAGTCAGCACTATCAGGTGGTGTGGATTGTCCTCCATCTTAAAGTGAAGCTGTGTAGTCCTCTGTGCTGAAGGCTGAAGACTGAAAACAGGGTATGAGCAAGCAATAAGACTGTTATGTTTTGCTGAGTGTGAATAAAACACTGAAGTTTGATTTAAAACCTGGTTCCTTGCCTCTATAATGCATCCGCTAACCTGTCTACCAGAGCAAATCCCATTCCTCACATTTGGTGTCGGAAAAGTTTTTTTTTTTCCCCCAGGCATGGGTGTATGTCCTATATTAAGCCGGCAAGGTTACGACCCGTGTCCCCTGAGGCTAACAAGCAGCAGGAAACTAACCACTTGCTATTACAGCATGTGATGGCGTTACAAGTGGCAGGAGCGTTCCACAACGTCCACAATGCCCGGAAAGCTGTCCATGCGGCCATCCCTATGATGACCCCTACGGACGATGTCGAGACCTATCTGGCGGTGTTCGAAAAGGTGGCTGTGAGGGAGAAGCTACCCCGAGACCAATGGGCTGAGGTCGTCGCTCCGTTCCTGGCGTCTGGACCCGAGCAGGTGTTTTTTTTACTTACCAGATGATCAAGTGGCCAATTACACGACCGTAAAGGGTGAGATTTTGGCAAGACTGAGGGTGAATTTATTGGTCCGGGCCCAGCGGGTGCATCAGAGGAAATTTAACTCACTCATGAAACCGCCAGACTGCAGTATTATGATCTGCTACACCGGCTGCAAAAATGGCTGCAGACGGTCCCACTGCTATACTGGACCGTATGTTGGCTGATGTGTTCCCGAGTGCTTTGCCATACCCTCTCCAGCACTGGATTGGCCATGTGTCTTCTGGTAATTCCCTAGAGATGGTCGACCTGGTGGAGCGCTATGAAGCCACCAGAAATCCACAGGGGGGTTCGGTGCAGAGGGGGCCAGTTAAACCCTGGAAATCTCTACCCTCGACCAGGCGGCTGGTGCCAGCAAGACCCGCTCTGGAGGTACTCCCTGCAGTCCCAGCTCCGATGGTGTGTTGGCATTCTCAAGAGCCTGGTCACATAAGGGCCGACTGTCCTTATCGGGGGAAACCCATCGACACTAACTATGGCTACTGGCCCTCAATGTATGCCAGGAGGCTGTTTTCAACCGGTACCCCCTAGACAATAGACAATAGTCACCTGTGCCAGGTGCAAGTGGGAGATACCCTGCCAGTGGCCCTACTGGACTCAGGGAGCCTGGTGTCCCTGGTAAGAGCTTTCCTGGTGCAGCCCGCTGAGTATACGGGCCAAAAAGTCAGCATCGTGTGCATCCATGGAGACTTAAAGTACACTATCCACGATGGCCGGCAGATGGACTTATGAGGTGGCCGTCACCACAAAGTTACATTATGAAATAATAATTGGGAGAATTTTCCCCGGTTTCCCGTCACTGTAGCCTGAGGCAAGAGCCACCAATACCCATGGGGCAGGAGCAACCCCAATAGAATGGCCTTGCTCAGTGGGCAAACTGGAACTCTGGGAACCTGAGACCGAAGTGCCAGTAGTAGGGGTGGCTGCCACTGCAGTGGAAGGGGCGTAGCCAACCCCACTAAATGTAATGGTGGGAGACGAGGAGGATTTGCCGCCGGGTTTGGAGTTGGCAGACCTGATTGTCTCAGAAGAAAATGTTTGCACAGCACCAGGAACTGACTCTATCTCGGGCCTGGGGAAATGTGGTAGTAGTTAAGGGTGAGCCGCAACAACCGTGGGCCAAGTCTATGTTCCCCATTTTGTGGTTCAACCGGAGATGCTGTACCGGGTAAATCATCTATGGGGTGAGCATAATGAACAGTTGGTGATTCCCAAAGCATATCGCAAGCTCGTGTTGGAGTTAGCCCACCAACATTTTCTTGGGAGACACCTGGGCCAGCATAAAACGCAGGACCGAATTCTACAGCCGTTTTACTGGCTCAGTGTGTTCAGAGAGGTGGAAGAGTCTTTCCCAACCTGCCAGATAACAAGCCCCCAGCCACATTTACGTAGTCCCCTGGTCCCTCTCCTGATTATTGAGGTCCATTGAGCGGACAGCTATGAATCTCATAGGCCCAGTACCGAAGTCCGCTAGAGGGCATCAACACATCTTGGAAGTCCTAGACTATGTCACTCGGTTCCTGGTTGCCACAGTATATATCTCTGACAACCTTTCCTCTAAATAAACTCAGGAGGCTAGGAGGTTCGTCAGCAGGAACACGGATGTGTTTTCAGACCTCCCTGGATGCACTTCTATCATCTGACATGACATTGTCACTGAACCTCAGGCCAGAATCCGGTTGAAACCATACCGGGTACCTAAGTCGCAGTGACAAGCCATCTCGAAAGAAGCGCATTGGATGTTACAGCTGGGTGTCATTGAGGTGTCAGAAAGTGAATGGGCCAGTCCAATAGTCTTAATCCCCAAGTCGGATAGGACATTACGATTCTGTAACGACTTCCGCAAACTTAATGAGGTTTCCAAGTTTGACTCATATCCCATGCCTCAAGTGGATGAGCTTATCGAGAAGTTAGGCCAAGCATGGTATTTTTCTGTTTTAGACCACACCAAAGAGTACTGTCAGGTACCCTTGACGGAGGCTGCCAAGGAGAAAACGGCTTTCATGACACCAGAGGGGCTGTTTCAGTACAAGGTATTACCCTTTGGTCTACATGGCACTCCTGCCACGTTTCAAAGGCTAATGGACATTGTACTCCATCCACATCATCGGAACGCTTCAGGCTGTAGTGGACTCCCTTAGGGAGGCTGGCTTAACCGCTAACCCAAAAAAGTGTGCAATAGGGTTAGAAGAGACCAATGTAATTGGGCGAGGAGTTATCAAACCTTAGGTGAACAAACTTGGAATTGGCCCCCACCCATCACTACTTGGCAAGTAAAGTCGTTCCTGGGAATGGTGGGATAGGTAAAGTATAGTGGAGAGAGAATGCCTGGCTATCAAGTGGGCACTCGAGTCTCTCCGCCTGGATGTGCCAGGCCAAGGACAGAAATGCCCGGGTCATGCGGTGGTTTCTGTTATCACAAAATTTCAAGTTTTCAGTGGAACACAGGGCATGCCGGTTACTAGGAAACGCGGATGCCCTGTCCTGGGTACACTGTTTAATGTGTGTCCAACCCCTCAGGGTTGAACAAAGGAGGGAGGTATGTAGGAAGGATCAAGGGGCCGTCATTAATGGTCGGTATGTGTCACCGAGATTCCTGGCCTCAGTGAGGTAAGAGCGTTTTTTTCTCTCCTGAAGTGTCATTATTGCAAATTGCAGACACTTCAGCAGTTTATATGGCTGTAAAGCCGATCTGGGACGGCTCTTACTGGGAGTAGCCAAAGTGCTGGGTGGGCGGCTACTCCCCATGTTCCAGGCCGGGTCTTGGGAGGCTTTTAAAAGCAGTCAGCACTATCAGGTGGTGTGGATTGTCCTCCATCTGACAGTGAAGCTGAGTCCTTTGTGCTGAAGGCTGAGATTGCAAACAGGCATGTAGAAGCCAGTGAACTTTTGTGTGGCTGAACATACAGCCAGGTGTGAACCTACTTTTAATTCCAGGTGAACATTGTTTTGTTTTGCTGTGCAAGAATAAACACCAAGGTTGTTTTGTTTTGCTGTGTATGAACAAGCATACAACTTGGTTCCTTGCCTCTATACTGCATCCGTTAACCTGTCTATCATAGTTTTTTAAGTATTAAAATATAAGAAAATTAAAATTAAAATTTGGTAATGCTACAATCATACTGACCGAAAGAATGAAGTTAACATATAAGTCTTGTTGCATAGGGGATGCCTTAAAAACAAAACCCATGAAACAATAGGGGTATTGTGCTATTTATTTTTTTTTCAATTCCACCCATTTAGAACTTTTTATAGCTTCCCACTACATCATATGAAATACTACATGGTGCCATTAGAAAGTACAAGTTGTCCCACAAAAAAAACAAGCACTGATTTGACTGTGAATAGAAAAATATGGCTAAAACTTAACCCAACACAATTAAATAATAATACTAGGTCTCCACATTTAACGTATTATTAGGATCCCATGGGTGGTAGACTCTAAAAGCAATGTACTTTATTGGTATTCATTAAAAATATTAACGCAAATCTGATAATATCTAAATATAGACAGAGATTCCCCCCCCAAAAAAAAAAAAAAAAAAAAAAACAATAAATAAATCACAAAATACAAAAAGTGTGGATAACACCAGGGAGGGAAGGTCAATAATAACAGTGGATAGGAATTGGCTATGAGGTAACAGGCTATGAGGTATCCAGCCCCCTCAGAGGTCCTCTGATGTCAGGTCCTGGACATCAGAGGACCTCTGAGGGGGCTGGATACCTTGGTGGCTGCAATAGTATATACGTCATGTGACGAGTGTTGCCCCACCTTCATCAGGTACTGCAGGTTAAAACCAGCCCCCTCCTATGTTATGGTTATGTCTATCATTTTTCCACACACATTTGATTTTGCTATATTGACCCCCTGAGGAACCCTTTGGTAGGGGGAAACGCGTCGGGGTGTTCAGGTGTACTTAGGGATACGCAGGGCTTCAGGGATAGGCACGTGGACGAAGACTCACCACCACAAGGTGTGTTCTTTGGGCTGAGGGGTATATAAGGGATATGGTAGGGATACTACACCTGTCACCTCATAGCCAATTCCTATCCAGTGTTATTATTGACCTTCCCTCCCTGGTGTTATCCACACTTTTTGTATTTAGTGATTTATTTATTTATTTATTTTTTGGGGGAATCTCTGTCTATATATAGATATTATCAGATTTGCGTTAATATTTTTAATGAATACCAATAAAGTACATTGCTTTTAGAGTCTACCACCCATGGGATCCTAAGAAAAATATGGCTCCTGGAAAGCAGGGAGTTAAAAAAGAAAAAGAGGAAAATTTATGCGTTAGTAAAGTGTTAAACATCTCTGACACTGAACCTCTGGGTTAAAAAGGTGAACATTTTTTTTCAGTCAGTTTAAAAGAAGAATAAACAAATGCCATAAAAAACTTGATTGCGTATTTTTTCCTAGAAAAAAATATAATTTTTTTTGTGAAATTGCTAAATGAAAAAACTACATTTTAAAATGTATCTATATTTTTAGAATAAAAATTCAATATATTATAAGTAGTGTTGAGTGAATTGTACCATCCAATGCGAAATTCGATCGGAAGTTAAGGAGAAATTCGATCTGCTGGGAAGCCGAATTTCTTTTTTTCTAAAATGGCTGCTGAATGTGTTACAAAGTGAAAATTAGAAGCCCGGGAAAGCGATATGACCCATAATGCCTTGCAGTTAGCCAATCAGTAGATAGCCATCCCCTGTGATGTCACAGCCCTATAAAAAGCCTTATTCAGCACAGTCTTTGCCATTTCACTGTGAGCTAAGCTTAGGAAGAGACGTGACAAGTGCTTATTCGCTAGGGACAGTGTTGCAGAAAGCTTATAGTTGTAGAATATTGGATAGGGAGAGTGCAGGGACGGTGTAAGGAGATCATAGGAAGAGTTTTTCAACCCTGTAAGGAGAACATAGGGATAGTACAGAGACAGTGCAGGTTGAGTGTAATCACGTCTGCATCTTGTTCAACTGCTGCCACAATCCCAGTTAATCTGTTAGTTCATACATAGAATTACTGTGCCTCGGTATTAAAGTGCGGTCTACTATATTTCCGCATTAATTTTGTTGAACAGCTGCCACAACCCCTATTAATCTGATAGCTGATAAATAGAATTACTGTGCCTCAGCATTATAGGGTGGGCTAATATATCGCCGCCTGCATCTTGTTCAACTGCTGGCACATTTGCAGTTAATCTATTTTATAGATAGAATTACTGTGCCTCAGTATTGAAGGGCAGTCTAATATATCGCCATCTGCATCTTGTTGAGCTCCTGACACATTCTCTTATTCTTTCATAGAATTCATAGAATTATTGTGACTCAGTATTAAAGTGCGGTTTAATATATCGCCACGTACATCTTGTTCAACTGCTGATATAATCCCCCTTTATCTTTTACTTGATATAATAAATTACTGTGTCTCAGTATTAAAGGGCACTCTAATATATAGCCATCGGCATCTTGTTGAACTGCTGACAAATTTGAAGTTAATCTATTTTCTAGATAGAATTACTGTGCCTCAGTATTGAAAGGCAGTCTAATATATCATCACCTGCATCTTGCTTAACTGCTGACACATTTTTTTTCTTCTTCTGTCACTCTGGAAATGCCCCATGACTTTTTTTCTCTCCTCTTTTAACAGTTTGTTGAATTTAACTGCCAGTCACCTGCTACACCACAAAGTATTGACATATGTAGTTTCCGGATGCAAGGGTTAAAGGTAACTATTAGGCCTCTTTCACACGAGCGTGTCCGGATTAGGTCCGGATGCGTTGCGGATGCGTTCAGTGAAAACTGTGCGATTTCACTGGCAAAGCCATTCAGTTTTGCCTGCGATTGCGTTCAGTTGTTCAGTTTTTTCCGCGCGGGTGCAATGCGTTTTGATGCGTTTTTCACGCGCGTGATAAAAAACTGAAGGTTTACAAACAACATCTCCTAGCAACCATCAGTGAAAAACGCAACGCACCCGCACTTGCTAGTGGATGCAATGCGTTTTTCACGCAGCCCCATTCACTTCTATGGGACTAGGGCTGCGTGAAAAACGCAGAATATTGAACATGCTGCGATTTTCACGCAACGCACAAGTGATGCGTGAAAAAAAACGCTCATGTACACAGACATTAAAATAAATGGGTCAGGATTCAGTGCGGGTGCTATGCGTTCACGTCACGCATTGCACCCGCGCGGAAAACTCGCTCGTGTGAAAGGGGCCTTAGAGATGTCGCTAACATAAAATTTTCAGTTTGCGAACGGCGAACACGAACTTCCGCAAATGTTCACGAACCAGCGAACCTGGCGAACTGCCTCAGACTACAATAGGCAGGCGAATTTTAAAACCAACAGGGACTCTTTCTGGCCACAATAGTGATGGAAAAGTTGTTTCAAGGGGACTAACACCTGGACTGTGGCATGCCGGAGAGAGATCCATGGCAAAACTCCCATGGAAAATTACGTAGCTGACGCAGAGTCGGGTTTTAATCCATAAAGGGCATAAATCACCTAACATTCCTAAATTGTTTGCAATAACGTGCTTTAAAACATCCAGTGTGTGTATACGATCAGGTATGATGTTGTATCGATCAGGTAGTATAATGGTTACGCCCGCTTCACAGTGACAGACCAGACTCTGACAGACCAAACTACCCGTTTAATGCACCGCAAACAGTCCATTTGCACAATGGCAAGCTCCCCATTTGCACAAGGTTGGATACCAAGCTATCCATGTCCCGTTCCTTGTCCTCACTGACTTCATTGAAGGTCTCTTCCTCCACCCAGCCACGTACAACACCAAGGGTCCCCGAAAGGTGACAACAAGCCCCCTGGGACGCCTGCTGTGGTTGGTCTTCCACCTCCTCAAAGTCACCTTTCTCCTCTGACTCCTCTTCTTCAGACTCTTCTCTCTGCGTTGCTGCAGGTCCAGCAATCGACGATGACAAGGCTGCTTCTGGTGATGATGGGGATCACAACTCTTCCTCTTCATGCTAATCTATGGCCTGATACAGCACTATTCGCAGGGCACGCTCCAGAAAAAATGCATATGGGATGAGGTCGATAATTTTGCCACTGACCAGGTTTGTCACCTCCGCAAAAGGACGCATGAGCCTACAGCCATTTTGCATGAGCGTTCAGTAACGCGGACAAATAATACCTTTCTCCGCAGAGGCTGTCCTCTTTTTTTTAAATTAAAAAAATCTGTTCTTACCAGTTTAATCTCTATTTTGTCCCCTATCAGGGGCCGGTGTATGGAATAGATTTTAGGAAACCGGAGATGGAAATAAATGGTTGGTAGGTCGTCTCCCTTCCAATTTGGGGCACTGCGCGTGCGCCGCGCACTGTACTGTGCCACCCTATATGAGTGGTGTGTTAAGTAGTACTATTCCTATCAGTTTAATCCTTGTTACGTCCCCTATCAGGGGACGTGTATCAAATAGATTTTAGGAATAGAGATGGCCCGAACTATCCGCCGACGAACAGTTCCCGGCGAACATAGCTTGTTCGCGTTCGCCGCAGCGGGTGAACACATGCGATGTTCGGTCTGCCCCCTATACATCATCATTGAGCAAACTTTGACCCTGTACCTCACAGTCAGCAGACACATTCCAGCCAATCAGCAGTATACCCTCCCTCCCAGACCCTCCCATCTCCTGAACAGCATCCATTTTAGATTCATTCGGAATTTGCAGTCTTAGTGAGAGGAGGGAGAGTGTAGTTGCTGCTGATTTAATAGGGAAATCGATAGCTAGGTCCGTGTCAGTGTCCACTCCAGTCCTGAAAGACTCATCTGATCTCTGCTGTAAAGACAGCGTCCTGACAGCACCCCAAAAAGCTATTTTTAGGGCTGCAACATTAGTCTGCTTTTTTTTCTCCATATACATATTGCAGCTGCCTGGCCTGCCTGTGTGTGAGGAGCTGCAGGCCCACAGACTGTAGTGTGCCCACTGCCAGTGCCCACCCCTGTCATCCCATGTGGCACAGGACTTTGCATCAAAAAAGGCATTTAATTTTTACACTTTAATCTAAGGTTAGTTGCCTGCCAGTGTGTGTCAGGCTGACTTCCACTGACTGTAGTGTGCCCACTGCCAGTGCCCACCACTGTTATACCGTGTGGCACAGGAGCTTTGCATCAAATAAGGCATTTAATTTTTACACTTTAGTGTAATTTCAGTTGCTTGCCTGCTGCCAGTGTGTGTCAGGCCCACTTCCACTGACTGTAGTGTGCCCACTGCCAGTGCCAACCACTGATACCGGGTGGCACAGTAGCTTCGCCGATAAATAAGGCATTTAATTTTTACACATTAGTCTAATTTCAGTTGCTTGCCTGCTGCCAGTGTGTGTCAGGCCCACTTCCACTGACTGTAGTGTGCCCACTGCCAGTGCCAACCACTGATACCGGGTGGCACAGTAGCTTGCCGATAAATAAGGCATTTAATTTTTAGACAGTAGTCTAAATTCAGTTGCTTGCCTGCTGCCAGTGTGTGTCAGGCCCACTTCCACTGACTGTAGTGTGCCCACTGCCAGTGCCAACCACTGATACCGGGTGGCACAGTAGCTTGCCGATAAATAAGGCATTTAATTTTTAGACAGTAGTCTAAATTCAGTTGCTTGCCTGCTGCCAGTGTGTGTCAGGCCCACTTCCACTGACTGTAGTGTGCCCACTGCCAGTGCCAACCACTGATACCGGGTGGCACAGTAGCTTGCCGATAAATAAGGCATTTAATTTTTAGACAGTAGTCTAAATTCAGTTGCTTGCCTGCTGCCAGTGTGTGTCAGGCCCACTTCCACTGACTGTAGTGTGCCCACTGCCAGTGCCAACCACTGATACCGGGTGGCACAGTAGCTTCGCCGATAAATAAGGCATTTAATTTTTAGACAGTAGTCTAAATTCAGTTGCTTGCCTGCTGCCAGTGTGTGTCAGGCCCACTTCCACTGACTGTAGTGTGCCCACTGCCAGTGCCAACCACTGATACCGGGTGGCACAGTAGCTTCGTCGATAAATAAGGCATTTAATTTTTAGACAGTAGTCTAAATTCAGTTGCTTGCCTGCTGCCAGTGTGTGTCAGGCCCACTTCCACTGACTGTAGTGTGCCCACTGCCAGTGCCAACCACTGATACCGGGTGGCACAGTAGCTTGCCGATAAATAAGGCATTTAATTTTTAGACAGTAGTCTAAATTCAGCTGCTTGCCTGCTGCCAGTGTGTGTCAGGCCCACTTCCACTGACTGTAGTGTGCCCACTGCCAGTGCCAACCACTGATACCGGGTGGCACAGTAGCTTGCCGATAAATAAGGCATTTAATTTTTAGACAGTAGTCTAAATTCAGTTGCTTGCCTGCTGCCAGTGTGTGTCAGGCCCACTTCCACTGACTGTAGTGTGCCCACTGCCAGTGCCAACCACTGATACCGGGTGGCACAGTAGCTTCGCCGATAAATAAGGCATTTAATTTTTAGACAGTAGTCTAAATTCAGTTGCTTGCCTGCTGCCAGTGTGTGTCAGGCCCACTTCCACTGACTGTAGTGTGCCCACTGCCAGTGCCAACCACTGATACCGGGTGGCACAGTAGCTTGCCGATAAATAAGGCATTTAATTTTTAGACAGTAGTCTAAATTCAGTTGCTTGCCTGCTGCCAGTGTGTGTCAGGCCCACTTCCACTGACTGTAGTGTGCCCACTGCCAGTGCCCACCACTGATACCGGGTGGCACAGTACCTAGCACGCGTAGTACCACTTATCTAAAAAAAATGACAGGCAGAGGCAGGCCAGACCCGCAGGGGCCGTCGTGGTCGTGGTGCTGTGATTTCCACTGTCCCTGGAATAATGCCTAGTGTTCAGAGGCCACGTACCCTGAACCCGAAAAATTCTGAGGACATAGTTGACTGGCTTAGACAGGACACCCAATCTTCAACAGCTTCCGCTAAGAACCTTGACGCACCATCCTCCTCCAGCTCAGCTTCGGTCACCTGCTCTCAAGTTACCACGCACCCGCCCGCCGCCACCACCACCACTACCACCACAGCCACCACAGCCGCTTCACTTGATCCGTCAGAGGAGTTATTTACACATCAGTTGGATGCAATTAGTGATGCGCAACCATTATTGCCAGATGATGTAGATTACAGGGATATGTCTCAGTCAGGCAGGATTACACACATGGACGTACAGTGTGATGATGATGATGTTGTACATCGCTGCTGCTTCCTTTGCTGAGGTGTCAGATACAAGTGAAGCGGTTGATGATGACGATGTGTCCACGGATGCCACGTGGGTGCCTGCTCGAAGAGAAGAAGAGGGGGAAAGTTCAGAAGGGGAGACAGAGAGAATGAGGAGACGAGTTGGAAGCAGGGGAGGTCGTCGCAAGGAGTTAGTGGCACAGTCAGACAGCATGTATCGGCACCTGGGGTCAGCCAGACAGCACGCCAGTCAACGCATGCTGTTGCCACCACCAGAATGCCGTCATTGCAAAGCTCAGCAGTGTGGCATTTTTTTGTGTGTCTGCCTCTGATAACAGCAATGCCATTTGCAACCTGTGCCAAAAGAAACTGAGTCGTGGGAAGTCCAACACCCACCTTGGTACAACTGCTTTGCGAAGGCACATGATCTCACATCACAAACGCCTATGGGATCAACACATGAGTACAAGCAGCACACAAACTCAAAGCCACCATGCTCCTCCTGGTCCAGCATCTTCAGCCACGCCAACCACTGCTGTCCTCCCTGCCCCCTCTCAACCAACCGCCACTCCATCCTCTCACCTTCAGCAGTTCCTGCTCATCTGCCCACAGTCAGGTGTCTGTCAAGGACATGTTTGAGCGTAAAAGCCAATGTCACAGAATCACCCCTTGCCCGGCGACTGACAGCTGGCTTGACGGAACTCTTAGCCCGCCAGCTTTTACCATACCAGCTGGTGGAGTCTGAGGCCTTCAAAAATTTGTCGCTATTGGGACACCACAGTGGAAGGTACCCGGACGAAATTTTTTTCAAAAAGGCAATCCCAAACCTCTACCATGTCATTGAAAAGGAAGTCATGGCATCTCTGGCATACAGTGTTGGGGCAAGGGTCCATCTGACCACTGATACCTGGTCTGCAAAGCACGGTCAGGGCAGGTATATCACGTACACTGCGCATTGGGTCAACCTGCTGACGGCTGACAAGCATGGAATGCGTGGCTCCGCAGCGGAGTTGGTGACACCACCACGACTTGCAGGCAGACCTACTGCCACCTCCTCTACTCCTACTCCATCCTCTTCGATATCCTCCTCGGCTGAGTCCTCTTCTGCTGCGGCGTCTGGCTGCACATCAACTGAATCCCCTCAGCTCCCCAGGGGTTATTCCACATCCCGGATACGACAGTGTCACGCTGTCTTGGGGTTGACTTGCCTGAAAGCAGAGAGCCACACAGGACCAGCACTCCTGTCCGCCCTGAACGCACAGGTGGATCAGTGGCTGACCCCGCACCAACTGGAGATCGGCAAAGTGGTGTGTGACAATGGAACAAATTTGTTGTCGGCATTGAATTTGGGCAAGTTGTCACATGTGCCGTGCATGGCACATGTGTTGAATCTCATCGTACAACGCTTTGTGTCTAAGTACCCAGGCTTACAGGACGTCCTCAAGCAGGCCAGGAAGGTGTGTGGCCATTTCAGGCGTTCCTACACGGCCATGGCGCACTTTTCCGATATTCAGCGGCGAAACAACATGCCAGTGAGGCGCTTGATATGCGACAGCCCGACACGTTGGAATTCAACACTCCTAATGTTCGACCGCCTGCTCCAACAAGAAAAAGCCGTCAACGAGTATTTGTATGACCGGGGTGCTAGGACAGCCTCTGCGGAGCTGGGAATTTTTTTGCCACGTTACTGGACACTCATGCACAATGCCTGTAGGCTCATGCGTCCTTTTGAGGAGGTGACAAACCTAGTCAGTCGCACTGAAGGCACCATCAGTGACCTCATCCCATTTGTTTTCTTCCTGGAGCGTGCCCTGTGAAGAGTGCTGGATCAGGCTGTAGATGAGCGTGAAGAGGAAGAGTTGTGGTCACCATCACCACCAGAAACAGCCTTGTCATCATCGCTGCCGGACCTGCGGCAACGCTGGAAGAGGAGTATGAGGAAGAGGAGTCAGAGGAGGAATGTGGCGGCTTTGAGGAGGAGGAAGACCAACCACAGCAGGCACCCCAGGGTGCTCGTTGTTGTCACCTATCTGGGACCCATGGTGTTGTACGTGGCTGGAGGGAAGAACAGACCGTCAATGACATCAGTGAGGACGAGGAACGGGAAATGAGTAGCTCTGCATCCAACCTTGTTCAAATGGGGTCTTTCATGCTTTCATGTCTGTTGAGGGACCCACGTATAAAAAGGATGAAGGAGAACGACCTGTACTGGGTGGCCACGCTACTAGACCCCTGGTATAAGCAGAAAGTGGCAGAAATGTTACCAAATTACCGAAAGTCGGAAAGGATGCAGCAGTTCAAAACCAAACTAAAAATTATGCTTTACACAGCTTATAACGGGGATGTCACAGCACAACGGGAATCTAACAGGGGAAGAGGTGTGTGTAATCCTCCTCCTACCACGGCGGCAAGGACTGGACGATTTACAGATGTGTCGTTGATGGAGGACATGCAGAGCTTTTTCAGTCCTACTCATTGCCACAGCCCTTCGGGATCCAGCCTTAGAGAACGACTCGGCCGACAGGTATCAGACTACCTCGCCTTAACAGCAGATATCGACACTCTGAGGAGCAATGAACCCCTTCACTACTGGGTGTGCAAGCTTGACCTGTGGCCTGAGCTATCCCAGTTCGCGATAGAACTTCTGGCCTGCCCTGCTTCAAGTGTCCTGTCAGAAAGGACCTTCAGTGCAGCAGGAGGCATTGTCACTGACAAGAGAAGTCGCCTCGGTCAAAAAAGTGTTGATTACTAGTGTTGAGCGAACAGTTCGAGCATCGACATTTTCAAAAAAGTTCGGGTTCGGGTCCGTTGTTCGGCGATTTCTTCCCGCTTTCTGAAGGGCTGCACAGCAGCCAATCAGCTAGCGTTTTACTTCTTGCCCTAAAAGCCCATCACAGCCATGCCTACTAATGGCATGGCTGTGATTGGCCAAGTGCAGCATGTGACCCAGCCTCTATTTAAGCTGGAGGCACGTAGCGCCGCAAGTCACACTGCTCTGATTAGTGTAGGGAGAGGACGCAGCTGCTGTGGGGGCGAGATTAGGCAGGGAAAAGTCAGCAACAGCACCTAATGAACAGATCGATCTACAGCTGTGAATGATTGAACTTCTGCTAGTTACTTGCTCACTGGTTTTTAGGCTGCACAGAGCGTTTTTCTGTCACTTATTTTCTGGGTTGATCGGCGGCCATTTTGTGACTTGTGGTGCACCAGAAGAATCTGCCACCAAGTCCATCAATCCATCAATACTAGTTTTTTTTTTTTGCTATATCCTACATCAGGGGCTTGGCTGTGCTAATTGTCACCCCTAGAAACTCAGGATAGCAATTTCTATATTTTATTAAGGGTTAAATACAATTGCCCAAATACCAATCCCTAAATCTGGTGTTCCAGCTTTGGCTAGACAAGTATAATACTGTCTGCTGTCTGGCAAAGGATAGATTATTTTCTGTGGTGAAATTCAATTGCCAAAATAGCAATACCATAAATCAGTGGTTTCAGCTGTGGCTGGCAAAATAGAATAGTGTCCGCCAAAACATATATTTTGTTCTGGGGTGAAATTCAATTGCCAAAATAGCAATACCATAAATCTGTGGTTTCAGCTGTGTGCTGGCAAAATAGAATAGTGTCCGCCAAAACATATATTTTGTTCTGGGGTGAAATTAATCTGCCAAAATAGCAATACCCTGAATCTGGTGTCCCAGCTGTTGCAGGCCAGGATTCATAGTGTCTTGCAAAACATATATTTTGTTCTGGGGTGACATTCAATTGCCAAAATAGCAATACCCTGAATCTGGTGTCCCAGCTGTTGCAGGCCACGTTTCATAGTGTCCGCCAAAACATATATTTTGTTCTGGGGTGAAATTAATCTGCCAAAATAGCAATACCCTGAATCTGGTGTCCCAGCTGTTGCAGGCCAGGGTTCATAGTGTCCGCAAAAACATATATTTTGTTCTGGGGTGACATTCAATTGCCAAAATAGCAATACCCTGAATCTGGTGTCCCAGCTGTTGCAGGCCAGGATTCATAGTGTCTTGCAAAACATATATTTTGTTCTGGGGTGACATTCAATTGCCAAAATAGCAATACCCTGAATCTGGTGTCCCAGCTGTTGCAGGCCAAGTTTCATAGTGTCCTACAAAACATATATTTTGTTCTGGGGTGACATTCAATTGCCAAAATAGCAATACCCTAAATCTGGTGTCCCAGCTGTTGCAGGCCAGGATTCATAGTGTCCTGCAAAACATATATTTTGTTCTGGGGTGAAATTAATCTGCCAAAATAGCAATACCCTGAATCTGGTGTCCCAGCTGTTGCAGGCCAGGATTCATAGTGTCCGCAAAAGCATATATTTTGTTCTGGCCTGGGGTGAAATTCAATTGCCAAAATAGCAATACCATAAATCAGTGGTTTCAGCTGTTGCAGGCCAAGTGTAAATCTGTCCATAAAAGGATACCTTTCATCCAGGGCCTAAATACTAGCCCTAAAAGAGATATTCCCCTAAATCAGTGGTTACTGCTGTGCCTGGATTAGTGTAATACGCTATATAAACAAATAGGCAGATAGTGTTAGGTGCTTGTAAAAAATGGCCTGAATTTGAAATCAATACATTGGGCCAAATATTTTTTTCCTTATTGTGGTGCTTGGTGAACGGTAACAATGAGGAAAACATCTAGTAAGGGACGTGGTCGTAGTGGTGTTAGTGTACCCTCTGGTGCTGGGAGAGGACGTTGCCATTCTGCCACAGCCACACGTCCTAGTGAACCAACTACCTCAGGTTCCAGTACCCGCCAGAATTTACAGCGATATTTGGTGTGGCCCAATGCCGTTCTAAGGATGGTAAGGCCTGAGCAGGTACAGGCGCTAGTCAATTGGGTGGCCGACAGTGGATCCAGCATGTTCATAACATTATCTCCCACCCAGTCTTCTGCAGAAAGCGCACAGGTGGCACCTGAAAACCAAGCCCATCAGTCTGTCACATCACCCCCATGCATATCAGGGAAACTGTCAGAGCCTCAAGTTATGCAGCAGTCTCTTATGCTGTTTGAAGACTCTGCTGGCAGGGTTTCCCAAGGAAATCCACCTAGCCCTTCCCCAGTGGTGGAAGACATAGAATGCACTGATGCACAACCACTGATGTTTCCTGATGATGAGGACCTGGGAATACCACCTCATCGGAGTCGGCACGTCTCTGATGATGACGAAACACAGGTGCCAACTGCTGCGTCTTTCTGCAGTGTGCAGACCGAACAGGAGGTCAGGATGGAAGACTGTGTGGAAGACGATGCAGGGGACGATGAGGTCCTAGACCCCACATGGAATGAAGGTCGTGCCACTGACTTTCATAGTTCAGATGAAGAGGCAGTGGTGAGACCGAGCCAACAGCGTAGCAAAAGAGGGAGCAGGGGGCAAAAGCAGACCAGCCGCCACCAAGAGAGTTCGCCTGCTACTGGCCACCGCCACCAGGGACCGAGCACCCCAAAGGCAGCTTCAAGAAGTTCCCTGGCATGGCACTTCTTTAAACAATGTGCTGACGACAAGACCCGAGTGGTTTGCACGCTGTGCCATCAGATCCTGAAGCGAGGCATTAACGTTCTGAACCTTAGCACAACCTGCATGACCAGGCATCTACATGCAAAGCATGAACTGCAGTGGAGTAAACACCTTAAAAGCAAGGAACTCACTCTGGCTCCCCCTGCTCCCTCTTCTGCTGCTGCCTCGGCCTCTTCCTGCGCCTCGGGAGGAATGTTGGCACCTGCCGCCCACCAAACAGAGGATGTGCCACCGACAACACCACCTGCGTCACCAAGCATCTCCACCATGTCACACGGCAGCGTTCAGCTCTCCATCTCACAAACCTTGGAGAGAAAGCGTAAATTCCCACCTAGCTACCCTCGAGCACTGGGCCTGAATGTCAGCATTTCTAAACTACTGGCCTTTGAAATGCTGTCATTCAGGCTGGTGGACACAGACAGCTTCAAACAGCTGATGTCCATGGCTGTCCCAAAGTATGTTGTTCCCAGCTGCCACTACTTCTCCAAGACAGCCGTGCCTTCCCTGCACAACCAAGTATCCGATAAAATCAAGTGTGCACTGCGCAACGCCATCTGTGGCAAGGTCCACCTAACCACAGATACGTGGACCAGTAAGCACGGCCAGGGACGCTATATCTCCCTAACTGCACACTGGGTAAATGTAGTGGCGGCTGGGCCACAGGCGGAGAGTTCCTTGGCGCACGTCCTTCCGCCGCCAAGGATCGCGGGGCATCATTCTTTGCCTCCTGTACCCTCCTCCTCCTACTCGGCTTCCTCCTCCTCTGCTTCCACCAGCTCATCCAGTCAGCCACACACCTTCACCACCAACTTCAGCACAGCCCGGGGTAAACGTCAGCATGCCATTCTGAAACTCATATGTTTGGGGGACAGGCCCCACACCGCGTAGGAGTTGTGGCGGGGTATTGAACAACAGACCGACGAGTGGTTTCTGCCGGTGGGCCTCAAGCCCGGCCTAGTGGTGTGCGATAATGGGCGAAATCTCGTCGCAGCTCTGGGACTAGCCGGTTTGGCGCACATCTCTTGCCTGGCGCATGTGCTGAATTTGGTGGTGCAGAAGTTCATTCACAACTACCCCGACATGTCAGATCTGCTGCATAAAGTGAGGGCCGTCTGTGCGCGCTTCCGGCGTTCACATCCTGCCGATGCTCGCCTGTCTGCGCTACAGCGGAACTTCGGCCTTCCCGCTCACCGCCTCATATGCGACGTGCCCACCAGGTGGAACTCCACCTTGCACATGCTGGAGAGACTGTGCGAGCAGCAGCAGGCCATAGTGGAGTTTCAGCTGCAGCACGCATGCGTCAGTCGCACTGCGGAACAGCACCACTTCACCACCAATGATTGGGCCTCCATGCGAGACCTGTGTGCCCTGTTGCGCTGTTTCGAGTACTCCACCAACATGGCCAGTGGCGATGACACCGTTATCAGCGTTACAATACCACTTCTATGTCTCCTTGAGAAAACGCTTAGGGCGATGATGGAAGAGGAGGTGGCCCAGGAGGAGGAGGAGGAGGATGAGGGGTCATTTTAGCACTTTCAGGCCAGTCTGTTAGAAGTGGCTCAGAGGAGGTTTTTGCAACAGCAGAGGCCAGGTACAAATGTGGCCAGCCAGGGCCCAATACTGGAGGACGAGGAGGATGAGGAGGAGGTGGAGGAGGATGAGGATGAAGCAGGTTCACAGCGGGGTGGCACCCGACACAGCTCAGGCCCATCACTGGTGCGTGGCTGGGGGATATGGAGGACGATGACGATACGCCTCCCACAGAGGACAGCTTGTACTTACCTCTGGGGAGCCTGGCACACATGAGCGACTACATGCTGCAGTGCCTGCGCAACGACAGCAGAGTTGCCCACATTTTGACCTGTGCGGACTACTGGGTTGCCACCCTGCTGGATCCCGGTACAAAGACAATGTGCCCACCTTACTTCCTGCACTGGAGCGTGATAGGAAGATGCGCGAGTACAAGCACACGCTGGTAGAGCGCTCCTGAGAGCATTCCCAAATGTCACAGGGGAACAGGTGGAAGCCCAAGGCGAAGGCAGAGGAGGAGCAAGAGGTCGCCAACGCAGCTGTGTCACAGCCAGCTCCTCTGAGGGCAGGGTTAGCATGGCAGAAATGTGGAAAAGTTTTGTCTCACGCCACAGCTAACTGCACCACCACCTGATACGGAACGTTTTAGCAGGAGGCAGCATTTCACTAACATGGTTGAACAGTACGTCTGCACACCCCTCCACGTACTGACTGATGGTTCGGCCCCATTCAACTTCTGGGTCTCCAAATTGGCCACGTGGCCAGAGTTAGCATTTTATGCCTTGGAGGTGCTGGCCCCCTTTGTGTTTCTGTTTAGTATGTGTTGGAGGTGTGGCAGCCTCCACTTCAGTCGTGCACACCTGACTAGTTTGTCTGCCCTAGATGCTGGTTTTTAATCAGAGTGAGTATAAAGCTGAATGTGTACTCACATTACCTGCTAGTAGCCCTCTGGCTCCAGGAGGAGTGCATAGTGGGCTCAGCATGCATGTTGGTACCTGCATCCCTGGATCTAATGGAGGCTGTTACAGCACCAGAAGGGGTTAATAAGTATGGTTTGTTCCAGCATGCATGCTGGGCCCACACTTCCTGGATTTTATGTGGCTGTCGTGGCCCATAACAGGTAATATTTAGCGCTAGGAGGATTTTATGTGACTGTCATGGCCCATTACAGGTCAGATTTAGTGTTAGTACCCACTCTAGGAGACAACTGTGAAGGGGTGAGTACCTTTTGATCAAAATGTAAACTAATGTCTCCACTGTTTGCAGGCGTGGATTAGTACACTATGTCCTCTTATGGCTTCTATCTTGGGCAGAGTTCTGGTTGCAGAGTGCTGTTGCATTTTTTTGTTTGTATGTATACCTGCCAATAGCTACGTGCACCTGCATACAGGGACGTGCTGACTGAAACCCCCTTTGTGTTTCCATAAAAATAAACCAGGCATGGATCCCACAGGACCTGTCCCTCTCTTGTGCAGAATAGACATTTATAACTGCCTCCCCCTCAACCATGTATTCTTGTACTCCGGGGCACTTCTTTATTGAATCCTCATTTTTTAACTTTACCATGATCTTGCGGTGCAACCCAAAGTTGAATGAACCTCTCCTCTGTCTGGGTGGTGGGGCCGAAATAACTGAGAGTGGCCTTCTCCGGTGGTGGTTGATATGACGCATGATTCCTTGCTGTGGGACCTCTCTCCTCTGTCTGGGTGCTGGGCCGAAATAACTGAGAGTGGCCTTCTCCGGTGGTGGTTGATATGAGCGCATGATTCCTTGCTGTGGGACCTCTCTCCTCTGTCTGGGTGCTGGGCTGAAATAACTGAGAGTGGCCTTCTCCGGTGGTGGTTGATATGACGCATGATTCCTTGCTGTGGGACCTCTCTCCTCTGACTGGGTGCTGGGGCCTAAATAACTGAAAATGGCCTTCTCCAGTGGTGGTTGATATGACGCATGATTCCTTGCTGTGGGACCTCTCTCCTCGGTCTGGGTGCTGGGCCGAAATAACTGAAAGTGGCCTTCTCCAGTGGTGGGTGATATGACACATGATTCCTTGCTGTGGGACCTCTCTCCTCTGTCTGGGTGCTGGGCCGAAATAACTGAAAGTGGCCTTCTCCAGTGGTGGGTGATATGACGCATGGTTCCTTGCTGTGGGACTACTCTCCTCGGTCTGGGTGCTGGCCGAAATAACTGAAAGTGGCCTTCTCCAGTGGTGGGTGATATGACGCATGATTCCTTGCTGTGGGACCTGTATCCTCAGTCTGGGTGCTGTGCCGAAATAACTGAGAGTGGCCTTCTCCAGTGGTGGGTCATATGACGCATGATTCCTTGCTGTGGGACCTCTCTCCTCGGTCTGGGTGCTGGCCGAAATAACTGAAAGTGGCATTCTCCAGTGGTGGGTGATATGACGCATGATTCCTTGCTGTGGGACCTGTATCCTCAGTCTGGGTGCTGGGCCGAAATAACTGAAAGTGGCCTTCTCCAGTGGTGGGTGATATGACGCATGATTCCTTGCTGTTGGACCTCTCTCCTCTGTCTGGGTGCTTTGGCTGAAATAACTGAGAGTGGCCTTCTCTGGTGGTGGTTGATATGACGCATGATTCCTTGCTGTGGGACCTCTCTCCTCTGACTGGGTGCTGGGGCCTAAATAACTGAAAGTGGCCTTCTCCAGTGGTGGGTGATATGACGCATGATTCCTTGCTGTGGGACCTGTATCCTCGGTCTGGGTGCTGTGCCGAAATAACTGAAAGTGGCCTTCTCCAGTGGTGGGTGATATGACGCATGATTCCTTGCTGTGGGACCTCTCTCCTCGGTCTGGGTGCTGGCCGAAATAACTGAAAGTGGCCTTCTCCAGTGGTGGGTGATATGACGCATGATTCCTTGCTGTTTGACCTCTCTCCTCTGTCTGGGTGCTGGGCCGAAATAACTGAGAGTGGCCTTCTCCGGTGGTGGTTGATATGACGCATGATTCCTTGCTGTGGGACCTCTCTCCTCTGTCTGGGTCCTGGGCTGAAATAACTGAGAGTGGCCTTCTCCGGTGGTGGTTGATATGACGCATGATTCCTTGCTGTTGGACCTCTCTCCTCTGTCTGGGTGCTGGGCTGAAATAACTGAAGTGGCCTTCTCTGGTGGTGGGTGATATGACGCATGATTCCTTGCTGTGGGACCTCTCTCCTCTGTCTGGGTGCTGGGCCGAAATAACTGAGAGTGGCCTTCTCCGGTGGTGGTTGATATGACGCATGATTCCTTGCTGTGGGACCTCTCTCCTCTGTCTGGGTGCTGGGGCCGAAATAACTGAAAGTGGCCTTCTCCAGTGTTGAGTTGATATGACGCATGATTCCTTGCAGTGGGACCTCTCTCCAATTGATATTGGTTAAATTTTATTTATTTTATTTTATTTTAATTCATTTCCCTATCCACATTTGTTTGCAGGGGATTTACCTACATTTTGCTGCCTTTGGCAGCCCTCTAGCCCGTTCCTGGACTATTTTACAGCCTTTTTAGTGCCTAAAGTTCGGGTCCCCATTGACTTCAATGGGGTTCGGGTTCGGGATAAAGTTCGGGTTGAGTTCGGATCCCGAACCCGAACATTTTGGGAAGTTCGGCCGAACTTCTCGAACCCGAACATCCAGGTGTTCGCTCATCTCTATTGATTACCTCACCTTCATAAAGATGAATGAGGTCTAACAAAAGGCCTGATTACATGCCTTGGCCTCAAAATGGTCCCCACGCTGCTGTATTTAATGTCTGCATACCGGATGACTTTCGTGAATTCTCCACCACCAACTAGGGTTCAAGCCACAATGTTTTAGTCACTTTTCTGCCTGGAAAACATCAATTTTTCCGGCACATACAAGTGTCATTTCCTCTTCGTGATCGTTACCTTGTTGTGGTGAAGGGGCTTGCGTATCACAATGAAGCAATCATCACCTCTATGAGTGTGTTGGCAATGTTGCCACACCCCAGATGATAAGGCCGTTGCTTCATTATGGTCAGACCAAAAGCGATCGGACAGCTGGATAATATTTCATAGAAAAAACATTAATTTAACTTTTTTTTTTATATGTTGTATGGGTTTTTAATACATAAAATAAAAAATCATAATAAAGTCTCTTAATAGTTTATTAGAAATGATGCAGACAATTAAAAAAATCTGAGAAGAGGAGCAGCTGGCACACTCTTATCTGGGATAAAATTATATGGTTTTATTGGATCGATTAAAATAAAAGGGATAATATTACATAAAGAGTTAAAAGGTAATGTAAAAAGGACAATTATGTTATTGTAATTATAGGTACATCTGGTACAGTGACGTCAGAAAGGAATGGGTTAATAGTGCATATTGGGTATAGACTAAAATTTGTGCAAAGTTGTTGTTAGTCATAAAAGTTAAAATGGCCAGAGTAAAAATGCTTAGTCCTTTTTTAGTCAGAGTCCGCTGGGGCAGCTGAGATATGTCTCTACTTACTGTAGTCTGTAGAAGGAAGACGGTGTACTGCGCCTCGGTGCGGCGTCCCACACTGTCTCTGGCGCAGAGCTCACTTACCGGCCGATGCTTCCATCTGTGGTGTAGTTGATCGCGGTCTTCGTCGTCCTCGTGGGGTTCCAATCTTCCTGTATGTGGCGTCTTCCCTTGCAGCTTGATCTCGGCGTCCTCGTGGTTCCCGTTCGCGCGCTTCTTCCTTCAGTCACTTTTTGGCTTCTGTTATGCTTTCAGTTATAATATAATCGCATCGGTCTCGTATTCATGCGTGTTTTGATATGATAGTATGAGTCCTGCTATATCCCCCACAGCTTAAACGCGTTTCGGGACTGTGTCCCTTCCTCAGTAAGCAATTAAAAAAATCCCCATCAATTCCAATACAAAGCAAGTACAGAGCTCAGAACTAAATTATTTCATGATGTCGTAATGGTTCGCTAATTCGAGAATGGTTAATCAACTCTATGGGGAGTGCCGACATGGTGTGTTGCGGATCCGCAACACACTACGGACGTGTGAATGGGGCCTAATCCAGACACGCTCATGTGAAAGAGGCCGATGAGTCTTTGAGGACTGGAGTGGACACAGAACACTAGCCTAGCTAACGCTTTTTGATATTAGGTGGGAGGGTCTGGGAGGGAGGTTATGCTGATTGGCTGGAATGTTTCTGCTGACTGTGAGGTACAGGGTCAAAGTTTGCTCAATGATAAAGTATAGGGTTTGAATCGAACATCGAATCGAACATCGCCGGCGAACAGTTTGGGACATCTCTAGTAACTATCACTTTAATTATTAGGTAAAATGTATATAGTGATTAACTATTAGTCCTATTTGGCCCTTTATGTAATTCTCATACAAAAGGGGCATTTTTAGGGATATTCCAGGCTACAACAGCAATAATTGGCATATTGTGCCACACACCTAACCAGGGTTACATTTGTGGGTTACATTGGGGTTACATTGAAAAAGAAATTTAAATTCCGCCAAGGTTTTCTGAATTTTGACATCATGATGTTCACTGTGCACTGAAAATGTCATAACATCCTCATTCTGCAGCTTAATACTAATATTGCGCTTCCGGTTCCGGCGCTCGCAATGGCGGTCGCGTGAAGGAGCAGCTCCGCTCACCCTAGCCCGCAGACCTGGTCTCCCACGTGCCCAGCAGCAGCAAACTGATCCCGAGATTCAGATCCGGGACCGGGGACACCGCATGGACAAGTTCCTCAACCGCAGCAGCTCCCAGACATCAGTTCTACCGCCCCAGCAGAGAGTGGAGAGGAGGCAGAGAGGGAAGATGGCGGCGGCAGCAGATAGGGATAAGAACAATAGACTCACCAGGTCAGCCTCTCAACCTCCTGGCCCCTGCACAGAGACAGAGTCTGAGGCCAGCAGACAGGAGTGTGCAACCGAAGAGCAAGAACTTTCCCTCCCGCTCTCCTGCAAATCCATGGCTATAGAAGTAGCCAAACTACTAGCGCCGGACATTAAGGCGACCTTAGAGGCCACTGTCTCCTCAGCGCTGAAACAGCTACAGACTGAGGTGCAACAACATACGGAGCAACTGACAGAATTGGAGACAAGAGTGGGAATGATGGAGGAAAAAATAGAGAAAGCCCACACACAAATCAGAGAGGTGCTGCAAGTAAATAAGTACCTAAAGGAGAAAGTGGACGATCTGGAAAATCGCTCCAGACGAAACAACTTAAGAATAGTCGGGCTCCCTGAATCTGTGGCCCCTAATCAACTGGCCAAGGTATGTGCCCAAGATATCCCCCAAGCACTGGGGTTACAAGGAAAATTTACAGTGGAAAGAGCCCACAGGTTGGGTCCACCGAGTCCATAAGATAAATCCCTGGGCCCACCCAGGCTACGCTCTGTTATAGTACGCTAACTCAATTACGCGGCAAAAGACGCCATTTTGTCAGCCTACAAGAAATCAGCCCAGCCGCTTCTCCTCAACAACACTAAAGTGTTGCTCTTCAATGATTATTCGGCCGAGGTCACAAAAAAATGGAGGGCTTTTTCATCCATCTGCACCTCCTTGGTCCGGAAGAGGACCAGATTTGACTTAATGTACCCAGCCACTCTGAGAGTGTTCCAGGCGGATGGCACAATTGACACCTTGCCTCCCGAGAGAAGCAGCAGAAGCACTGGAACTCGACAGCGACATCCAGGGATCCTTCACTCCACCACAGGCCAGAACATCGGTGCCAGCGAAGGGGAGAGGTAGCCCACCATTGGGACAGCGAAGATCTCCAAACCACAGACCAGGACCAGGACGAACACCAGCCAGAAGCGCGGCGGGGGCGCCGAATGGGACTGATCCCAGACCGGTCGGTCGGCTACAGGTCGCAATACCGAGGTACTTTTGCCGAGATAAGGGTATGCAAGGATACCCACCCGAGCAAGAGGGACCATGAAGAAGGTTTGAGGACTGAGGTCCCAGGGTCGGTTACATCTGACCTAGGGAGAAAGCATGGTGTTTAACTGTTTAAATGGAAAAAAAAAAATACATGGGGGTGGTCACCACACAATCCGGGACAGGGGACTATGTGTACAAGGTCTGGGGACAGACCAGCCCCAATGGACATCAGTTTTCAAAGGGCCAGGGGAAAGGGAGTAAAGTTGTGGGAACTGTTTTGTTCTGATTGATGCTCAGTAAGGTTTGGCGCAAGACAGCCAGTTGCGCGAAAAAAGTGAAGTACAGAGAAGCATGTTCTTCCATGTTTTCAATTAATGGGAAAACTGTTCATGGGGGGAGGGATGGGGAAGGTTTAGGAAATGATGCATATCAACAGGAAGTTTTTTTGGGAATGCTCCGGGAATATTCTACAATATGGTGATTTGAAAACTACGTGATGGGTGTGTCCCCTGCAGTGAGCCGAGAAAATGTAGACAAATGATGCGAGTGGTCACATGGAGCGTTAAGGGTTACGATCACCATATAAACGGATGTCAGTCTTGAGACATTTGAAAAAACTAAAAGTGGATGTGGCCATGCTGCAGGAGACACACCTAGAAGAACAAGATTTTTGGAGACTGCGTAAATTATGGGTGGGTCAGGTATTTGGCTCCTCCTCGCAAGGGAGGAAGGCGGGGGTCATTACACTATTGAACAAACATTTACGAGCAGAGGTGAAGGAGACGTCAGCAGACAAGGAGGGGAGGAGATTGAAACTTACTCTGGAAATCTCGGAGGATAACATCACATTATACAATATATATGCACCCAACTCGTCCCAATCACACCACAATCATGCCTTAGAGACAGACTTATTGCAGGAAGAGAGCGGCTGTATCCTACTGGCAGGAGACTGCAACAGAGTCTTAGACGACAGGGAGGACAGGAAACAATCAACTCCCAGGGTCCATACTAACCCTACAGGTCCTCATACCCTGACGCCCTTTCTTAACACGGCGGGTCTCACTGATGCGTGGAGACACTATCACCCAGCGGATAGGGAGTTTACACATTTCTCCCACGCACAGGCATCATGGTCTAGAATTGATTACTTTCTGGTTTCTGCGCGATTTTGCAGAGAGTTCAAGGGGTGGAGATCTCAGATCTCGTCATCTCGGACCACGCGCCCTAAAGAGATATTCCCTAAATCAGTGGTTACTGCTGTGCCTGGATTAGTGTAATACGCTACATAAACAAATAGGCAGATAGTGTTAGGTGCCTGTAAAAAAGGCCTGAATTTGAAATCAATACATTGGGCCAAATATTTTTTTCCTTATTGTGGTGCTTGGTGAACGGTAACAATGAGGAAAACATCTAGTAAGGGACGCGGACTGCGATCGTAGTGGTGTTAGTGTACCCTCTGGTGCTGGGAGAGGACGTGGCCATTCTGCCACAGCCACACGTCCTAGTGAACCAACTACCTCAGGTTCCAGTACCCGCCAGAATTTACAGCGATATTTGGTGGGGCCCAATGCCGTTCTAAGGATGGTAAGGCCTGAGCAGGTACAGGCGCTAGTCAATTGGGTGGCCGACAGTGGATCCAGCATGTTCACAACATTATCTCCCACCCAGTCTTCTGCAGAAAGCGCACAGGTGGCACCTGAAAACCAAGCCCATCAGTCTGTCACATCACCCCCATGCATATCAGGGAAACTGTCAGAGCCTCAAGTTATGCAGCAGTCTCTTATGCTGTTTGAAGACTCTGCTGGCAGGGTTTCCCAAGGAAATCCACCTAGCCCTTCCCCAGTGGTGGAAGACATAGAATGCACTGATGCACAACCACTGATGTTTCCTGATGATGAGGACATGGGAATACCACCTCATCGGAGTCCGCACGTCTCTGATGATGACGAAACACAGGTGCCAACTGCTGCGTCTTTCTGCAGTGTGCAGACCGAACAGGAGGTCAGGGAGGAAGACTGTGTGGAAGACGATGCAGGGACGATGAGGTCCTAGACCCCACATGGAATGAAGGTCGTGCCACTGACTTTCATAGTTCAGAGGAAGAGGCAGTGGTGAGACCGAGCCAACAGCGTAGCAAAAGAGGGAGCAGGGGCAAAAGCAGACCAGCCGCCGCCAAGAGAGTTCGCCTGCTACTGGCCACCGCCACCAGGGACCGAGCACCCCAAAGGCAGCTTCAAGGAGTTCCCTGGCATGGCACTTCTTTAAACAATGTGCTGACGACAAGACCCGAGTGGTTTGCACGCTGTGCCATCAGATCCTGAAGCGAGGCATTAACGTTCTGAACCTTAGCACAACCTGCATGACCAGGCATCTACATGCAAAGCATGAACTGCAGTGGAGTAAACACCTTAAAAGCAAGGAACTCACTCTGGCTCCCCCTGCTCCCTCTTCTGCTGCTGCCTCGGCCTCTTCCTCCGCCTCGGGAGGAATGTTGGCACCTGCCGCCCACCAAACAGAGGATGTGCCACCGACAACACCACCTGCGTCACCAAGCATCTCCACCATGTCACACGGCAGCGTTCAGCTCTCCATCTCACAAACCTTGGAGAGAAAGCGTAAATTCCCACCTAGCCACCCTCGAGGCCCTGGGCCTGAATGCCAGCATTTCTAAACTACTGGCCTTTGAAATGCTGTCATTCAGGCTGAGTGATACCTAGACAGCTTCAAACAGCTGATGTCCATGGCTGTCCCACAGTATGTTGTTCCCAGCCGCCACTACTTCTCCAAGACAGCCGTGCCTTCCCTGCACAACCAAGTATCCGATAAAATCAAGTGTGCACTGCGCAACGCCATCTGTGGCAAGGTCCACCTAACCACAGATACGTGGACCAGTAAGCACGGCCAGGGACGCTATATCTCCCTAACTGCACACTGGGTAAATGTAGTGGCGGCTGGGCCGCAGGCGGAGAGTTCCTTGGCGCACGTCCTTCCGCCGCCAAGGATCGCAGGGCATCATTCTTTGCCTCCTGTAGCCTCCTCCTCCTACTCGGCTTCCTCCTCCTCTGCTTCCACCAGCTCATCCAGTCAGCCACACACCTTCACCACCAACTTCAGCACAGCCCGGGGTAAACGTCAGCAGGCCATTCTGAAACTCATATGTTTGGGGGACAGGCCCCACACCGCGCAGGAGTTGTGGCGGGGTATTGAACAACAGACCGGCCAGTGGTTTCTGCCGGTGGGCCTCAAGCCCGGCCTGGTGGTGTGCGATAATGGGCGAAATCTCGTCGCAGCTCTGGGACTAGCCGGTTTGGCGCACATCTCTTGCCTGGCGCATGTGCTGAATTTGGTGGTGCAGAAGTTCATTCACAACTACCCCGACATGTCAGAGCTGCTGCATAAAGTGAGGGCCGTCTGTGCGCGCTTCCGGCGTTCACATCCTGCCGCTGCTCGCCTGTCTGCGCTACAGCGGAACTTCGGCCTTCCCGCTCACCGCCTCATATGCGACGTGCCCACCAGGTGGAACTCCACCTTGCACATGCTGGAGAGACTGTGCGAGCAGCAGCAGGCCATAGTGGAGTTTCAGCTGCAGCACGCATGCGTCAGTCGCACTGCGGAACAGCACCACTTCACCACCAATGATTGGGCCTCCATGCGAGACCTGTGTGCCCTGTTGCGCTGTTTCGAGTACTCCACCAACATGGCCAGTGGCGATGACACCGTTATCAGCGTTACAATACCACTTCTATGTCTCCTTGAGAAAGCGCTTAGGGCGATGATGGAAGGAGGTGGCCCAGGAGGAGGAGGAGGAGGATGAGGGGTCATTTTAGCACTTTCAGGCCAGTCTGTTAGAAGTGGCTCAGAGGGAGGTTTTTTGCAACAGCAGAGGCCAGGTACAAATGTGGCCAGCCAGGGCCCAATACTGGAGGACGAGGAGGATGAGGAGGAGGTGGAGGAGGATGAGGATGAAGCAGGTTCACAGCGGGGTGGCACCCGACACAGCTCAGGCCCATCACTGGTGCGTGGCTGGGGGGATATGGAGGACGATGACGATACGCCTCCCACAGAGGACAGCTTGAACTTACCTCTGGGGAGCCTGGCACACATGAGCGACTACATGCTGCAGTGCCTGCGCAACGACAGCAGAGTTGCCCACATTTTGACCTGTGCGGACTACTGGGTTGCCACCCTGCTGGATCCCCGGTACAAAGACAATGTGCCCACCTTACTTCCTGCACTGGAGCGTGATAGGAAGATGCGCGAGTACAAGCACACGCTGGTAGAGGCGCTCCTGAGAGCATTCCCAAATGTCACAGGGGAACAGGTGGAAGCCCAAGGCGAAGGCAGAGGAGGAGCAAGAGGTCGCCAACGCAGCTGTGTCACAGCCAGCTCCTCTGAGGGCAGGGTTAGCATGGCAGAAATGTGGAAAAGTTTTGTCTGCACGCCACAGCTAACTGCACCACCACCTGATACGGAACGTTTTAGCAGGAGGCAGCATTTCACTAACATGGTTGAACAGTACGTCTGCACACCCCTCACGTACTGACTGATGGTTCGGCCCCATTCAACTTCTGGGTCTCCAAATTGGCCACGTGGCCAGAGTTAGCATTTTATGCCTTGGAGGTGCTGGCCCCCTTTGTGTTTCTGTTTAGTATGTGTTGGAGGTGTGGCAGCCTCCACTTCAGTCGTGCACACCTGACTAGTTTGTCTGCCCTAGATGCTGGTTTTTAATCAGAGTGAGTATAAAGCTGAATGTGTACTCACATTACCTGCTAGTAGCCCTCTGGCTCCAGGAGGAGTGCATAGTGGGCTCAGCATGCATGTTGGTACCTGCATCCCTGGATCTAATGGAGGCTGTTACAGCACCAGAAGGGGTTAATAAGTATGGTTTGTTCCAGCATGCATGCTGGGCCCACACTTCCTGGATTTTATGTGGCTGTCGTGGCCCATAACAGGTAATATTTAGCGCTAGGAGGATTTTATGTGACTGTCATGGCCCATTACAGGTCAGATTTAGTGTTAGTACCCACTCTAGGAGACAACTGTGAAGGGGTGAGTACCTTTTGATCAAAATGTAAACTAATGTCTCCACTGTTTGCAGGCGTGGATTAGTACACTATGTCCTCTTATGGCTTCTATCTTGGGCAGAGTTCTGGTTGCAGAGTGCTGTTGCATTTTTTTGTTTGTATGTATACCTGCCAATAGCTACGTGCACCTGCATACAGGGACGTGCTGACTGAAACCCCCTTTGTGTTTCCATAAAAATAAACCAGGCATGGATCCCACAGGACCTGTCCCTCTCTTGTGCAGAATAGACATTTATAACTGCCTCCCCCTCAACCATGTATTCTTGTACTCCGGGGCACTTCTTTATTGAATCCTCATTTTTTTAACTTTACCATGATCTTGCGGTGCAACCCAAAGTTGAATGAACCTCTCCTCTGTCTGGGTGGTGGGGCCGAAATAACTGAGAGTGGCCTTCTCCGGTGGTGGTTGATATGACGCATGATTCCTTGCTGTGGGACCTCTCTCCTCTGTCTGGGTGCTGGGCCGAAATAACTGAGAGTGGCCTTCTCCGGTGGTGGTTGATATGACGCATGATTCCTTGCTGTGGGACCTCTCTCCTCTGTCTGGGTGCTGGGCTGAAATAACAGAGAGTGGCCTTCTCCGGTGGTGGTTGATATGACGCATGATTCCTTGCTGTGGGACCTCTCTTCTCTGACTGGGTGCTGGGGCCTAAATAACTGAAAATGGCCTTCTCCAGTGGTGGTTGATATGACGCATGATTCCTTGCTGTGGGACCTCTCTCCTCGGTCTGGGTGCTGGCCGAAATAACTGAAAGTGGCCTTCTCCAGTGGTGGGTGATATGACACATGATTCCTTGCTGTGGGACCTCTCTCCTCTGTCTGGTGCTGGCCGAAATAACTGAAAGTGGCCTTCTCCAGTGGTGGGTGATATGACGCATGGTTCCTTGCTGTGGGACTACTTTCCTCGGTCTGGGTGCTGGCCGAAATAACTGAAAGTGGCCTTCTCCAGTGGTGGGTGATATGACGCATGATTCCTTGCTGTGGGACCTGTATCCTCAGTCTGGGTGCTGTGCCGAAATAACTGAGAGTGGCCTTCTCCAGTGGTGGGTCATATGACGCATGATTCCCTTGCTGTGGGACCTCTCTCCTCGGTCTGGGTGCTGGTCAGAAATAACTGAAAGTGGCATTCTCCAGTGGTGGGTGATATGACGCATGATTCCTTGCTGTGGGACCTGTATCCTCAGTCTGGGTGCTGTGCCGAAATAACTGAAAGTGGCCTTCTCCAGTGGTGGGTGATATGACGCATGATTCCTTGCTGTTGGACCTCTCTCCTCTGTCTGGGTGCTTTGGCTGAAATAACTGAGAGTGGCCTTCTCTGGTGGTGGTTGATATGACGCATGATTCCTTGCTGTGGGACCTCTCTCCTCTGACTGGGTGCTGGGGCCTAAATAACTGAAAATGGCCTTCTCCAGTGGTGGGTGATATGACGCATGATTCCTTGCTGTGGGACCTGTATCCTCGGTCTGGGTGCTGTGCCGAAATAACTGAAAGTGGCCTTCTCCAGTGGTGGGTGATATGACGCATGATTCCTTGCTGTGGGACCTCTCTCCTCGGTCTGGGTGCTGGCCGAAATAACTGAAAGTGGCCTTCTCCAGTGGTGGGTGATATGACGCATGATTCCTTGCTGTTGGACCTCTCTCCTCTGTCTGGGTGCTGGGCCGAAATAACTGAGAGTGGCCTTCTCCGGTGGTGGTTGATATGACGCATGATTCCTTGCTGTGGGACCTCTCTCCTCTGTCTGGGTCCTGGGCTGAAATAACTGAGAGTGGCCTTCTCCGGTGGTGGTTGATATGACGCATGATTCCTTGCCGTTGGACCTCTCTCCTCTGTCTGGGTGCTGGGTTGAAATAACTGAGAGTGGCCTTCTCTGGTGGTGGGTGATATGACGCATGATTCCTTTCTGTGGGACCTCTCTCCTCTGTCTGGGTGCTGGGCCGAAATAACTGAGAGTGGCCTTCTCCGGTGGTGGTTGATATGACGCATGATTCCTTGCTGTGGGACCTCTCTCCTCTGTCTGGGTGCTGGGGCCGAAATAACTGAAAGTGGCCTTCTCCAGTGTTGAGTTATATGACGCATGATTCCTTGCAGTGGGACCTCTCTCCAATTGATATTGGTTAAATTTTATTTATTTTATTTTATTTTAATTCATTTCCCTATCCACATTTGTTTGCAGGGGATTTACCTACATTTTGCTGCCTTTGGCAGCCCTCTAGCCCGTTCCTGGACTATTTTACAGCCTTTTTAGTGCCTAAAAGTTCGGGTCCCCATTGACTTCAATGGGGTTCGGGTTTGGGATAAAGTTCGGGTTGAGTTCGGATCCCGAACCCGAACATTTTTGGGAAGTTCGGCCGAACTTCTCGAACCCGAACATCCAGGTGTTCGCTCATCTCTATTGATTACCTCACCTTCATAAAGATGAATGAGGTCTAACAAAAGGCCTGATTACATGCCTTGGCCTCAAAATGGTCCCCACGCTGCTGTATTTAATGTCTGCATACCGGATGACTTTCGTGAATTCTCCACCACCAACTAGGGTTCAAGCCACAATGTTTTAGTCACTTTTCTGCCTGGAAAACATCAATTTTTCCGGCACATACAAGTGTCATTTCCTCTTCGTGATCGTTACCTTGTTGTGGTGAAGGGGCTTGCGTATCACAATGAAGCAATCATCACCTCTATGAGTGTGTTGGCAATGTTGCCACACCCCAGATGATAAGGCCGTTGCTTCATTATGGTCAGACCAAAGCGATCGGACAGCTGGATAATATTTCATAGAAAAACATTAATTTAACTTTTTTTTTATATGTTGTATGGGTTTTAATACATAAAATAAAAATCATAATAAAGTCTCTTAATAGTTTATTAGAAATGATGCAGACAATTAAAAAAATCTGAGAAGAGGAGCAGCTGGCACACTCTTATCTGGGATAAAATTATATGGTTTTATTGGATCGATTAAAATAAAAGGGATAATATTACATAAAGAGTTAAAAGGTAATGTAAAAGGACAATTATGTTATTGTAATTATAGGTACATCTGGTACAGTGACGTCAGAAAGGAATGGGTTAATAGTGCATATTGGGTATAGACTAAAATTTGTGCAAAGTTGTTGTTAGTCATAAAAGTTAAAATGGCCAGAGTAAAAATGCTTAGTCCTTTTTAGTCAGAGTCCGCTGGGGCAGCTGAGATATGTCTCTACTTACTGTAGTCTGTAGAAGGAAGACGGTGTACTGCGCCTCGGTGCGGCGTCCCACACTGTCTCTGGCGCAGAGCTCACTTACCGGCCGATGCTTCCATCTGTGGTGTAGTTGATCGCGGTCTTCGGCGTCCTCGTGGGGTTCCAATCTTCCTGTATGTGGCGTCTTCCCTTGCAGCTTGATCTCGGCGTCCTCGTGGTTCCCGTTCGCGCTTCTTCCTTCAGTCACTTTTTGGCTTCTGTTATGCTTTCAGTTATAATATAATCGCATCGGTCTCGTATTCATGCGTGTTTTGATATGATAGTATGAGTCCTGCTATATCCCCACAGCTTAAACGCGTTTCGGGACTGTGTCCCTTCCTCAGTAAGCAATTAAAAAATCCCCATCAATTCCAATACAAAGCAAGTACAGAGCTCAGAACTAAATTATTTCATGATGTCGTAATGGTTCGCTAATTCGAGAATGGTTAATCAACTCTATGGGGAGTGCCGACATGGTGTGTTGCGGATCCGCAACACACTACGGACGTGTGAATGGGGCCTAATCCAGACACGCTCATGTGAAAGAGGCCGATGAGTCTTTGAGGACTGGAGTGGACACAGAACACTAGCCTAGCTAACGCTTTTGATATTAGGTGGGAGGGTCTGGGAGGGAGGTTATGCTGATTGGCTGGAATGTTTCTGCTGACTGTGAGGTACAGGGTCAAAGTTTGCTCAATGATAAAGTATAGGGTTTGAATCGAACATCGAATCGAACATCGCTGGCGAACAGTTTGGGACATCTCTAGTAACTATCACTTTAATTATTAGGTAAAATGTATATAGTGATTAACTATTAGTCCTATTTGGCCCTTTATGTAATTCTCATACAAAAGGGGCATTTTAGGGATATTCCAGGCTACAACAGCAATAATTGGCATATTGTGCCACACACCTAACCAGGGTTACATTTGTGGGTTACATTGGGGTTACATTGAAAAGAAATTTAAATTCCGCCAAGGTTTTCTGAATTTTGACATCATGATGTTCACTGTGCACTGAAAATGTCATAACATCCTCATTCTGCAGCTTAATACTAATATTGCGCTTCCGGTTCCGGCGCTCGCAATGGCGGTCGCGTGAAGGAGCAGCTCCGCTCACCCTAGCCCGCAGACCTGGTCTCCCACGTGCCCAGCAGCAGCAAACTGATCCCGAGATTCAGATCCGGGACCGGGGACACCGCATGGACAAGTTCCTCAACCGCAGCAGCTCCCAGACATCAGTTCTACCGCCCCAGCAGAGAGTGGAGAGGAGGCAGAGAGGGAAGATGGCGGCGGCAGCAGATAGGGATAAGAACAATAGACTCACCAGGTCAGCCTCTCAGCCTCCTGGCCCCTGCACAGAGACAGAGTCTGAGACCCGCAGACAGGAGTGTGCAACGGAAGAGCAAGAACTCTCCCTCCCGCTCTCCTGCAAATACATGGCTATAGAATTAGCCAAACTACTAGCACCGGACATTAAGGCGACTTCAGAGGCCACTGTCTCCTCAGCGCTGAAACAGTTACAAACTGAGGTGCAACTGACAGAATTGCAGACAAGAGTGGGAATGATGGAGAAAGAAATGGAGAAAGCCCACACACAAATCAGAGAGGTGATGCAAGTAAATAAGTACCTAAAGGAGAAAGTAGACGATCTGGAGAATCGCTCCAGATGAAACAACTTAAGAATAGTCGGGCTCCCTGAATCTGTGGCCCCCAACCAACTGGCCAAGGTATGTGCTCGAGATATCCCCCAAGCACTGGGGTTACAAGGAAAATTTACAGTGGAAAGAGCCCACAGGCAGGGTCCACCGAGTCCGCAAGATAAATCCCTGGGCCCACCCAGGCCACGCTCTGTCATGGTACGCTACCTCAATTACGCGGCAAAAGACGCCATCTTGTCAGCCTACAAAAATTCAGCCCAGCCGCCTCTACTCAACAACACTAAAGTGTTGCTCTTCAATGATTATTCGGCCGAGGTCACAAAAAAATGGAGGGCTTTTTCATCCATCTGCACCTCCTTGGTCCGGAAGAGGACCAGATTTGACTTAATGTACCCAGCCACTCTGAGAGTGTTCCAGGCGGATGGCACAATTGACACCTTTGCCTCCCCGAGAGAAGCAGCAGAAGCACTGGAACTCGACAGCGACATCCAGGGATCCTTCACTCCACCACAGGCCAGAACATCGGTGCCAGCGAAGGGGAGAGGTAGCCCACCATTGGGACAGCGAAGATCTCCAAACCACAGACCAGGACCAGGACGAACACCAGCCAGAAACGCGGCGGGGGACGCCGAATGGGACTGATCCCAGACCGGTCGGTCGGCTACAGGTCGCAATACCGAGGTACTTTTGCGAGATAAGGGTATGCAAGGATACCCACCCGAGCAAGAGGGACCATGAAGAAGGTTTGAGGGACTGAGGGTTACATCTGACCTAGGGGAGAAAGCATGGTGTTTAACTGTTTAAATGGGAAAAAAAAATAAAATACATGGGGGTGGTCACCACACAATCCGGGACAGGGGACTATGTGTACAAGGTCTGGGGACAGACCAGCCCCAATGGAAATCAGGTTTCAAAGGGCCAGGGGAAAGGGAGTAAAGTTGTGGGAACTGTTTTGTTCTGATTGATGCTCAGTAAGGTTTGGCGCGAGACAGCCAGTTGCGCGAAAAAAGTGAAGTACAGAGAAGCATGTTCTTCTATGGTTTCTATTAATAGGAAAACTGTTCATTGGGGGAGGGATGGGGAAGGTTTTGGAAATGATGCATATCAACAGGAAGATTTTTTGGGAATGTTCCGGGAATATTGTACAATATGGTGATATGAAAACTATGCGATGGGTGTGTCCCCTGCAGTGAGCCGAGAAAATGTAGACAAATGATGCGAGTGGTCACATGGAACGTTAAAGGGTTACGATCACCATATAAACAGATGTCAGTCTTGAGACATTTGAAAAAACTAAAAGTGGATGGGGCCTTGCTGCAGGAGACACACCTAGAAGAACAAGATTTTTGGAGACTGCGCAAATTATGGGTGGGTCAGGTATTTGGCTCCCCCTCTCAAGGGAGGAAGGCGGGGGTCATTACACTACTGAACAAACACTTACGAGCAGAGGTGAAGGAGACGTCAGCAGATAAGGAGGGGAGGGGATTGAAACTTACTCTGGAAATCTCGGGGGATAACATCACATTATACAATATATATGCACCCAACTCGTCCCAATCACACCACAATCATGCCTTAGAGACAGACTTATTGCAGGAAGAGAGCGGCTGTATCCTACTGGCAGGAGACTGCAACAGAGTCTTAGACGACAGGGAGGACAGGAAACAATCAACTCCCAGGGTCCATACTAACCCTACAGGTCCTCATACCCTGACGCCCTTTCTTAACACGACGGGTCTCACTGATGCGTGGAGACACTATCACCCAGCGGATAGGGAGTTTACACATTTCTCCCACGCATGGGCATCGTGGTCTAGAATTGATTACTTTCTGGTTTCTGCGCCGATTTTGCAGAGAGTTCAAGGGGTGGAGATCTCAGATCTCGTCATCTCGGACCACGCACCAGTGATACTGGATATGCGAGATAACAGCCCAAAAGGAACTGATTTTGTGTGGAGAATGCCACACCACCTTCTGAGGGATGAAGAATTTGCCAACATCATGAAGGGGTGGTGGTGGGAATTCTCACAAGAGAACGAATCCTATAAAGACAATCCCCAAATATACTGGGACGCGGCTAAGGCAGTGTTACGGGGCAGAATTATGGCCTATACAATGAGTAAAAAGAAAGAGGTTCTCAGGAAATATAGTCTGGCAGTAGATGCTCTGAGGGAAACCTATACGTCCTTTCTTCAATCTCCTACAGAGATTAATAAGGTCAAATGGGTGACAGCGAAGCATACTTTTGATTTTTATCTAGAAAACAGGGAGAGATGGCAGGGGTCGTACAAAAAGGCTGAATTTTTCAGGTATGGTAATAAAGCCGGTAAATTACTAGCCCGCCTTGCTAAGCCGTATGGCGCATCCTCGGCTATCCACCCACTCAGGGATGGCACCGGGGCTACACTCACACAACCTAAGGCCATAGTTGAGGCTTTCGGCACATACTTCAAAACCTTGTACGCCCAGGATCCCTAAGATATAGAGACGGCAAGGGATCTATTAAACAAAGTCACTCTTCCCTCCATATCTATAGAATCCCTTCAGTCAGTGAACAAAGAAATAAGAGAGGAGGAAGTCCGTGCAACTATAAAAGGCCTAGCAGATGGTAAAGCACCAGGGCCGGACGGGTTCCCAGCGGAATTTTATAAAAACATGCAAGGTGAATTTACGGCTACCTTAACCTCACTTTTTAACTCCATATTGAGGGGGGGGGCCTGCCTCCGTCGGGCTCCTTAGCTTATATAAAGGTACTTCCCAAACAGGGTAAGGATCTCTCCCAACCAGGCTCTTATAGACCGATATCTCTCATAAACCAAGACATTAAGATACTGTCAAAATTACTGGCTAGTAGACTGGCGCTAGTCATGCCTGATTTGATAGGCTCTCATCAGGTGGGATTCATGAAGGGCCGATCCGCCATCTCAAATATCAGGAAGGTATTGGCTGTCCTGGACGCCCTCAAGTCAGATATTATACCAGGAAACCCGGCCTTCTTGGCACTCGACGCCGAAAAGGCATTTGATAATGTTGGCTGGGCCTGGCTGGGGGAGGTCCTAGATGCCATGGGCTTCACAGGCAGTTTTCAAAATTACCTGGCTGCAATATATGATAAACCTAGTGCTCAAGTTTACGTACCGGGCTTTCTATCCTCTGGGATACCATTGCAAAAAGGAACTAGGCAGGGCTGCCCCCTTTCCCCCCTGTTGTTCAATCTCGCCCTAGAACCTCTAGCTAGGTTCCTAATACAAACCCCTCTATATGACGGGATTACAATAGGCACGCAGGAGATTAAACTCACTGGATTTGCCGACGACCTGCTACTATTTGTCAGAGATCCAACCACGCAGCTACACAACATTCTAGCAGCTCTCATGAAGTACGGGTCAGCCATAGGATAGAAAATAAACATCTCAAAGAGACAAATTATGTTTCTTAGGACCCCTGGTACTGATTTTACTCACAATCTACCATTAGAAGTCAGACAAGACTATATCACCTATCTGGGAGTTAAAATCGGCAAACTCCCGACGACCATATATTCTCTAAATTACCCGCCCTTGATAAATAAAATTGTGGGAGAACTGAGCAAATGGAAGGACCTACCCCTTTCCTTACATGGTAGAGCGTATTTGTTGAAAATGACGAGCTTTCCCAGATTACTTTACCCTCTGCAGACAATTCCCCTGCTGCTGAAACATACCGATATTAACAAAATACAGGCAGCCTTTATTCAATTCCTTTGGCGACATAAAAGGCCCCGAATAGCTTATGAAAAATTGACTATGCTAAAATGGGAAGGGGGACTGCAACTTCCGAACATTCGTCACTATAATCTAGCAGCGTTGTTTAGACATGTAAAGGATTGGGTTTGGGGTTCATCCCATTTCACAGCGGACAGAGTGGAACAGGAGCTGGCTAAACCCTGGGACCTAACGGCTATTTTACACACTAAATTGAAGGATATTCCGCCTCACATTAAACAATCTCTATTGCTACGGGATACCATTATGGCATGGAAGGCGGTACGTAAGATTTACCGGCTACCGATTTATATATCGCATTACATGCCGTTATGGTCTCTACCGTCCTTCCCACAAGGGAGGGAAAACTCAATGTACCGGATATGGCTTCAAAAGGGTATTCACAAACTTAGGGACGTGTTAGATGACACAAATATGAAAATGCTGACTTGGGAGGAAATTAGGGCTAAATATGAGCTGACAGCCCCCCACTTCCTTCCCTTCTTACAACTACAGGGGTTCTGCAGATCACTAGCGGAACAGCTGGGCGACGGCAATAGATTGACATGGTTTGACGCACTTTTGGGGTCAAAGGACTCTATGATTCCATTGTCAGACCTGTATCGCAGGATCCACGGTATACAGACAATAGGAATTGTAGATCGGGCCTTTACAGCGTGGGAAAGGGAGCTGCAGGTAGCTGGACTAGCGAAACAAATTAGAGAAGGTTATGAGATGGTACGGAAGGCCATATATAACGAACAGTGGCGGGAGACACAGTTAAGACTGATGCACAGGGCGACTTTTGCATTTGACTTGCCATATAGGAGTGCTCCAGCTCATTATTTGAGACACTGCCCTAAATTTCTGTTACCGAAAGCGGGTCTTCTTCACGCATTGTGGCAGTGCCCAAATGTATCCCCAATATGGTCCCAGGCCAAGGATTTTATAGCTACGGTGTGGGAAGTGGACCTGACTCTCACACCCCAACAATGTATCTTCCAATTCATTCCGGTTGACCAAGAAAATGAGGAGGGGAATGGCGTCAGAGTGAAGGGGGTACATATCCTACTGATGTCGGTAAAAAAGGCGCTTTTACGCCACTGGCTCAGCAAGGATACCCCAACATGGGATGAAGTGTTAGGTATAATGAAAGCCATGTTATACATGGAACGTTTGGAATTGGAACGACATAAAGAGAAATCAATAGGCAACTTCATTAAAAAATGGAGAAAATTCATGGAGAATTCCTTGCCACCAGAAGAAATTAGAGATGTAATGGCCCCATTTACACAAACCAAATGGTATATGCAGGCCAAGATTAGCGGGAAATTAGGCCGCTTGGAGGTGGATAGAAGGGAAGATGAGAGGGGGGTCTAGTGCCTGACTATGGTAGAATGCCGGACGGGATGGATGAGTTGTGAGATTTTGCATCATTTTCTCATGTTCTTAGGGTGGGTTGGGTTAGGGTGGGGGGCGGGGAGGCAATTTTGAAAAATGGGAAAAAAAGTGGAGATACAGGACTCATGCTGTCAACCATCATAGGGCAGGTCATACACAAAGATAGAGCCAAGTTCTCCATTTGCCTGTATCGTCTTATTCCTATGCTCACTTGCACTGATTACTCTGTCAATGCTACAGTGTACCATCATTGTATGACTGTATGACTTGATTTGTCTCCAAATAAAGAGATGTTTAAAAAAAAAAAAAAAAAATACCAATATTGCAATACCAAACTTCCTTTTTTGTTTTATATACAGTAAACCTGTGAAAAAAATTTTGAGGGCTTGTTTTTTGTAGGATAAAATTTACATCGTTTGTTCGAAATTTTGAATTTTTATTACTATTTTAACACTTCAGACATTTTTCAATGAGGCAATACCTAATAGTTTTTTTTGTTTATATATTTCGTATATGCAAAATTGGGAAAGGAGTCGATTATAACTTTTAAATTTTTTTTTTTTACTTTTACAGTGACAACTTTTAACCCTCTTAGGGGGTTAGAACCTAGTATCTTTTGATCACTTGTTTTATTCACTTTAATCGCCATTCTGCATCATTACATCTGCGTATCTGCTGCATGATACAGCTGGCACCCGTCGGTTATGAAGCAGTCTCAATGCAGTATCCGGCCCCATAGATTCTGTCAGCCACTATGACGTACAGGTATAACTGATTTATAGCGAATTGTGACAAATTAATTTGTAACAAATCAAATTTCTTGTCGAAGTTCGGCAAATCGACCAAATTGAATTTTTCAAAACTTCTCTCCTCACTGATTATAAGCAAATTATTCAAAATTATTCTGCATTAATAAGAGAAAATGTCTAATAAACGCAACACAAACTTTGCAGAACCATTGTTGAAGGCAAAACCTTGACCTAGGATGGGCCATATATATTAGATCAATGGGGTCTGACTCTTAGCACTGCCACCAATTAGATATTTGGAGGTGCCATGGCTTTCCAACATATACCAGGTCTCCTTCATATATTTTATAGTCGGCTGTGACTGGTATTGCAGCTTGGTCCCATTGCATAATTGCAACAGCTCCTTCAAACACATAATTGGTGGGAATGTGAGTTGGGCATCTGATATTGATTATTTTGTATGTATACCGCAACATCAAATATACTCAAATATTAATTTATCTCTTTATTACCCTAAAAAAAAAGGGGGGGTGGTACAAAGAAAAAGGAGAAGATAAAAAATATATAAATTGAGTCGAAGGTCATGACCAATCTTAAGGCACAGAGCCTCCTACCAATGAAGAATGCATGGTTCATACTTTCCATCTTGACCTTAAGGAGACTTGCTAAATTATCATTTTTTTCTAATAATTTATTTTGCCTGAAATTCAGAACTCAAAGCCAGTCCAAAAGAATCTAAAATAACAATCTTGAGGATGAAAAAAAAAACCATAACCAAATCATGAAGTTTTTCCACACAATAATTATGCTACTACTGCTACTACTACATGTATTATTGCTACTATTACTACTATTGCTAATACTAGTTTTACTACTACTATATCTACTACTATTACTACTACTTGTACTGCTTCTACTACTTCTTTTACCACTACTACTATTACTACTATTACTTATACTACAACGATTTCTACTGCTTGTACTACTGCTACTACTACTTTTACTTCTTCTACTACTACTAACTCTACTACTACCACTACTTTTACTACTACTACTGCTACTACTACTTGTATTACTGCTACTAATCCTACTGTTGCTACTACTACTACTTCACAGCTTTTACTCAAGAATAGAGATGAGCGAACACCTGGATGTTCGGTTCGAGAGGTTCGGCCGAACTTCCGGAAAATGTCCGGGTTCGTGATCCGAACTCAACCCGAACTTCATCCCGAACCCGAATCCCATATAAGTCAATGGGGACCCGAACTTTTGGGCACTAAAAAGCCTGTAAAAGACTCCCGGAAAGGGCTAGAGGGCTGCAAAAGGCAGCAAAATGTAGGTAAATCCCCTGCAAACAAATGTAGATAGGGAAATGAATTAAAATAAAATAAAATAAATAAAAATTAACCAATATCAATTGGAGAGAGGTCCCACAGCAAGGAATCATGCGTCATATCATCCACCACTGGAGAAGGCAACTCTCATTTATTTCGGCCCAGCACCCAGGCAGAGGATACAGGTCCCACAGCAAGGAATCATGCCTCATATCAACCACCAACGGAGAAGGCCACTCTCATTTATTTCGGACCAGCACCCAGACAGAGGATACAGGTCCCACAGCAAGGAATCATGCGTCATATCAACCACCACTGGAGAAGGCCACTTTCAGTTATTTCGGTCCAGCACCCAGACAGAGGAGAGAGGTCCCACAGCAAGGAATAAGGCGTCATATCAACCACCACCGGAGAAGGCCACTCTCATTTATTTCGGCCCAGCACCCAGACAGAGGATACAGGTCCCACAGCAAGGAATCATGCGTCATATCAACCACCACCGGAGAAGGCCACTCTCATGTATTTTGGACCAGCACCCAGACAGAGGAAGAGGTCCCACATCAAGGAATAAGGCGTCATATCAACCACCACCGGAGAAGGCCACTCTCATTTATTTTGGACCAGCACCCAGACAGAGGATACAGGTCCCACAGCAAGGAATCATGCGTCATATCAACCACCACCGGAGAAGGCCACTCTCATGTATTTTGGACCAGCACCCAGACAGAGGAGACAGGTCCCACATCAAGGAATCAGGCGTCATATCAACCCCCACCGGAGAAGGCCACTCTCATGTATTTTGGACCAGCACCCAGACAGAGGAGATAGGTCCCACAGCAAGGAATCATGCGTCATATCAACCACCAACGGAGAAGGCCACTCTCATTTATTTTGGACCAGCACCCAGACAGAGGATACAGGTCCCACAGCAAGGAATCATGCGTCATATCAACCACCACCGGAGAAGGCCACTCTCATGTATTTTGGACCAGCACCCAGACAGAGGAGAAGGTCCCACATCAAGGAATCATGCGTCATATCAACCCCCACCGGAGAAGGCCACTCTCATTTATTTTGGACCAGCACCCAGACAGAGGATACAGGTCCCACAGCAAGGAATCATGCGTCATATCAACCACCACCGGAGAAGGCCACTCTCATGTATTTTGGACCAGCACCCAGACAGAGGAGAGAGGTTTCACAGCAGAGAATCATGCATTTAGATCACCCACCACAGGAGTAGGCCACCATTTAATGGGACCCCGGCAACCATGTCAGATGGCACAAACATCAGCTTCACATCACCCAGCACAAGAGAAGGCCACTTTGAGAGACTTTGACCCCTGCACCCAGACGGAGGAGAGAGGTTTTCACAGCAGAGAATCATGCATTTAGATCACCCACCACAGGTGTAGGCCACCATTTAATGGGACCCCGGCAACCATGTCAGATGGCACAAACATCAGCTTCACATCACCCAGCACAAGAGAAGGCCACTTTGAGAGACTTTGACCCCTGCACCCAGACGGAGGAGAGAGGTTTTCACAGCAGAGAATCATGCATTTAGATCACCCACCACAGGAGTAGGCCACCATTTAATGGGACCCCGGCAACCATGTCAGATGGCACAAACATCAGCTTCACATCACCCAGCACAAGAGAAGGCCACTTTGAGAGACTTTGACCCCTGCACCCAGACGGAGGAGAGAGGTTTTCACAGCAGAGAATCATGCATTTAGATCACCCACCACAGGAGTAGGCCACCATTTAATGGGACCCCGGCAACCATGTCCAGATGGCACAAACATCAGCTTCACATCACCCAGCACAAGAGAAGGCCACTTTGAGAGACTTTGACCCCTGCACCCAGACGGAGGAGAGAGGTTTTCACAGCAGAGAATCATGCATTTAGATCACCCACCACAGGAGTAGGCCACCATTTAATGGGACCCCGGCAACCATGTCAGATGGCACAAACATCAGCTTCACATCACCCAGCACAAGAAGGCCACTTTGAGAGACTTTGACCCCTGCACCCAGACGGAGGAGAGAGGTTTTCACAGCAGAGAATCATGCATTTAGATCACCCACCACAGGAGTAGGCCACCATTTAATGGGACCCCGGCAACCATGTCAGATGGCACAAACATCAGCTTCACATCACCCAGCACAAGAGAAGGCCACTTTGAGAGACTTTGACCCCTGCACCCAGACGGAGGAGAGAGGTTTTCACAGCAGAGAATCATGCATTTAGATCACCCACCACAGGAGTAGGCCACCATTTAATGGGACCCCGGCAACCATGTCCAGATGGCACAAACATCAGCTTCACATCACCCAGCACAAGAGAAGGCCACTTTGAGAGACTTTGACCCCTGCACCCAGACGGAGGAGAGGTTTTCACAGCAGAGAATCATGCATTTAGATCACCCACCACAGGAGTAGGCCACCATTTAATGGGACCCCGGCAACCATGTCAGATGGCACAAACATCAGCTTCACATCACCCAGCACAAGAGAAGGCCACTTTGAGAGACTTTGACCCCTGCACCCAGACGGAGGAGAGAGGTTTTCACAGCAGAGAATCATGCATTTAGATCACCCACCACAGGAGTAGGCCACCATTTAATGGGACCCCGGCAACCATGTCAGATGGCACAAACATCAGCTTCACATCACCCAGCACAAGAGAAGGCCACTTTGAGAGACTTTGACCCCTGCACCCAGACGGAGGAGAGAGGTTTTCACAGCAGAGAATCATGCATTTAGATCACCCACCACAGGAGTAGGCCACCATTTAATGGGACCCCGGCAGCCATGTCAGATGGCACAAACATCAGCTTCACATCACCCAGCACAGAGAAGGCCACTTTGAGAGACTTTGACCCCTGCACCTAGACGGAGGAGAGAGGTTTTCACAGCAGAGAATCATGCATTTAGATCACCCACCACAGGAGTAGGCCACCATTTAATGGGACCCCGGCAACCATGTCAGATGGCACAAACATCAGCTTCACATCACCCAGCACAAGAGAAGGCCACTTTGAGAGACTTTGACCCCTGCACCCAGACGGAGGAGAGAGGTTTTCACAGCAGAGAATCATGCATTTAGATCACCCACCACAGGAGTAGGCCACCATTTAATGGGACCCCGGCAACCATGTCAGATGGCACAAACATCAGCTTCACATCACCCAGCACAAGAGAAGGCCACTTTGAGAGACTTTGACCCCTGCACCCAGACGGAGGAGAGAGGTTTTCACAGCAGAGAATCATGCATTTAGATCACCCACCACAGGAGTAGGCCACCATTTAATGGGACCCCGGCAACCATGTCAGATGGCACAAACATCAGCTTCACATCACCCAGCACAAGAGAAGGCCACTTTGAGAGACTTTGACCCCTGCACCCAGACGGAGGAGAGAGGTTTTCACAGCAGAGAATCATGCATTTAGATCACCCACCACAGGAGTAGGCCACCATTTAATGGGACCCCGGCAACCATGTCAGATGGCACAAACATCAGCTTCACATCACCCAGCACAAGCGAAGGCCACTTTGAGAGACTTTGACCCCTGCACCCAGACGGAGGAGAGAGGTTTTCACAGCAGAGAATCATGCATTTAGATCACCCACCACAGGAGTAGGCCACCATTTAATGGGACCCCGGCAACCATGTCAGATGGCACAAACATCAGCTTCACATCACCCAGCACAAGAGAAGGCCACTTTGAGAGACTTTGAGCCCTGCACCCAGACGGAGGAGAGAGGTCCCACAGCAGAGATTCAGGCATTTATATCAGCCTGAACAGAAGAAGGCCGCTTTCAGTGACTTAGGCCTTAGCACCGACACAGAGGAGACAGGTCAGATAGCACAAGCATCAGTTTCACATCAACCACCACAGGAGAAGGGCACTTTTAGAGACTTTGACCCCTGCACCCAGAAAGAGGAGAGAGGTCCCACAGCAGAGATTCAGGCATTTATATCTGCCAGCACAGGAGAAGGCCGCTTTCAGTGACTTAGGCCTTAGCACCGACACAGAGGAGACAGGTCAGATAGCACAAGCATCAGTTTCACATCAACCACCACAGGAGAAGGGCACTTTTAGAGACTTTGACCCCTGCACCCAGAACGAGGAGAGAGGTCCCACAGCAGAGATTCAGGCATTTATATCAGCCAGCACAGGAGAAGGCCGCTTTTAGTGACTCAGGCCTTAGCACCGACACAGAGGAAACAGGTCAAATAGCACAAGCATCAGTTTCACATCAACCACCACAGGAGAAGGGCACTTTTAGAGACTTTGACCCCTGCACCCAGAAAGAGGAGAGAGGTCCCACAGCAGAGATTCAGGCATTTATATCAGCCAGCACAGGAGAAGGCCGCTTTCAGTGACTTAGGCCTTAGCACCGACACAGAGGAGACAGGTCAGATAGCACAAGCATCAGTTTCACATCAACCACCACAGGAGAAGGGCACTTTTAGAGACTTTGACCCCTGCACCCAGAAAGAGGAGAGAGGTCCCACAGCAGAGATTCAGGCATTTATATCAGCCAGCACAGGAGAAGGCCGCTTTCAGTGACTTAGGCCTTAGCACCGACACAGAGGAGACAGGTCAGATAGCACAAGCATCAGTTTCACATCAACCACCACAGGAGAAGGGCACTTTTAGAGACTTTGACCCCTGCACCCAGAAAGAGGAGAGAGGTCCCACAGCAGAGATTCAGGCATTTATATCAGCCAGCACAGGAGAAGGCCGCTTTCAGTGACTTAGGCCTTAGCACCGACACAGAGGATACAGGTCAGATAGCACAAGCATCAGTTTCACATCAACCACCACAGGAGAAGGGCACTTTTAGAGACTTTGACCCCTGCACCCAGAAAGAGGAGAGAGGTCCCACAGCAGAGATTCAGGCATTTATATCAGCCAGAACAGGAGAAGGCCACTTTCAGTGACTTAGGCCTTAGCACCGACACAGAGGAGACAGGTCAGATAGCACAAGCATCAGTATCACATCAACCACCACAGGAGAAGGGCACTTTTAGAGACTTTGACCCCTGCACCCAGAAAGAGGAGAGAGGTCCCACAGCAGAGATTCAGGCATTTATATCAGCCAGCACAGGAGAAGGCCGCTTTCAGTGACTTAGGCCTTAGCACCGACACAGAGGAGACAGGTCAGATAGCACAAGCATCAGTTTCACATCAACCACCACAGGAGAAGGGCACTTTTAGAGACTTTGACCCCTGCAGCCACACGGAGGAGAGAGGTCCCACAGCAGAGATTCAGGCATTTATATCAGCCAGCATAGGAGAAGGCCGCTTTCAGTGACTTAGGCCTCAGCACCGACACAGAGGAGACAGGTCAGATAGCACAAGCATCAGTTTCACATCAACCACCACAGGAGAAGGGCACTTTTAGAGACTTTGACCCTGCACCCAGAAAGAGAGAGAGGTCCCACAGCAGAGATTCAGGCATTTATATCAGCCAGCACAGGAGAAGGCCGCTTTCAGTGACTTAGGCCTTAGCACCGACACAGAGGAGACAGGTCAGATAGCACAAGCATCAGTTTCACATCAACCACCACAGGAGAAGGGCACTTTTAGAGACTTTGACCCCTGCACCCAGAAAGAGGAGAGAGGTCCCACAGCAGAGATTCAGGCATTTATATCAGCCAGCACAGGAGAAGGCTGCTTTCAGTGACTTAGGCCTTAGCACCGACACAGAGGAGACAGGTCAGATAGCACAAGCATCAGTTTCACATCAACCACCACAGGAGAAGGGCACTTTTAGAGACTTTGACCCCTGCACCCAGAAAGAGGAGAGAGGTCCCACAGCAGAGAATCAGGCATCATGTCAACCACCACAGGAGTAGGCCACCTTTTGTTTCTTTGACCCCTGCACCCAGAAAGAGGAGAGAGTTCCCACAGCAGTGAATCAGGCATTTATATCAGCCACCACAGGAGAAGGCCGCTTTCAGTGACTTTGGCCCCCTGCACCCACACAAAGGAGACATGTCAGACAGCACAGGAGAAGGACACTTTCATGTACTTTGGCCCCGGCACCCAGACAGAGCGAAGGTTCATTCAACTCTGGGTTGCACCCCAAGATCCTACTTAATTTCAAAAATTGATTTTTCAATGAAGTGGCCAGGAGTTCAAGACAACATGGTTTAAGTCAGTTATTAAGGACTACTCTGCACAAGGGAGGGTCAGGTCTTGTGGGATCCATGCCTGGTTCATTTTTATAAACGTCAGCTTGTCCACGTTGGCTGCGGACAGGCGGCTGCGTTTGTCAGTAATGACGCCCCCTGCCGTGCTGAATACACGTTCAGATAAAACGTTGGCCGCCGGGCAGGCCAGCACCTCCAAGGCATAACATGCTAATTCTGGCCACGTGGACAATTTGGAAACCCAGAAGTTGAATGGGGCCGAACCATCCGTCAGTACGTGGAGTTGTGTGCAGATGTACTGTTCAACCATGTTAGTGAAATGTTGCCTCCTGCTAACACGTTCCGTATCAGGTGGTGGGGCAGTTAGCTGGCCGTGACACTGCTGCGTGGGCGACCTCTAGCTCCTCCTCTGCCTTGGCCTTCCACCTGTTCCCCTGTGACAGTTGGGAATGCTCTCAGGAGCGCGTCTACCAGTGTGCGCTTGTACTCGCGCATCTTCCTATCACGCTCCAGTGCAGGAAGTAAAGTGGGCACATTGTCTTTGTACTGTGGATCCAGCAGGGTGGCAACCCAGTAGTCAGCACACGTTAAAATGTGGGCAACTCTGCTGTCGTTGCGCAGGCACTGCAGCATGTAATCGCTCATGTGTGCCAGGCTCCCCAGAGGTAAGGACAAGCTGTCCTCTGTGGGAGGCGTATCGTCATCATCCTCTGTATCCCCCCAGCCACGCACCAGGGATGTGCCTGCGCTGTGCTGGGTGCCACCCCGCTGTGAACCTGCTTCATCCTCATCCTCCTCCTCCTCATCCTCCTCGTCCTCCAGTAGTGGTCCCAGGCTGGCCACATTTGTACCTGCCCTCTGCTGTTGCAAAAAACCTCCCTCTGAGCCACTTCTAACAGACTGGCCTGAAAGTGCTAAAAACGACCCGTCATCCTCCTCCTCCTCCTCCTGGCCCTGGCCCACCTCCTCTTCCATCATCGCCCTAATCGTTTTCTCTAGGAGACATAGAATTGGTATCGTCACGCTGATAACAGTGGCATCGCCACTGGCCATGTTGGTGGCGTACTCTAAACAGCGCAACAGGGCACACAGGTCTCGCATGGAGGCCCAATCATTGGTGGTGAAGTGGTGCTGTTCCGCAGTGCGACTGACCCGTGCGTGCTGCAGCTGAAACTCCACTATGGCCTGCTGCTGCTCGCACAGTCTCTCCAGCATGTGCAAGGTGGAGTTCCACCGGGTGGGCACGTCGCATATTAGGCGGTGAGCGGGAAGGCCGAAGTTCCGCTGTGGCGCTGACAGGCGAGCAGCGGCAGGATGTGAACGCCGGAGCGCGCACAGACGGCCCACACTTTATGCAGCAGCTCTGACATGTCTGGGTAGTTGTGAATGAACTTTTGCACCACCAAATTCAGCACATGCGCCAGGCAAGGGATGTGCGTCAAACCGGCTAGTCCCAGAGCTGCCACGAGATTTCGCCCATTATCGCACACCACCAGGCCGGGCTTGAGGCCCACCGGCAGCAACCACTGGTCGGTCTGTTGTTCAATACCCCGCCACAACTCCTGCGCGGTGTGGGGCCTGTCCCCCAAACATATGAGTTTCAGAATGGCCTGCTGACGTTTACCCGGGCTGTGCTGAAGTTGGTGGTGAAGGTGTGTGGCTGACTGGATGAGCTGGTGGAAGCAGAGGAGGAGGAGGAGGAAGCCAAGTAGGAGGAGGAGGCTACAGGAGGCAAAGAATGATGCCCTGTGATCCTTGGCGGCGGAAGGACGTGCGCCAAGGAACTCTCCGCCTGGGGCCCAGCCGCCACTACATTTACCCAGTGTGCAGTTAGGGAGATATAGCGTCCCTGGCCGTGCTTACTGGTCCACGTATCTGTGGTTAGGTGGACCTTGCCACAAATGGCGTTGCGCAGTGCACACTTGATTTTATCGGACACTTGCATGTGCAGGGAAGGCACGGCTGTCTTGGAGAAGTAGTGGCGGCTGGGAACCACATACTGGGGGACAGCCATGGCCATCAGCTGTTTGAAGCTGTCTGTGTCCACCAGCCGGAATGACAGCATTTCAAAGGCCAGTAGTTTAGAAATGCTGGCATTCAGGCCAAGGGCTCGAGGGTGACTAGGTGGGAATTTGCGCTTCCTCTCAAAGGTTTGAGAGATGGAGAGCTGAACGCTGCTGTGTGAAATAGTGGAGGCGCTAGGTGACGGTGGCGGTGGTGGTGGTGGTGTCGGTGGCACATCCTCTGTTTGCTGCTCGGCAGGTGGCAACATTCCTCTCGAGGCGGAAGCCGAGGCAGCAGCGCTAGAGGGAGCAGGGGGAGCCTGAGCGGGTTCCTTGTTTTTAAGGTGTGTACTCCACTGCAGTTCATGCTTTGCATGTAGATGCCTGATCATGCAGGTGGTGCTCAGGTTAAGAACGTTAATGCCTCGCCTCAGGGTCTGATGGCACAGCGTGCAAACCACTCTGGTCTTGTCCTCAGCACATTGTTTGAAGAAGTGCCATGCCAGGGAACTCCTTGAAGATGCCTTTGGGGTGCTGGGTCCCTGTTGGCGCTGGCCAATAGCAGGCGAACTCTCTGGACGGCGGCTGTTCTGCTTTTGCCCCCTGCTCCCTCTTTGGCTTCGCTGTTGTCTCGGTCTCACCACTGCCTCTTCCTCTGAACTATTTAAGTCAGCGGCACGACCTTCAGTCCATGTGGGGTCTAAGACCTCATCGTCCTCTGCATCGTCTTCCACCCAGTCTTCCTCCCTGACCTCCTCCTGTTCAGTCTGCACACTGCAATAAGACGCGGCAGTGGGCACCTGTGTTTCGTCATCATCAGACACTCGGTCACTCTGCTGTGGTGGTATTCCCATGTCCTCATCATCTGGATACATAAGTGGTTGTGCGTCAGTGCATGGAATGTCTTCCACCGCTGGGGAAGGGATAGGTGGACGCCCCTGGAAAACCGTGGGAGCAGAGTCTTCAAACAGAAGAAGAGACTGCTGCATAACTTGAGGCTCAGCCAGTTTCCCTGATATGCATGGGGGTGATGTGACAGACTGATGGGCTTGGTTTTCAGGTGCCACCTGTGCGCTTTCCGCAGAAGACTGGGCGGAAGACAATGTGGTGAACGTGCTGGAAGCACTGTCAGCCACCCAATCGACTAATGCCTGTACCTGCTCAGGCCTTACCATCCTCATAACGGCATTGGGCCCCACCAAATATCGCTGTAAATTCTGCCGGCTACTTGAGGGAGTTGTTTCACTACTTTGTGCGCCTGAGGCCGAGCGGCCACGTCCTCTGCCAGCAACAGAGGCTCCACGGACACCACCACGACCGCGTCCTCGTCCCTTAATAGAATGTTTCCTCATTGTTGCGATTCAACTCGCACCACAATAAAATATATTATTTTTAGCCCCAAAATTCCCACACTGGAAGATATAATTCCTTTTTCCGGTATTAATTACAAGAACACTGCTGCTAATTGGACACCAGATTTTTATAATGCTAGTTTTGGTACATAGATCCCCACACGGGAAATATAATTCCTTTTAGAGGAGTGAAAACGTGAGGCCGAGTTTTTCTGGTCTAACAAACACCAGATTGATTAAATTGGCCTTTTTTTCAGCAAAATTACAACACTGGACAATAATGCCTTTTGGCGGTATTAATTACAAGAACACTGCTGCTAATTGGACACCAGATTTTTATAATGCTAGTTTTGGTACATAGATTCCACACGGGAGATATAATTCCTTTTACAGGAGTGAAAACGTGAGGCCTAGTTTTTCTGGTCTAACAAACACCAGATTGATTAAATTGGCCTTTTTTCAGCAAAATTACAACACTGGACAATAATGCCTTTTGGCGGTATTAATTACAAGAACACTGCTGCTAATTGGACACCAGATTTTTTATAATGCTAGTTTTGGTACATAGATCCCCACACGGGGAAATATAATTCCTTTTAGAGGAGTGAAAACGTGAGGCCTAGTTTTTCTGGTCTAACAAACACCAGATTGATTAAATTGGCCTTTTTTCACGCAAAATTACAACACTGGACAATAATGCCTTTTGGCGGTATTAATTACAAGAACACTGCTGCTAATTGGACACCAGATTTTTATAATGCTAGTTTTGGTACATAGATTCCACACGGGAGATATAATTCCTTTTACAGGAGTAAAACGTGAGGCCTAGTTTTTCTGGTCTAACAAACACCAGATTGATTAAATTGGCCTTTTTTCAGCAAAATTACAACACTGGACAATAATGCCTTTTGGCGGTATTAATTACAAGAACACTGCTGCTAATTGGACACCAGATTTTTATAATGCTAGTTTTGGTACATAGATCCCCACACGGGAAATATAATTCCTTTTAGAGGAGTGAAAACGTGAGGCCGAGTTTTTCTGGTCTAACAAACACCAGATTGATTAAATTGGCCTTTTTCTCACCAAAATTACAACACTGGACAATAATGCCTTTTGGCGGTATTAATTACAAGAACACTGCTGCTAATTGGACACCAGATTTTTATAATGCTAGTTTTGGTACATAGATTCCACACGGGAGATATAATTCCTTTCTACAGGAGTAAAAACGTGAGGCCTAGTTTTTCTGGTCTAACAAACACCAGATTGATTAAATTGGCCTTTTTTCAGCAAAATTACAACACTGGACAATAATGCCTTTTGGCGGTATTAATTACAAGAACACTGCTGCTAATTGGACACCAGATTTTTATAATGCTAGTTTTGGTACATAGATCCCCACACAGGGAAATATAATTCCTTTTAGAGGAGTGAAAACGTGAGGCCTAGTTTTTCTGGTCTAACAAACACCAGATTGATTAAATTGGCCTTTTTTTCACCAAAATTACAACACTGGACGATATAATGCCTTTTGGCGGTATTAATTACAAGAGGACTGCTGGTATTTCAGAACACCGGAATTGTTAAAATGCTAGTTTTGCTAGATAAATTTCCCACACTGGGAGAAATATTGCCTAAGCCTTTTACAGTATTAATTACAACAGGAGTGCTTCTTCTGGTCTAACACCAGAATAATTTTATTATTACGGTGAAAGCTTTTTCTAATTTATATTTCTGGCACATAAAAAAAAAATATTTCTGGCTGACAGTATTGGACAAAGTAGTGGCACTGGCTAGCCTAGCTGGAACAGCACATTCATGGGATTTGCTATCCAAGTGGGTTACTTTCAGTTTCACCACTGATATATTAAATATCTTTGCAGTTAGTATGGGTGACACAAGCACAGCCAAACTCCTGATGTATTATATCTATGAAAAAATCGACTATTACATTAGATTAATGGACGTTGTGGCAGCTTTTGCTGTAGCACCACAAGTCCCAAAATGGCCGCCGCCTATCAGCCAAGTAACATGTGCCAGAAAACAGTCTGCCCAGCCAGAAAAAAATTGACTTTGACTGAGCAGCTGAATCGCTGTTGTTCTGATTCACAGGTGTAGATTTTTAACTTCTTTGGAGCTTTGGTTTACACTCTGTGGCAGCAAGTGCTGGCGCACCACAAATCCCAAAATGGCCACCGCCGGTCAGCCCAGTTACATGTGCCAGTGAAAATCGCTCTGGCCAGTCTCAACAAAATAGTGACTTTCAGTGAACAGCTCAGCTGAGTTGTTCTGATGCACAGGTGTAGAAAGGTAGATGATTCAATCGCTTCTTTATCCCTGCCTATCTCGCCCTCACAGAAGCTGCATCCTCTCCCTACACTAGTCAGAGCAGTGTGACATGCGGCGCTACGTGACTCCAGCTTAAATAGAGGCTGGGTCACATGCTGCACTTGGCCAATCACAGCCATGCCATTAGTAGGCATGGCTGTGATGGGCTCTTAGGGCAAGAAGTAAAACGCTAGCTGATTGGCTGCTGTGCAGCCCTTCAGAAAGCGGGAAGTAATCGACGAACACCGGACCCGAACCCGAACTTTTTTGAAAATGTCCGGGTTCGGGTCCGTGTCACGGACACCCCAAAATTCGGTACGGACCCGAACGATTCTCGAACTGTTCGCTCAACACTACTCAAGAATCAAGATCTTTAATAATCTTGATGAGCAAGAAGGATAGCACAGGTCGATATACTCTATCCTTCTGACTTATATCTCATGGAGTGGATACAACATTCCGTTACTGTTAGATTTTTTCCATTCTTGCCTTCCTTCTTAAACGCTAGCTTAATACGATATGAATGGAAGTGACAAACTTGAATGTAGTGGTTCTAACAATTCCCAACAGTCACACAACATATTTACTAGTGATTAATTGTAATCTAAGGCAGCGCAAATATTTCCAAATCTTGTGTATGCTTTCTGAGATGTCTCTCTAAGGAGAATATTTACAGCATTAAATGATGCAAATGTGAATTACAACAATATGTTTTATACACAAATAGTTTTGTTCATCCAAATGCAGACAACAGTTTTTGTAGCAGTAGGAACAAATGATGCCACTGGGGTTTTCTAGATGAGCCTGCCTTAGACAGTAAATACATCATAAACCATGGATACAATATCTACAGAACAGCATTATTTAGAACCTCAAGGCAGGTATATAGTGTAAAGACCAGAATAAGTGGTAAATAACATATCTGGTCATGGAGTTGAAAGCAGCATCGATAAACAGTAGAAGAAAGCTTATGCATATGGCAACCGTTATTTTCCCACATGATGATGGTTTACTACTATTATCCTTATATATATACTCTAAATGTGAATTACAATTTTACATAGTGTTTTTTTACATGCAGTAAGCAAAAGCAGTTTTCCGTATGTGCTGCTTGGATCTCCTAGAACCTTCGTCCATGAATTGGAACATAACAAATGTTTAAAAACTATGCACTTGTGCACTTGTGGTGAGGTACTGTAAATTGTATTTTGTATATTACATACGTATTTGTCCCAAGCTTCTGAGTTATAATCAGTGCTTTTTTATTATACTATCTCTAAGGACTATGAAACAAAACAATTGCTCATTAACTCCTTCCTTCACTGCATCCTAATAGTACATATTATATAGCAAACACTTTGCTTTTACCATCAGGATAGGAGGAAACTCAATTCTCATAAATTGAACCTCTTAGAAACCGGGCGCAGTAGTGACCGTTGCACCAAAATGGTTTCACAGAAGGCAGGGATCTCTCTCTCTAAGCTCACTGGCACCATCAATAACTGATATTGCTAGAACCTTAATGAGCCTATTTGTTTTTTTAATAAATATTTAACACCATAAAACCTATGAACAAAACATTTTATCTTACAAGGTGAACGTTGTAAAAAAATCCCAAAACAAACAAGACCAGAATTGCTGTTTTTTGCTCACCACTCCATTCCATCATAAGGTCCTCACAAAAATGTCTTCATAAAGCTACATTTATAAGAAATAAAAAATTAAACTGATGAAACACGCAAATACATTTTCTTTAAAAAGCTATTTTATTGTGCAGAGGTAGTAAAAATAATAAAACTATATCAAGTTGGAATCAACTTATCAGCTATATTGGGAATGCCATAAAAATATCCCAAAAAACAACAGAAGAATTAGATTTATTTTTCATCCTCTCCCTCCAAAATATAAGTAAAATTACTTTAAACATTATAGGCACCCCAAAATTAAAAATGGTAATCTCACAAAAAGTCCTTATTCAGCTATGTCGATGGACTTCGATGTCCATCTGATAGAATCCACTACTACTTAAGATCAAACAGAGAAAGCCTAACACAACATCAATGCATTAATAAGATTTGGTACTGATAAATATTAATACAAAATGTAAGCTCTATTAAAGGGAATGCTAAAAATGACCTCATGTTTTACTTAAGTTAAATAAACCTATTTAACAAAGTACATTTCACTGCTTACATGCAAAAATCCCAAAATACGGCAATTTTCACATTGTCCATAGAGCATCCCAATATAACGATGCTTCCTTATTGTACAGATCAGCTTTCAGCAGTTCTCTCATTATTAGAATTACAAAGTGGTACCTTGGAACTGAACCCGATTTCGGGAAATGGTCTTTTACAGTACAAATAATTTAAGAAGTTAGTTCCTGAAGTCTTGTGAGACTTCGCAAAGCAATAACTTTGGCTCACCGGAGCCAATACATTCAAATACTGTATGGAGCTCCTGCTCTGTACAGTATTGGAACAAAGTTTTATGTGAATCAACTTTGGATGTTTCATCTGAATTCGATTCGCTCATCCCTAATTACAATGTAAGATAAGACTCGTATTATAAAGCTGGAAGCAGAAGTACAGGATCACACAATCGACAATATGCTTTAGAAACAGGTCATCTCCAATACCCTTCCCTCCCAAGTCACAAATGCACAAGTCACAAAGCATGACCACAAGAGCCTTTCATATGCATTAAATGCAGTTTCTGATAGAGTTCTATTATGTCCAGGACTATACTTGTACTTGTACACTTATTCACAGCTCAGAGCAGCAGCTCAGGCAAGAATCTGTAAGAAATATAGAATAAAAATGTGTAATCATAAAATAAAAATAAGATATGCTACAAATAGGATATGCCACTATAACTACTAGTCTGTTATTACACTGATCCTGAGCAAGTCAAAAATTTCTTCTAGAAAACCTGTTTTTACAATATCCAGATCCTGCAGAGCAGCTTGCAAAACTATACCTGTATTTAAACATCTACTATTGAGTGGCTGATAGACTGATGATAAATGTGTACTTTGAAGTCAGGTCTGAGAGGTATATGATTGGCATATCGAAATATGCTTTTTAATGGTATGTTTTCCTTCTAGATTTTGCATATCCCCTAATAGATTCAGTGGGGTATAATATTCAATAGGCTGCCTAAATATGAAGGGCAATGTAAGTAGCACACATTGTGCTGAGCAATCATGCATGCTTGGTCATGTGTGCTTGTTTGTGCTGAAGTAGAGACCTGGCTAATTCAAGTAATACCTAGCTTAGGTCTCATTAGTAATGATGAGCAAAGTATTCAAAAATTCGATTTGGCTGCTTCGCCTAATAAAAAAAAAAAATTTGCTTTGTGACTAATTACTTCATCACAAAGCGCATTTTTTTGTAAGTAGTAGGTGCAGTGACAGGGAGCAGCAATCGTGCCGTCCCCATTCATTGTACCCCTTAGATGCCGTGTTCATAGCTAACAGCAATAAAACAGTTTTCAAATTTTTAAAAATTAATAAAGTCATACTTACCTCATCCATTTGATCGCAAAGAGCCGGCCGCCACCATCTCGATTGAAGATCTAGCGCAAAATCTTGCGCGGACTGTGATGGCGTCATCACGTCGGCCAGCATGGTGACATCATACATCACTGCGCATGGGATTTCGTGCGAGACCTTCAATCAAGATGGTGGTGGCCAGCTCTTAATGCTCAAATTGATGAGGTAAGTATGTTTTTTTAAATTTTTTACCCCTATTCAGGGAAAATCGATTCACTACCATGAACCACAAGGAAATTTGGCTTTGCAGCTAATCGAATTTCCCACTTTGTGGACTTAAATTCGCTCAACACTAGAGATGTCGCGAACAGAAAATTTTCTGTTCGCGAACAACAAACACAAACTTACTCAAATGTTCGAGAACAGGCGAACAGCAATAGACTTCTATTGGCAGGCGAATATTAAAACCCACAGTGACTCATTCTAGCTACAATAGGGATAGAAAAGTTGTTTTAAGTTGACTAACTAAAGGGCATAAATCAACTAATATTTTTAAATAGATTAAAATAACCTATTTTATGACATCTAAATCTACTCTAACATTTTATTTTCTAACCTACTTTTAAATACTAATTTAATTATTTAACATACTTTTATTACTTGTAAAATAAAAAAAAAAACTGTACACCATGTCAAAAGCCAGGTATGTGCAGGCTGACTATCTATCCATAAGACAGGGTGTCAGCATACCTTACAATGACAGGTTTGAGCAATTCAGACAGACAAACAAACATAAGTTCTCAATCCAAATGGAGAGAAATTGGTTAGCATTGGTTGGCTATCTAGAGGGGCCTGGACCCTAGACCATTATCATTAGGGCGACAAAAATTGTAATTTTATATGCCAGCCTAACTCCTCTCTCACTGCCTAAGAGAGCTGCATAAACATTTCCCAACATTTAAAACTCATTTGCATACACATGGCCAAGAAATGCTAATGAGCAATATAGCAGTATCTGCCTTGTTTGTAAACTGAAACACGATTTGCATGGCTTTCCCATAGTCCCATGGTATGAAAATGAGTTTATATGACAAAACAGAATAGAAAGATTATAAAGTTAGTCTTTAAAAAATTGCAAAATCAAAAAAAAAAACATGCAGCCTTCCTAATCATTGAGATGAGAGTTAGGTGGCATATTAAAAAAAAAAAAAAAAAATGTTGTCACCCTAATGATAATCATCTATGTGCACAGGTCCCCCTAGATACCTAACACTAAACAGACAATTTTCCTTTTGGAAAAACTGGTTAAAACCCAGGCTGCCTTGCTAAGGTATGCTGATGATCTGTCTGTCTGATGGATTGTTGGCCCTCCATATATCTGGTGCTTGGCAGCCATAGGGGAGAACTGTTCTGTGTTGTCCATTGAATGTTTTATGTAATAATACAAATAATAATAATAAGATTTTATGATAGGTTGGTTAGGGTAAAAGTCTGTCTTTGTCTGTACATTTACAATACAAAGGATAGTTTTTTTAGTCAGCTACCCTACTGTATGTTTGATTGAGTATTACACCTTAAAGGGACAGGCTGTTTTACCCTATAGAAATATATATATATTCCTGTATTAGGATCCTTGATCTCTGGTGCTTGGTGGCCATAGGGGAGAACTGTTCTGTGTTGTTAATTGGATGTTTTATGTAATAATACAAACAACAATAATAATAATTTTGTCTTTGTCTGTTTTATAAAGGACAAAAATTAGGGCTTCATTATCTATTGTACCATGTGTTTGATTATTACATCTTAAAGGGATACAGACTACCTGTTCCTGCTGTGCTGTCCACTTCCTGGTGGCGGGCTTAGTTTTGTTTGATTGAAGGGTATAATTCTGCTGTGCTGCACACGCGCCTAGGAAGTTTATTCTTCACTAGGAATAAGTCACCATAGTGCATGCACATTCAGGACAGCACATGGTACAGACAGGAGAAAATGAGTCAAGCACGGCCAGCGGAATCCCTGACAGAGGAAAATTATGAATAAAAACATTTTATAGACATTATGCAAAAACAGTGTTTGATGATAACAGCATAGTTTTTCTGAGATCAAGGATCCTAATACAGGAAAATATATATATATATTTCTATAGGGTAAAATAGCCAGTCCCTTTAAGGTATAATACTCAATCAAACATACAGTAAGGTAGCTGACTAAAAAAACTAATCTTTGTATTTTATAAAACAGACAAAGACAGACTTACAGACATTTACCCTAGCCTGCCTATCATAAAATCTTATTATTATTTGTATTATTACATAAAACATTCAATGGACAACACAGAACAGTTCTCCCCTATGGCTGCCAAGCACCAGGTATATGCAGGACCAACAATCCATCAGACAGACAGATCATCAGCATACCTTAGCAAGGCAGCCTGGATTTTAACCAGTTTCTCCAAAAGGAAAATTGTCTGTTTAGTGGTAGGTATCTAGGGGGACCTGTGCACATTGATGATTATCATTAGGGTGACAACATTTTTTTTTTTTTTTTTTTTTTTTTAATATGCCACCTAGCTCTCACCTCAATGATTAGGAAGGCTGCACAGTTTTTTTTTTGATTTTGCAATTTTTTAAAGACTAACTTTATAATCTTTCTATTCTGTTTTGTCATATAAACTCATTTGCATACCATGGGACTATGGGAAAGCCATGCAAATCGTGTTTCAGTTTACAAACAAGGCAGATACTGCTATATTGCTCATTAGCATTTCTTGGGCATGTGTATGCAAATGAGTTTTAAATGTTGGGAAATGTTTATGCAGCTCTCTTAGGCAGTGAGAGAGGAGTTAGGCTGGCATATAAAATTACAATTTTTGTCGCCCTAATGATAATGGTCTAGGGTCCAGGCCCCTCTAGATAGCCAACCAATGCTAACCAATTTCTCTCCTTTTAGATTGAGTACTCATGATTGTCATTGTAAGGTATGCTGATGCCCTGTCTTATGGATAGATAGTCAGCCTGCACATACCTGGCTTTGGGCATGAACTGAGTGGTTTAAGTTAAATGTGATAGAAAATGATCATTAATGATATATCATTTTTAGAAAGGACTTTTCTTGGTTTGAGGGTTGGGGTGGACAGAGGACACTAGTTAATACTCTTCCTGCTCTAACACTGCAGCTTTAAATTGAGTTCACTATGCCTGGCTTTGGTAGGATGGTAAGCTGAATGTAAGAATGCAGGGCGAATTGAACATAGCATAATGTTCGCTGGCAGAAGCGAACGCGAACAAGCAATGTTCGCAGGGAACTGTTCGCTGTCGAACAGTTCGGGACATCTCTGCTCAACACTACTCATTTGTTAATGACGTTCATAAGAAACTAATTTTTGTATGACAACCTACAAAACTAATATACAGTATTTGCTTTGTGAACCTTTCTTATTGCTCATATCTATGTTACCCACAGGATTACTGACCCATAATGGCTAAAATATTCCTTTATATTTTGCTTATTTGTTAAATAATTATGAGTCAATTTCAGTTAGTCATAGAGACTGGTGAGAAATATTTGTTATTATATATATGTGGATACCAGTGAAGTTTGGGCACAGCTTTTTATTCCATGGGTTTTCTTGCTTTTTATTTTCTACATTGTAGATTCATATTGCTTTGGCTAAGAAACACAAGGAATTAGAGGACATTAGACCAGTAGAAATCTGTACTTTGGTATAATAAGTCAAAATTTGAGATTTATTCATAATTTAAGGCACAACAGAATGGGATCCACAGCATTCTGCAGCGACATAGCATCTCACCTGGTTTGTGCTTAGTGGGATCATTATTTTTCAACAGGAAAATAATCCCAAACATACCTCAAGTTTATGTAAGGGCTATTTGACCAAGAAGGAAAGTGATGGAATGTCCTGCATCATATGTCCTGGCCTCCACAATCACCAGACCTTAACCCAAGTGAGATGGTTTAGGATTAGTTGGACCACAGAGTAAAGGAAAATCAGCCAACAAGTGCACAACACCTCTGGAAACACCTTCAAGACTGTTGGAAAACCATTCCAGGCAACTACTTCATAAAGCATGTGTGCAAAGCTGTCATCAAAGCAAAAGGGAAGTACTCTGAATAATCTAAAACATAAAACATATTTTGGTTTAACATTTTTCTGTTTACTACTTAATTCCATATGTGTTCCTTCGTAATTTTCATGTCTTCAATATGAATCTGCAATGGAGAAAATAAAACAAACAATCAAACAAGAGAAACCATGAAATTAAAGGGTGGGTCTAAAATATTGACTTGTGTGTGTGTGTGTGTATATATATAAAACAAGTGAATCAGCACCAGAGTATCTCCCTTACTGTGCCTGTGACCACCAGTTGAACATCCGGAATATCAGAAGAAGGACCGCATCATCTCAGGCTTCAAGTGTAGCTCTAATCATTTTATTCAGACAGTCATGTCCACCACAAAGATATGCAACGTTTTGGAAGTACAAGCATAAATACAAAGTGCACAATAGGTACATACATACCCCAATCTCAAACCCCAATGGTTCAGATACAAGTATTGCTCATGTGTAATTATATATTTAATCACTCAATCACTCCTCCCACAATTAGGCAATAATGTTCTAACTTCCCTATTATGAAATATATTGTAATAAAAACATGATGAATCCTTACTGGGAAGTGCACATACCGGACTGCTCCATCCAATCACATGTAACTACATTGCGATCTTCACAAAGTTACAATATTATCTCCGTCGTAAACTTCGACCTGGAATGTCATCACAGAGCATCTAAGCGATGCATATGGCATCTAAGTAACACCGATACAAAGCGTATAAGCGATGCATAACGGCAAACAAGCTACTTTCCTCCATTGAATGATGTCACTGTCTATACTATACTGCGCATATGCTGAGTGATTAATTATATAATTATATATGAATAACACTGGTATCCAAACCAATGTGGTTTGAAGTGGGGTTATATATGTTCCTATTGTGCACTTTGTACTTATGCTTAAAAAAGGCAGTTGTACTGCTGAAACCTTGCATATCTTTGTGGCGCACATGACTGTCTGAATAAAATGACTTGGAGCTAACACTTGAGGCCTGCAATACTGTGATTTTTCTTATCATTGATGATGGGGGTCCATGCAGTGACTTCGCGAAGGCAGGTCCATGGAGAAAGAAGATACTGGTTTTCTGTATCTACAAGTCATCTCAGGCTTCTGATGTGTCTACAATAAACTGCATAGTTTACTAATTAATCTAACCATTTTTTATGTGAACATAGGCCAGCCATATGAAGTGCTACCTCAGAAGTTGGGGACTAGGGGCCCATTGGGGAAGAGCGATAGCATTAACAATCACTCCTCCCCATACTCTGGAAGAGATGTAAATGCATCGGTCTCCTCTGCTAGTGATAAGCAGAATGTTGGGAAGGAACACTTCCTTCCCAACAATCAGCTTATACATTGTCCCATGTAAAGGTGCCTTAACACTCATCAGAAAAGTAAAAGAGATAAAGAGAAAGCAAACATGTGAAAACACACTTCCAAACAGTAAACAATGCTGGGTTTCTATCACCAGCCATCCAAAATTAATGCTTGACCCTCTCTTTGAAAAAATATGAGTTCAGAGAGTGTTATATATTACTTTTCCGGGCAATGGGAGCATATTTGATCAGGTCATCAAATTTTAAAAAAACTTTGGCAAATTGGAACCTAAACCACTTACAAAAAATTCACTAATTTATATATACAGTATATATATATAATTTAGGCAGATGTGATAAAATTCCACAAAGCAAGAATTATTTTAACAATACATTTTGTAATATATATATATATATATATATATATATATATATTTTTTTTTTTTTTATCAATTAATAAAATGCAATGAACATAAGAGAAATCTAAATCAAATCATATTTGCTCTGACCAGCATCCACTCTTCTAGGTAAACTTGCACACAGTGTTTGAGGGAGGTTAAACATGTCCATTGCTGATAAACAAAGGCAGATACTTGTCCATCATACTATGCCATCAGTGAGGAGTCTGATTTATTTTGCCATAGGAAAACAACCCCAAAAATATACCCAATGTCATTAAAAACTATCTTCAGTGAAAGAAGAACAAGGAGTCATGGAAGTGATGATATGGTTCCCTCAGAGCCGAATCTGAACATCATTGAGTCTGTCTGGGGTTATATGAAAAGACAGGGATCTGAGCAAGCTTACATACAAAAAAGATCTGTGGTTAGTTCTCCAAGATGTTTAGAACAACATCCCTACTGAATTCCTTCAAAAACTGCGAGCAAGTGTACCTAGAAGAAGATGATGATGTTTTGATGGCAAAGGTTGATCACAGCAAATATTGATTTGATGTAGAAGATTACTCTTTTTCTAATTCACTTCGCATGTAAATTCTAAAAATACACTATTAGCATTTCTACTCTTGAAAGCAATCCTTCTTTACAGTATAGTTTCTAGCAGCTATTTTTGCTTTAGACACTTACAGATGTGTCACAGTTAGAGTTGCTTTTCATAGAAACATCATCTAGGTTTTTCATGGCTGGAATTGTAGCGTAAAGGGTTTTCAAAATCCCTTATGTTTGTCCTTCAAACTTACTTCACCTTTTTGTAGTGAAGCAATAAATCAATCTTTTGAACATTTACACCTCACACAACATGCAGAATCACTCAGCGTTACTGTTCTATACTGACAGCTATTCACATATAAATAGGTCTTCATCCCTGGTAGACACTTTGACTATCTAGGTATACACACACTCAACAGCTGAACATGAAACAGATTCATAACTTATGACAATTTAATATTTTAAGTGCACAAACAAATTTTAAGCTAGCAATATTATGAGCTTGCTCACCCTTGTAAGATCAGAGAGCATTTGTGAACACATTAGCTACATTAACAATAGCAAGCACATAGTCAGAACACCATCGACAGTCACTATAATATAAACCAGATTCTAAATTCTCGGCATATGGATTTTCTTTGCCTGGCTATCGTTAATGATTTCCACAACATAGCTTTAAAATTTTACTCATTTCTCCTATGATTCATATTATGTCTCATTTAGTCCCTAGTAAATCAATACCCTTTCAGCAAATAAAAGTAATCAATTTGTAATGATTGGATTGTAGCAGATTTTTGTACTTTATGTCAACTAAATCTTTAAACCACTCTGTGAAAAGGATTGTCTAATCACTCGACATTCACTTCACTGGCATTTAAATTGTTTACCATTACATCATATTCCAGAGTGCTCACAAATGTTTAGAATAAAGGGAAATGGAATGGTTCAACATTTAATAAGCACAGTGTAAGATTTGAAAAATGTTGGAAAAAGGGGGCAAAAGTGGCACATTCTTACACAATTAGTTACAAATTTGATTTCCATTAATGATACAAGGAAAAACTTTATAAATGACCTATGAATACTACCCAAGGGTTTTTCCCAGTCAATGATATAAAACTGCAAAGAATGCTGTGAAAAAAAAAAAATAAAACAGCCAAACCTCACACATCACCTGACATTTCCATTCTGGCATTGTTTGTTCCCCACCACTCTCTACATCCTGGTCCAGCAGTGATGTCTTGACACAGAGGCATTTGACCACTGCAGACAATAACAATTTTATTTAGGTTCTTTTGCAGTTCTTTATGGGTGGCCATACGAGTACCAGCTGAAGATGGTCGGTGAAAGAAGGAGCACTTGTCATCAGATGTGTGGTATCAGGCGGATGGCAGCATCAGAATAGAAGCTGAGGCAGGTAGCCAGAAGAAACCAGTCTCTTTTGTCAAAGTGTTGGTATGGCATCATGTATAATCTAGGCTGATGCATCAGGCATTGGTGGGTGGAAATCCTGGCTGATCCATGCCTGATTCATCTTGACAAAGGTCAGTCTCTCCACATTTTGGGTGGACAGGCCACTTCTTCTTGGGGTAACTATAGCCAACGCCATATTAAACACCCGCTCTGATGCCACACTACAGGCTGGGCAGGACAGCTTTTCCAGGGCAAACTCTGCTAGTAAGTAATGCACACCAAAAAGGGCTGTGATTTTTTCACTTCAACACACAACGGCTAATAAGCCCTTTTTCTTTTTTCCCACTAATACACGCCAAATAGGGCTTTAAAACATATCCTCTAAACAGCAAATATATATATTTTTTGCCACTAATATATGCCAAAAAGGGCTTTAGAACATAGAACTGAACCTCTGATTGGCAAACTATTTTTTTCTTTTTCCACTAATACACGCCACAAACGGCTTTAGAACATATAACTGCACCGTTGAGTGGCAAAAATATTTTTTCTTTTTCCAATAATACACGCCACAAAAGTCTTTTGTGCACCGCTGATTGGCAAATACATTTTTTCCCACTAATACACGCCACAAAAGGCTTTGTGACTTGTATCTTTTTTCAAAAGTATTAACTATGTAGTATAACTGCACCGTTGAACGGCAAATATATTTTACATTTGCCACTAATACACAACAAAAAGGAATGTAATTTTAGCACTTGACCACACAACGGCTAATAAGCTCCTTTTTTCTGACTAATACAAGCCAAAGGCACAAGGGCAAATAAGACATAGAAATATTTCATTGTAATAAACCCTGTTAATGTCTGATTTAAACAGCACTTACACTCTAATAAGTACAGTTTGCTGGAATTACAGAGCTGTATGATGGCAATTTGGATCCAAAGTCAGTGCAGCAAGGTGTAATAGGATTGTTCCTATTACCCAGGCTGTAACCTCCCCTACTAAACCCTGTTCAACATAAATGTTACGGAATTATTCCTCCCTATTAGTGATGATTGAGCACCAAAGTATTCGGGTGTTCGGCCCGAACACATTGCTATATTTGTGTGCTTGGCCGAGCACCTGAATATAATAGAAGTCAATGGGAGACAACCAGACACCGCCTGCTCTGAGGAGGGGAGGGTGCCTGGTCAATTAGAAAAGGTCAGAAAGTGAGAGAAACAACACTGAAATGGATTGGGATTACCATGGGGACGATATCTGGATGCCTCTTGAACTCCCAGGTCGCAGCTGAGAACCATGTTGTCCGAGTTGTACGCCACTTTTACAGACTGACAAAAATACGCACAAAACCCCCCAAAAAATCAATTTCACAGGAAAAATTGTTAGGAAACATTCTTTCCTGTATATTCAATTGTATATAAAGTGCAAGTGCTGCCAAAAATTGCAAGCAAGAGGCACTCCGAAACAGCCTGTATATCACATAAAGGAAGGGCTCATTCACATTGTGGTACAATTTTTCAGGTAGTGGGACTCCTACACTCATAAAGCCTATGCACTAAGTGAAAGGGCTGCCAAAAGTTACAAGGAATCGCCACTACAATACACCCTTTTATACACATAAAGGAGGGCATCATACACAGACTACAGAGACTGGACCTGGTGGAAGAGAGGGTGGTGCTTAACCGACTGGAAGCATTATCTTCAGCAATCCAACCAAAAACTGTTCGCACTGGTCCGACTTGGACAGTGTTGTCCTGCGCAGCCCAGCTAAGTTGAACATGAAGATGGGTACGGTGGATGTTTTTTTTCTGATGCACTGGCAGCAGGTACAGTTTCATTGTGCCCAGGGCCACAGCCTCTGCGTGCACCATCAGCATCACGCCCACTTTCCCATCCCTTAGCGCACGCCTTCTTCATATTAATAGTTTTGTCACAAGATGTGGCGCAGATTGTTTTACTGTCCGCTAAAGACACAGTTTTCGGATGCAGGACAGTATATGTCACAGAAACCTACAGAATATGGACACTATATTAGGCCCAGATTATTGGAGTTTACAATACAGGCACTGTGAACAGGACACCAGCCCGATTGGATCACACAGCCAGCTCAAGTCTGAAGGGCGCACCGCAAGTCAGAAACAGGAGAGACACTGCGGGAGTGAGGATCGGCATCCTGGTACATCGCTCAGAGGAGAACACGCTGAGCAAGGTAAGATCCCTCCACTTCACGGTCCTACGAGTGGGACGCCGCTGCTTTGACCGGGAGGTAGATCAACCCAACCAGCGCAACAGAAGGTAATACTCTCTTCCAACTTACGCTAAGGATTAGCTAAATGAATTACAACTCATGACTGCAACTGTACACTGCCAAGACTTTTCCCACATGATATATTAGCGCCGCAACAGTTACTAAGCTGGTTATAGGTGATTGCACTGTTAAGCCTCTACTATATCAGAGGCAGTGTGAACTTAAATGAACATTAACATCAGAAACAACTATTAAGGCACCCTATTATATACTACACTGGTATATAACACTGGATTGCTATTTTACATCTAAATAACTAGAATACTATAGTATAGATGCAGGAGGACAGTATCAATCTCAGACCATTAAGTTACTATAGTATACCTCAAGGAGAACATTATATATACATTTTTGAATAGACAATAGATATACATTGTACCCTTAGTCTTAGATCGGTGATTATTTATATTTTTTATATACTTGGAGAAGGTTTGTTTGTTATTCATTGATTTTAGAGGGCCCTCTATATTATTCCTGCACTGTGTATACATATTAATAAATTCTGCTGTTTTATATTAATACAGACTCCCTCTCTATAGTGACACAGATATAGAGTGCCAATCAACACAATACCTATAGCACTATTGTTGGATGCAGGACAGTATATGTCACAGAAACCCACAGTATATGCACACTATATCAGGCCCAGATTATTGGAATTTGTAATAGAGACACTGTTTGCAGATGCTGTTCAGTATTTTTTACACAAAGCCATACACTATGGACACTAGATGTGGCCCAGATTATTGGAATTTGTAATACAGACACTGTTTGCAGATGTTCTACAGTATTGGTTACAGAACACCACTGATTATGGACACTATATTAGGCCCAGATTTTTGGAATTTGTATTACATACACTATTTGCAGATGTTGTTCAGTATTTTTGACACAAAGCCACACACAATGGACACTATATGTGGTCCAGATTATTAAAACCATGGTCTGTACATATGTACAGTATATGTCACTAATAGTTATAAAATAAATATATCTTGCTGCTGTCAAACACACACAGTAGTCCTTAAAAGGACTTTGGGGTCTTTGAAAAGCTTTTGGTAGTAAAAACAGCAAATGTCTCTCCCTGTACTATCTGTCCCTTTTGAAGCACTGTCCCTGAGACTGCAGGAGGTAAATAGATTGCTGCTCTAAAACACACACAAAGTAGTCCTTAAAAGGACTTTTGGGTCTTGGAAACGCTTTCTCAGAATAAAAAAAATCACTCCCTACACTGTCTTTCCCTTCCTACACTCTGCTCTCCCTGACTATGACTGATCCGAGAACGTGTCATCGGGTGCTCTATATCACCCGATGATGAGTTCCGGCCAGCCAATCACTGTAATGCCAGCAGCCAATATGGCTACTGGCATTACAGTGAGGGCAGTACTTACCTGCACCTTTATTGGCTGCTTAAAACCTGCGAAACATGTGGGTAGGAGACTCAAGCATTGTGCTCGAGCACATGCAGTAAACGGTCGAGTACCGCCAGGTGTCAAGCATAGTGATGCTGGAGCCGAAAAGATATTCGGTTGAGCATACTCGCTCATCACTACTCCCTATCCTTTCCCTACACCTTGAATAATCTTTCCCTGCACTTGTAAATCATTTTTTAGCACAATGACGTATTTTTCTAACACTGTCCCTAACGCCTGCTGACGTCTCTCCCTGCACTGACACTGGTAAATGGCAGAATCCAAGATGGCTGAGGCTATTTATAGGGCTGCGACATCACAGGGATGGCTGGGTGCTGATTGGCTGCATGCATGGCATTGTGGGTGATCCATCATTCCCATAGTTCCATGCTCCATGTCCTCACACGTGCAGCAGCAATTTTGGGAAAAAAAATGTGATTTGTTACCACGAATTGAGAGGAAATTCGGATTCAGTGCGAATTGAATAATTCCTGAAATTCGGACACATTCCACTATACAGAAGACACCCTATACACACACACTCCACTATACAGAGGACACCCTATACACACACATCCCACTATACAGAGGACACCCTATACACACACTGCACTATATAGATGATACCTTATATACACACACACCAAACTATACAGAGGACACCTTATACACACACACTGCACTATATAGAGGAAACCCTTTATACACACACCACACTATATAGAGGATACCCTATATACACACAGTCTTGCGAGACTTCTTTGAATAACTTCGGCATTCTAGGTCGGCTTTGGTAATGGCTGGTACCTCGGTAGCCAAGCAGTCTTGGGACTCAAGTTTTAAAATGGTTTTCAAGTTGAAAAGCCAAATCTTAAAATTATTCACAGAAATTCCGTGAGACTTGATGATACCGAATTTCCCTCGCCGGAGCCCATACATTTTAATGCTGTACTGAGACGGATCTCCGTACAGAATTAAAATAAAATTTTGAGCAAATCAACTTTGAATCTTGGATCTGAAGCTTGATTCACTCATCCGTATCAACCAGAATATTTTCCTTCTTGCATTGTATATATTCCACAGTGTTGCTATAAGGAAATATTATTTGCTCTGTAAGACAATCCCTCTTTCTATAGCCATACAGTATATTGTTCTCAGAAACACTAGAACGTAATTTCATCAAAACATTAACATAGATGATAAGTTCCATGAATGCTATTTTTAAATCTTGAATTCTTAGGCCGCTTAACACTTTCCGGCAGCCACATGCAAATAAGACACCATCATCCTGTGGCTGCCAAGGGCCACATTACTTTACAGGTAAGACCTTGCCTTTACCTGAAAAATCATTGGGTCATTAACAACTGGTGGGCAGTGTCGTGTTTGCATGCAGCTGCTGAAGCATGTAAACGCAGCCTTATATGCAGTAACTGTAATCTTTTAATAGATATTAATTATTTTTGCTCCAGACCTACCCTATCTCATGGTTTTAGGAGAAGACATACTTGTCTGTGTTTTCTTGTTAGCCATGTTGTTTCCAATGGGTCTAATTTCTCTTTCACCCAGGCACTTATAGTGTTATTTTTAGAGATGAGCGAACACCTCGAAGTTCGGGAAGTTCGGCCGAACATCCCGAAAATGTTCGGGTTCGGGATCCGAACTCGACCGGAACTTTATCCCGAACCCGAACCCCATTGAAGTCAATGGGGAACCGAACTTTTAGGCACTAAAAAGGCTGTAAAATAGTCCAGGAACGGGCTAGAGGGCTGCCAAAGGCAGCAAAATGTAGGTAAATCCCCTGCAAACAAATGTGGATAGGCAAATGAATTAAAATAAAATAAAATAAATAAAATTTAACCAATATCAATTGGAGAGAGGTCCCACTGCAAGGAATCATGCGTCATATCACCCAACAATGGAGAAGGCCACTTTCAGTTATTTTGGCCCCAGCACCCAGACAGAGGAGAGAGGTCCCACAGCAAGGAATCATGCGTCATATCAACCACCACTGGAGAAGGCCACTTTCAGTTATTTCAGCCCAGCACCCAGACCGAGGGGATACAGGTCCCACATCAAGGAATCATGCGTCATATCACCCACCACTGGAGAAGGCCACTTTCAGTTATTTCAGCCCAGCACCCAGACCGAGGATACAGGTCCCACATTAAAGAATCATGCGTTATATTACCCACCACTGGAGAAGGCCACTCTCAGTTATTTCGGCCCAGCACCCAGACAGAGGAGAGAGGTCCCACAGCAAGGAATCATGCGTCATATCACCCACCACTGGAGAAGGCCACTTTCAGTTATTTAAGCCCAGCACCCAGACCGAGGATACAGGTCCCACATCAAGGAATCATGCGTCATATCACCCACCACTGGAGAAGGCCACTCAGTTATTTCTGCCCCAGCACCCAGACAGAGGAGAGATGTCCCACAGGAAGGAATCATGCGTCATATCACCCACCACTGGAGAAGGCCACTCAGATATTTCGGCCCCAGCACCCAGACAGAGGAGAGAGGTCCCACAGCAAGGAATCATGCGTCATATCAACCACCACCGTAGAAGGCCACTCTCAGTTATTTTGGCCCAGCACCCAGACAGAGGAGAGAGGTCCCACAGCAAGGAATCATGCGTCATATCAACCACCACCGGAGAAGGCCACTTTCACTAATTTCGGCCCAGCCCCCAGACAGAGGAGAGAGGTCCCACAGCAAGGAATCATGCGTCATATCAACCACCACCGGAGAAGGCCACTCTCAGTTATTTCGGCCCAGCACCCAGACAGAGGAGAGAGATCCCACAGCAAGGAATCATGCGTCATATCAACCACCACCGGAGAAGGCCACTCTCAGTTATTTCGGCCCAGCACCCAGACAGAGGAGAGAGGTCCCACAGCAAGGAATCATGCATCATATCAACCACCACCGGAGAAGGCCACTCTCAGTTATTTCGGCCCAGCACCCAGACAGAGGAGAGGTCCCACAGCAAGGAATCATGCGTCAAATCAACCACCACCAGAGAAGGCCACTTTCAGTTATTTCGGCCCAGCACCCAGA